>JAVLUX010000033.1:23255000-23827500 GCA_032164185.1 Moxostoma hubbsi
TTAGGCAGTCTGTCTTTGTTGCCATCATATATACACAGACAAGCACAGCAAAGGAAACACCTGCCCAGGAAGGGCCTACAGCTGTAGGTCAACACTGAGATTAGAGCATGTCCTGGCCTGGTTTTCTTGGAAAAACCATGCACAGGAAGAGGCACATCTGTTCAAAGAGAGCATCTATATGCTGCTAAAGGAGTTATAATATATATCAACCACGTAGACACACTCTCAGGCAAACCTATGCTCCAACCCTCTTTTAGATTCAACTCATTTCATTTCGTTAAGAGCTTTAAATAGATACAAGATGGCATTAACAATGCACTTCCCTAATGTGACATTTTTCCAAGTGAATATTCAATGAGGAAAAAAGTGAGGCGGGACTTTATTTTATCCATTGGGAATTTATTACATGGTGAAGAGTAGGTGTTCTTTACAAGAATAAGCAAGTTCCATGTTGATTTTGAAGGACTTTTTTAAATTTACACATGCTACTGAGGAGGCTTTTTGACTAGGATGTGGAGGCTAAAGATCAAGTTCACCCAGAGCAATTCGATGGATTCCAATGTTAATTGTTCCTTCCTTAACGTTAATTAGGGGTGGCTCGATACCACTTTTTCATGTGCGATACCGATTCCGATACCACAACCTTGAGTATCTGCCGATACCGATACTGATACACTACAATCTTTTACTCCCTCTTAAACAATTAATCTGTTAATAACACATTTGTCAGGAGAATGCACTATGCTTAACCTATCCATCTAAAAAGCATCATGCTCAAACAGTGCAACAAACCTTCTACTCCCCTAAAGGAAGAAATAAAGTAGCCCACAACATGACTCAGTTGTGCAATACTGCTGCTTCATTTTTATTTACATTTTCCAAACAGAACTTGTTGCAGCATTTTTAATTAGTCAGCATAATTCAAACATTCAAAATGAAATTTATAGTGCAAATTTAAAGAATTATAATTCCAGTCAAATACTGGATGTAACTCAACACTCAATGTATTGTAAACCATAACTTAAATAAAACAAATAAAAACATAGTATAAAAATGATAGTATCTCCACTATAAATATGTACAGTGGAACAAAGTTTTGCAAATTAAAGCTTGAGTCTATCCACTGTGCAGTCATGCTTAGTAATGACATAGGACAAACGTCTGAGCTCCAGATGTTAGTTGTGAAGCTAATCATGGCAACATTTTCTAAACATTTCGAAATGAATTCACACACTTGCTTGTACTTATTTGGGACAGCCGTGTCGGAGATGAAATGCCGGTTTGGCATCATGTAGCGAGGCTCCAAATACTCCATTAAGCGTCAAAAACCCATATTCTCAACAACAGAGAGGGGTTGGTCATCCAGCACAATAAAGTCAGTCACTTTCTCCGTTATCAGCTTTGCTTTGTTGCTGTTTGGGGGAGTTTTTCACGCTTCTGAATTGTTTCCAGCAATGTTTGTTGTTGCGGCACACTTTTGTTCTTGGCACCCGTTGCCTGGATAAATTCAGCATACTCCTTTCCATGATGCTTCTGCAAGTGTTTAATCAAGTTCGCGCTGCTGCCACCTCTCGAAACGCTTATGTTGCATAAATTGCACTCGGCTTTGTTTTTTTCTTCCTTGAGTTTAAAATAACTCCACACAGCTGACATGATGATAGTGCTGACAGGTCTCACCTATCTATCACTCACGTTCTAGCAACTGTTCACGTGACGCCAGTGTTGCCAAGTCCGAGTTTTTCCTCCTCCTGAACGCGATTGGGCTAGTTGAGCAGCAAATGCGCGGGATTTTGTTGTGAAAACCTAGCAACCCTGCGTGACGCATGCTGCTCATCTCTCTTCACGGCATGTTGCTCAGGTGTTAAGCATTTGTATGATAGTTTAGGACTAAGTCTGTGATCGTATCGGAATATACTCCCCCGGCTCCTACAATATCCGATCCAGTGATTTTGGCCAGTATCGGACTAATACCGATACTGAATATCGGATTGGCGCACCCCTAACATTAATGTTAAATTACTGCCATTATTAACTAATGGCAAGACTTAGAAATTCTGCATTACCTACAACAATAGTCTAAAACAATGCTTAAAAACTATTTGGCTATTGGGTAACACTATTTTCTGCCTAAGTGATGTCAAATTAAAAAGAACGATGTTTCAGAGGAGGAGCAAGTTATTACATTTTGAGGAAAGATTACAAAGACTTTGGAATAATGTTTACTAATTAAATTTTCAAAATAAGACAAACATTGAGTATAAGTAAATAGGGTCGACTTTACTGGCTATTTGTATACATGAGAGTGTTGCACATCTTCTACAGATAAATAATGCTTAGGACAACAAGGTCTCTTGGAGAGACTCTGAGATCACTCACACAAAATATACTCACAATGTTTCATTAAAAATGAAAAACAGCTTTTAAAGTGAGTGAAACATTAAATGCTAAGCAGAAAGTACAGCGATCATAGACATCAGACATGCAATCATCTCTAGCAATTGAGGTCTACATCAGATCTTGCTGAATGTTCTAAACCAGGCCATGTAACAACGAAGCAAGATCAAGGGTGGGATATTATTTTTTCATCTGCCTCACTCGACTTCCTGTGCTGAATGACAGAGCAGGAACCCCCCCATCAGCCCCCGTTCTTAGAAAGCACTCAGGAAGTGAGGCACCCAGACGAGGGCATTACATCATCCTCAGATCCTGACCTCACAGACATCTAAAATCCTCCTCTCACTCTTGGAATAGTGCCAAGATGGTCTCCCAACACATTTCCAAATGTGGAAAAACACTGTTTCTGTATCTCTCTCGTCACAGAGGAAAATGCAAGATGAACTGTAATGTTTTTTCTAAGTTCATAAGTTAGTTTTTTTCTAAAACATCTTTGACTGCTGCACTTGAGCAGGAGCACTACATTCTTAGGTGCCATGTCAAGGTAAAGGTACTGACAGCACCAGTACATTTCACTTTCATTATAATGAAGAGTGACGTGAAAATAATTCAAATAATTTACCTTTAGTGTACCTCAAAGAAAAAATTTATACAGGTTTGGAATAACTCGAGAATGAGTAAATGATGACAAAATTAAAATTTTTGCGTGAACTAGCCTTTTAATTTTGGACACTGTTTGGGATGTACAGTGGATATAAAAAGTCTACACACCCCTGTTAAAATGCCAGGTTTTTGTGATGTACAAGAATGAGACAAAGATAAATCATGTCAGAACTTTTTCCACTTTTATTGTGACCTATAATGTTCAATTGAAAAACAAACTGAAATCTTCGTGGGGGAAAAATGAAAAAAACTTACAATAATCTGGTTGCATAAGTGTGCACACCCTCTTAAAACTGGGGATGTGGCTGTGTTCAGAATTAACCAATCACATTCAAACTCATGTTAAATAGAAGTCATTACACACCTGGCATCATTTAAAGTGACTCTGATTTATCACAAATAAAGTTCAGCTGTTCTAGTAGGATTTTCCTGACATTTTCTTAGTTGGATTTCAGAGCAAAAGCCATGGTCCGCAGAGAGCTTCCAAAGCATCAGAGGGATCTCGTTGTTGAAAGATATCAGTCAGGAGAAGGGTACAAAATAATTTCCAAAGCATTAGATATACCATGGAACACAGTGAAGACAGTCATCATCAAGTGGAGAAAATATGGCACAAAAGAGACATTACCAAGAACTGGACATCCCTCCAAAATTGATGAAAAGACGAGAAGAAAACTGGTCAGGGAGGCTTCCAAGAGGCCTACAGAAACATTAAAGGAACTGCAGGAAATTCTGGCAAGTACTGGCTGTGTGCTACATGTGACAATAATCTCCCGTATTCTTCATATGAATGGGCTATGGGGTAGGGTTGCAAGACAGAACCCTTTTCTTACGAAGAAAAACATCCAAGCCCGGCTGAAGTTTGCAAAAACAAATATCAAGTCTCCCAAAAGCACATGGGATGTTATGGTCTGATAAAACCAAGGTTGAACTTTTTGGCCATAATTCCAAAAGTTATGTTTGGCGCAAAAACAACACTGCACATCACCCAAAGAACACCATACCCACAGTGAAGCATGGTGGCGGCAGCATCATGCTTTGGGGCTGTTTTTCTTCAGCTGGAACTGGGGCCTTAGTCAGAGAGGAGGGAATTATGAACCGTTCCAAATACCAGGCAATTTTGGCACAAAACCTTCAGGTGTCCATTAGAAAGCTGAAGATGAAGAGGAAGTTCACTTGTCAGCACGACAACGACCCAAAGCACACATCCACAAAAGAGCCCAGACCTGAATCCAATTGAACATCTGTGGGGTGATCTGAAGAGGGCTGTGCACAGGAGATGTCCTCGCAATCTGACAGATTTGGAGCGCTTTTGCAAATAAGAGTGGGCAAATATTGCCATGTAAAGATGTGCCATGCTAATAGACTCCTACCCAAAAAGACTGAGTGCTGTAATGAAATCAAAAGGTGCCTCAACAAAGTATTAGTTTAAGGGTGTGCACACTTATGCAACCAGGTTATTGTGAGTTTTTTTTTTTTCCCCCTCAAAGATTTCAGTTTGTTTTTCAATTGAATTGTTCACATTATAGGTCACATTAAAGGTGGAAAAAGTTGACATGATTTATCTTTGTCTCATTCTTTTACATCACAAGAACCTAGCATTTTAACAGGGGCGTGTAGACTTTTTATATCCACTGTATATGCTGGACATGTCAAAAGGAGACATAGCCTGTCCAGAAACAGATGGGCCATTCCACAAACTCACTTTCATTGAGATGCCTGATGAATTTCCCCCTACTGTGTCCTTCATAAGGAGCACAGTAGACAGCACTTACTCATCCTGACACAGCACGGACTGCACACCACAGAAAATAGAAGCATTTGCTCACCATCTCCTGCTGCTTCCCAAATTCTTGGGAAGTCTTCATCAAAACACTCACTGGAGTCATTCAAAATTATTGTCGTTGTTGCACTGGGCCACCGATGTATTTGAGATGGAGGGCCTTTTAACTGCTGAGTGAGTGAAGGAGATATTTGCATTACAGCCAGCAGAGAAGATTAATTAATTTCATATCTAGATCTCAAACACCCATGCAACCTCTCTCGTAAAATCACTCTCATCCTCTGCCTTCAATTTCCTCTGTGGCTGCCTCTTTTCTGCCCTGTTTTTTCACATTCCTCAGTCATGTACTCCTCTTGGCAATACAGCAGACCAGGGCTCAACAATTTGGATATGGCCCGTGTTAGAGAGTTTTGGGCCAGTTGATGGAGCTGTCACTTGCCTTATCGAACTTGTGCTTACATTTTTATGTTCAAGCTCTTTCTTTATGTAAATGTGACTTGCAAACAAACATGTGGTTTTCTGTGATGTACATTATACATTGCTGTTTTGTGAATTCTGTTGATGTAAATAAGTTGCATGGTAATGTTATCTAGCTGGCTGATAGAGATGATTTGGTCTAAATTGTGAGAGTGACTTGTGATAACAAATCAGTAGAGATGCACCAAATAAATCAGTATTACCTAAACATTTGTATCAGCCGATGAAAACAATTATTAAACTCCTTGTGTGGAAATACATTAAATTGGGTTACAATGACAGAAGAGGTGCAATTTGAAAGCTTTGAACTGCTAGAATTTCACGAGATGAACATAAATTTGATTACTCACCTTAAACTCAGAATGCATAAGTGGATCAACAATTGCATGGCCATCTACTTTTGACTATAATTTTTACATGAAGTGGTCTTTTAATCTGCCATACCAGTTATTCCTCAATGAAGGTCTCTTTGACCATGTTAACTGACTTTTTTTCTTTTTTTTTTTTTTTTTTTTTAAATATTTAGAATATTTTATAAATGATATAAAAAAAAATCATCAATACTCCCAGAATGCATACAGTATGTGGGTTCTATGGATTACTTTTATGCTGTTTTATGTGCTTTTTGGAGCTGCAAAATTACGAAAATTGGTAACCATTCACTTGCATTATATGGACGTAAAGGTCCATTTGTGTACTGCAGAAGAAAGTCATACACATCTGGAATGCTATGAGGGTGAGTAAATGATGTGAGAATTTTCATTTTTGGGTGAACTATTCCTTAAAATATATGTGAAATGGTAAATATAAGTATAGCAAGAGGTCATTCAGCCAATGCTTTTATGTTCAATGCATGAATTTATACCCATCACAGGGACAGGTTCCATGAAACAACCTGAGATTAGATGCCTTGTTCATGGCAAGGACACACATCTTAGCGTGTTTAAAACCTGCAGCTTTTCTTTATTCAGTATGCCTTGCCATTTAGAACAACAAACAGAGAAATATAGAAATATAGTAATAGAGCAATAAAGAGTACATAAGGTTGTACATAAGCAAATGTTTTTGTAAAAAAACTCACTTCCTTTCAAATGTGCGAAAAAAATATACATCCACCATTTAAAAAAAATAAAAAATATTAATACAAATATTATTACAGTTAATTTTCCTTGGAAAAATAAGCAGTTTTATAAAAAAGCATCTAGATTTTTTTCAACCCACATATGCATTCTAAGGTTAAAGCTCGAAACAGCAAAGATATCATATGATGAGTTTGTTAAAGCAAAACGGAGGCTGCTTCAGCTCAAAAGGGAAAAGCGTCATCATTCAGAATTAAGTTAATGTGAGTTAAGAATATTAAAGTTGATAATATGCCTTTTTATTTCAGCATTGTATTAAAATATAAGTTATTAATAAGTTATTGTTGTTATTATTTATTTATTACTTTATTGCAATTAATTTAAGGGTAGAAAATATTTAATTTTTTTAAAAGAACCACCAAACTCGACATTGGTATCGTAGATTATTTACTATCCTAAATAATTGGATATCTGTAGCTGCAAACAAATTTTGTGTTGGTGCATCCCTAATAAAAATATTTTGCGATAAAAGAAAAGGCATATTTCTGGTGTAGGCCAAGTAAAAATCTGAAGAGAAAAAAAATTATAATATTTCAGGGACTAGAGCAGAAAAAATCCTTATTGTTAACCCTGCAAACTGAGGCTTTGTTTGCATGATGCCTCCCTCATCATTACCCCTGATATCTAGAAGTAACTTCCAGGTCCTAACCGACCTTAACCCCCCATCTTTTGAGGCTCTGAGGCTGCCGTACTAATAAGAGCCTGTCCCTGAAGCTCTTTAGAGGATGAATGAGTATGAATCAACGCTCCCACACTTATTCAGCCCGGAACAAAGAGCAGAGTTTAACAAACACGGATACCGAGGGTCTATGACCGCTCTACAGTCACACGCCATGTCTCTGACACACACCCACTCTCGCTTTCTCACACATAGTGTGCCGTCACACTGCTTTTGTTTCCAGGTTATGTGGGACGTTAGAGGAAAAAGATTCACAGGAAGCCTTTACTGAGAATGCCATTACTCAATGTACACTCAGTGTGTTTGAGTCTTCATGTATTACTAGTCAGTAGAGCTGGGTGATATAACCAAAAAAAATTATTACATCTTGATATTTTTCAACCTCATATAAATTCTATTTATATCTCAATATACTGTACGTATTTTCTCTGAAATGGCTTAAAAAATATATATCCCCAAGTAACCATAATTTCAACCAAACAACAACAGTTGTATGTATGGTTTAATTTATAAAAGAATTAAAACCCAATAAAGATCTAGCTAAAAATAATCAAGTCAAGTTTTTCCACACATATTAATTTAAAAATATTTTTTAATTTTCATTCACAACACAAATATAATAATACAAAGGGACTTAAGGAGTTGACCGAAACACATAATTAATTGAACTTACTAATGCCAAAACTGATTTTGCTACTAAATTTACATCAGAGACACTGTTAAAACCTATTAACGGTCTCTTACTTGAATGACGCAGCCTTTACGAAATTTAAATGGACAAATAAAAAGTAAATTTAATTCACTTGCAATATTCACAGCATTGCTTAATATTATGACCCCAAGCACAATTGGAGCAAAAACTTTGCAAATATTCAACATATAGCCCTGCCCCACCAGTCATCTCACACTCTGTTCTGTGTAAAACACAGAGATGCACATGGATCCATAAACACATCAGGCTCACTGAACTGTAAGAGAGTCCCATCACTCCCAGCATTCTCATTGATCCTGAAGCATTAGAGAACTGTAAATCACCAGCTGTGACCCATCACGACTACCGGGTTTTTTGGGGGGTAGGGAGGAGTTATGACTGAATCACAGCCTGGTCATGCTATCAGCACCATGCATAACTGGGTCTTAATAGATCTATCAGTAAACAGAACCATGTTTTATCAATAATACTATAAATATTTTACTGCACTTAATGTAGGATCACATGGCCTTTAACTGAAAATGAATGGATTGCTTCCTGCTGGAAACAGGAAGAAACAATATAGTGAAATGTAAACCTGAAAAAGCCAAAGGTTTACAAAAACGTACACACAAAGACAAAAAAGTTATACATTAAACAGGCTATCAAATAAGATCTTGTTTTGAAAACAAATAAATCTGTGTGTAGATCAGTATAGTCCATAAGCAATGGTATCTAGCAAAATGAGCAATCCAGATGTAGAACAACGACCATTAATGACCAAGTGTTAGTTGGAGTTAAAATTTGTTCAGGCTCAACTTGTGCAGTTGTTTGCTGTCATAACAACTTGGGATGTGCTACAGTGGATGACTAGTCATCCAACAGAATAGTTGATTAGTAGGGTCGACAACTAACAATATTTTTTAGTGGTGGTGGTTTTAATGGGGGACACAATTCTCAAATTAATTGAGAGATGCTACTTCATGAAGAAATGTTTTGCATAATTATAGCTTGCTGTGCTTAAAAGTGAACAATAGTTAGCACAGTAAAACCCTCTGCAAGAGTTTCATCTCTTTTCCATAAGATTATTCCATTTATGCACTGCTGCTGTTAATTCAAAGCTTTGCAACAACATTTTTTTTTGCATAAAACCTCTGATGTGAGTAATGTTCCCGTATTTGTGAGGCACTGTGGAGAGATAAGTGTCTTTTACTGATTCTGTCTGACACTACTTAAATAAACAGTTGCAGTTAGAAAGGTTAAACTGCTCGATGTCGTGAACAAGATGTGTACCTGTAACATTATCTAGCTGACTGCACTTTGTTTCAATCATTATGGTTTTTTGCTGTTCTTTATTGGAGCCTTTGTTATGTCTTACTTTTCTTACTTTGATAGTGTTGTGCACTAAGATGTTATAGTTATTAAGCCTATTTATTTGTTGAATATCCGCTAGTTACCATGTTGAAATGCTGGGCTTCACGTCTAAAATGCATCTGATCAGGGTCATGTGACCTAAAGGAGCCTATTTATACATTATTATCCTTAACACTGACTGGTCGATTATGAAAATTGGTTGTTTTGCACATCCTATTAACAGCTCAAAGTATGATATCTGCGTAACTAACCTTGGGCCATCGCTTTAATACCATCTAACCACTCATGAGGCAAAGTAAAGGAAACAGTCATTGTGATTCTGTAAAGTATGAAGCCACATGTTTTTTTATTTGGCAGTTTTTTATAAACTTAATAAGCTTAACATCACATTATCTGCTTAAAACATACACAGATGTGAATGAAAACAATGAAGATTGGGATGAATTGTGGAACACTTCCAATTTCAAGCCAAAAGGTGGATTATTCTGGTCCCTACCATAGTGTTGTATTATACATGCAGAATAATTGAAACGATATGACTTGAATCTAGAGTTTTCAACCTTTTCAATCCTGAAATTCTTCACCATCATAAATCAAATGGCCCAGGCGTCCTCATTGGTCAGAAAGGCCCCTCCGCAGCCTGACCTCCTGATCTTCCACACAGAGTTAAAGCAGACTTCTCTTTGAAAGGTTACAAGGACAATCAGATTTGCACAACTCTAAGATATTTAATCTTAATCTAGCCTTACTAGATAATGCTGAAAATCACTTTGAACTGTGGTAATGTTTGTACCTGACAAATTAATGATTATAGACTGATGGACCTCTTTAAGATGTGTGTAGCGATGTGCAATCACTTATAATTGATAAATATAATCTTTAATTTTGTATGATTCATCTCATTCTACTAAGAATGGTAACTATAAGGCTTAACTTGATAAAATACAATGATGTGTAAAACCAATATGATTTTGTAACCAGGGATTTTCATGTTTTGTTACCTACACATATAACAGCCATGAAAAAATGTCATGTTTATTACAGAAAGCTGATGACAACGAATATCATGTCTCTAAAAGTTCATGATTAAATATGCACTATTTTTGAGCTGGAGATTTGTCAGACTGGAAACAAAGGACCATAACTCAACTGTCGGAAAAGACAGCCCAGTTGACCATGCGACTCTGAAAAGTCATTTCTGATTGGCGCAGGACATCTTTGGGGATGTGGCCAATTTCAGTTCAAATATTTCCAAACAGGTAGAACGCTATCTCTTGCCTCTATTGTCTCTCCTTCTTCGGCTCTCCTCTCTTCTGCCTGCACGTGCTTTGTCTGGTCGCTCCGCTGACTGCCAGGTCTATGCCATGTGAGGTCCAAGGAAGCTCGGGACTCAACGTCCCAAGAAAGCTCATCACTCTCTGCGGCCTTGCTTCAAAGCTAACCCCATAATTCATACAGATAATAACACTTAACTCATACAGAGATCAAAACAACGACGGAACTAACTTTTGACCAAGCGCCAAGCAACACAAAGAATGCAAGAAAACACCATAAAGACACGCAAGTACATCTCCAATATTGTGCTCAATGTGCTGGGGTATTAATTAATTAATTTGGATAATCCAGTAGCAAATCGATGTAAACTCAATAAAGGATAAATGGTTCTTAAGGTATTGTCAACAGACTCCACAAAGTTAATTTTCACTGTACTGATCAGTTATTTCACATTCTGTCACTCGGTTCACCAAACTGTCTTATGTATATATGTGTTAGATTAGATTTATGTTTAGAATAGTAATAAAGTTTGTCTGTGTTCAAAGACAACATGACTGTGGTATATTCTGATAAATAATCTCATCCCTGTTTCTAAAAGATTTATCTTCAAAGCTGTACCTAAATAAGTGTGATATTATTTTCAATAAGCCATGAGAATAATATCACTCCAATAAGTGAATTAATCATAATTCACTTATTAAAGCTAATTCCTTACAGTAATTGTGAGCTGATACATGTAGACATTGTATTACAATTTCAATGGTGGAGAATCTATTAAGACAAATAATCTTGTTATTTGTCATTTATCTAATTTATAATGGTTGTCAAACGCGACTAATTACGGTATACATTTAATTAGATGATAAGGTACAATAAGGACAGTTTAATTTAGTCCATAGCTCACATATTTCGAGACCCTAAATTCCCTCCTAAATGTCGCATACCAAATATCCTTACATATAATGGTGTGAGAATGAGGGCAATTTAAAGTTCACTTCTAAATGTTGCATTTCCTTTATTCCCAACATTATACATAGCTTGGGTCCCATCTTTAATATAAGTATTTATTTTTTTTTTTTCAGTTTTATCATCCACTAGTTCCCAATCTCTTAAAAAAGGTAATGGCGCACCTCACCTCAACAAGTTGCATGATTAGAGGTTTTATTCATATCCGTAGGATAAATGGTGTGGGACAAGTTTTGTGTTGAAATTTGTTCAACTCCCTATCCCCAAGTATGACCAGTAGCCTAAGCAAGACCCACTAATGCTTGCCTTACCTACCTTATAACACATTTGGCAGCAAATTAAAAAGGTCGCTGGGGCATTTTGAAGCTAAACATAAACTTAAGTTTTCTTTTTAGCCACAATAAAGCAAGTTGTGTGAATTAGGTGTGCAGAGCCATGCTGGAAGAGTGAGTCAGAGTAGATAAGAGACAGCATGATGTCTCGCCACACTCACACAAATGACTGCAGAAAAAGACAGAGACAGAGAAAGAGTGAGAGAGAGAGAGAGAGAGAGAGAGAGAGAGAGAGAGTGAGAGAGAGAGAAAGAGAGTAAGGTAAAAAAGAGGCAAGAGTGGGTGTCCGCAAAATGAGAGCAAGTCAGTCCAGATGGTCAGAGAAGATTAAATACCATCTGCCAGAGAGATCTGGAGACATAGCCAAACATTAGCACAAACAAATGACACACACCACCATACACACCGTACACACATATAAATGGATGAAGCTAATGCTGGACACATACATAACCCTGAAATGAGACAGTACATCAGTGTCAGCAGACGTGATTACAGTGTCGGGTAGGAGAATTAAGAGTCAAAGCTACCTGATTAGGAGAGATTTGCAAAGAAAGGGAGTGTTTCAAGTTAAACTCACTTTTGAATTTGGGTTAAAAGGAATATTCCTAATTCAATACAAGCTAAGCTTGATTGACAGCATTTGCGGCATTATGTTTTGATTGCCATAATAAAACATTTTGTCCTTACCCTTTCCTTCTCAATCACCTTTTTGCCTATGTATTATTAATCCTTTTCCACTCTTAATTAATCTACAAACAAATAGAGAAAAACTAAAAGTTTATCCAGTCAGAATTTATTCCATGATGCTTAAATGTAAAGTGTGACAACTGTTTCACAAATCGCATGCCCGAAGCAGCGTGTGAGTTTGACCTCCACCCCGCTAGGCCTTACCTAAACAGCGCAAATGAATGCACATCTAATGTCAGATTGTCAGATTCATCAGCCAGTCAGATTGATTTATTTGTTCTTGGTAGGTGTGATCTTTAGGATATGTCCAGGTCAAGGCCTTCTAGAATCTAACTGGCCTTGAGTGACGCAATCACACTTTAAGTGATGTTCGTAATTTGAAAGCGAAGAGCGCGAAATCTTGCTGACGAGTCGGCTGTCATTACGGTCACTACTGCCATTGAGAAAGAGATCCTTATGGATTTAAAAACACTAGATGTTCTGCATGACCTTGTGATTGTTTAATTAATTAAACAGGAAATGAGGGCTGATTTTCAATTCAAGTAAATTGGTAAGTGATTTTTTCATTGTTATAGCAACATCAGAAGTTTTCTAAGTGTAAATTAGGCTGCTTGTGAATTCAGTGTCAGATCAAGTTTTGAAAGGTAGTGCTGCGTTCCATTCAACTTGGAAAGTCAGATTTTAAACTGAATTTCCAACTAGGAAAAGTGCAATGGAATGCATATTTAAGTCAGAATTACAACTTGTAGGTTTGTGCAGAAATTCTCAACTCCCGACTTTGCCGAGATGCAGGTACATGATGTCACAAACATGTCGACACTCAGGAAGATATACAAAGTAAGTGATAAACATTCACTAACAAACAAGTAATATTGATAAATGAGTTTGTTTCCACATTACATGAAACTAAAGTTTGTTTAACAAACGCCTGCAGAAACAGGTGTATAAAACATTATAATCTCTTTTAATAATTGTACTGTACACCTGAAGCACAAATACTAGAGCTGCATCACAAGGTCCTTTGCTGATGTTCTGGGATTGATTTGCAATTTGTACCAAAATATGTTCATCTCTATGAGACAGAACGCGTCTCCTTCCTGAGCGGTACGATGGCTGCGAGGTCCCATGGTGTTTATACTTGAGTATTATTGTTTGTATAGATGAACCTGGTACCTTCAGGCATTTGGAAATTGCTCCCAAGGATGAACCAGACGTTTTCTGAGGTCTTGGCTGATTTATTTTAATTTTCCCTAAGATGTAAGGCAAAGAGGCACAGAGTTTGAAGGAAAGCCTTAAAATACATCCACAGGTACACCTCCAATTCAATACACCTCCTATCAGAAACTAATTGGCTATATCTCTAAAGGTTTGACATCATTTTCTGGAATTTTCCAAGCTGCTTAAAGGCACAGTTAACTAGTGTGTAAACTGACCCACTGGAATTGTGATATAGTCAATTAAAAAAGAAACAATCTGTCTGTAAACAATTGTTAGAAAAATTACTGGTGTCATGCACAAAGTAGATGTCCTAAACGACTTCTGAATGACTTCAATGCAAGTGTATGTAAACTTCTGACTTCGACTATGTTAACATGACTTTAGTGTGATAAAATCAGTTACTAACCTTATATGGGTAAATTTAGATCCAATATTACATCTTTGATGGCATATCCCTCGGCTTGTAACCAAGAGGTTGCAGGTTCAAACCACAGAGCCTCATAAGCCATTTGAGACCCTTGAGCAAGGCCCTTGACATTACAGGTCGCTCAGAAGAAAGGGTGTACTTTAAAAATCATCAGCCAAATGACTAATCCCGATTTTCTACAAGTTATTTTGGATAAGTGGGTTTTCTAAAGGCCATCAAGGGATGGTTCACTCTAAAATTAATATTCTGTCATCATTTACTCACCTTCATGTTGTTCCAGATCCATGTGACTTTCTTCTATAGAACACAAAAGGAAATGCAAGACAGAATGACAGTCTCGGTCACCATTCACTTTTATGAAAATTATGCAATTATGCAAGGCTGTCTGTCAAAGTCAAACGGGTTTGGAACAACATGAGGGTGAGTGAATGAATGATGACAGATTTTTTTCCAGGGTGAACGATTCCTTTTCACAAAATTTTACATGAGCTATCTTTTACATAATCTGACAGCAATCACCAGAGGGAGCCAATGAGCTAGTTGGTGTGATTCACTGTTCTGTATCTATGTTTTGGGATGAATTAAAAGAAAGAGGTTTAAATATGATCCTGCTTAGAAACTCTGAAATGTTTTGCAGATAAAACGAAGTTCCTGAGTGCAAACTAAATATAAGAAACACACATTGTCACTCTCTCCTTCCTGTTTTACTGCTCCAACTACAGCCACTCAGAAATAGTGAGCTACTTTAAGACCATTTAACTGAGCACATGACTAATGCATTCACACACTCTCCTACTCATTAACTCTCATTACGCTACTGAAAAACACTATTTACCATCATCCACCCCATTAAACACAGGAATCGGAACAAGTCCAGTTGAGTGCACATACATATACAACAACAAACATTAAAAAGACACACAAATAAAGACTAACTAAATACATTTATTTATAAAGGTGACTTTTAAAGGGATGGTTCAAGCTAAAATGTACATTTTGCCACCATTTACGGTCCTTCCAATCCAAACCCATGTGAAAGTGAATGCTGACTCAGGCTAAAATCTCCTTTTGTGTTCCACAGAAGAAAGAAAGCCATATGGATTTAGAACAACATGAGGATTTTTATTTTTTGGGTGAACTACCCCTTTAAACCTGTTGACCAAAGTGTTAGTGAGGCTAGCAGGAGGTCTATGTGGGTCCTAAATCCCCAGTTTAGTGATGGGGACACAATACTGTAAAAATGCACCGTCCTTCGGATGAGACATTACCCTTATATATATCATGTATATAATTATACTCTCTCCACCAGCAGCTGGTGTGTAGTGAACGTACTGGTGCACTATGGCTGCCGTCGAATCACCCATGTGGATGCTGCACACTGGTGGTGTTTAAGGAGAGTCCCCTGTTCAGTTTGTAAAGCGCTTTGAGTGTAGTGTCAGAAAAGTACTATATAAATAAAACATTAATTCATTCAGATCAATGACTAAAATAGTAATGTGTACGCTTATGTTTGACAAAGATGCATTTATAGATTTTGGGATCTCCCTGTTGAGAGTCAAAAGCAATTTTGAAGTGCAGACCTGTTAAAAGCTTTGAGAGAAAAACTGAACAATTTCTAATCTAAGTTCAGCATTTAACAGTTGCAAAAAAACTGCTTTCAGACATACACATTTCAGAGTGCGCTTATGAGTGGGGAAGTTCAGAGGGGAAAATAAATACTCTAGAGAATGTTTTTAATGACGCACCAGCTTTCTTCGCAAACAAGATCCATAGGTCCATCTGCCCTGCATTTAAAAATCAATGGTTCTCAGCACCAGTGAGGGAGGAAGACGGGGGTGTGTTTCATCGAGAGAGGAGACCTAAAAGTCTGCTTTGCTATTTCCTGTATGAGGTTGGGCTCAATGATGTCATAATGGCGTTGTTACATGTACGTTACATTAGCTCATTAACGACATCTGAAAAGAGTGTAGGAAGAATCCTTCCTGAACTAGAACAACCATTACTGCTCCCACAAACAAAAACAATGAGCACTTTGTTGTCTAGGCTGGTATATTTTCAGCAAAGGACAGAGGAATGCTAGGCCCCCATACAGTACAATAAGTGTGATACAGTTGCAGCTCAATGCGGTTATAAGAGTGCCCATGTAACATGCAGGATTTCCAGCTTCTCTGCCATGCATAAAGCAATCAGAGCACTAAATTGATGGAATCTCTGTCTATGGGGAAACCATGATCAATAACTTCCATTTATCACCAGCTCCCTTTACACGCGCACATAGAGGGTTAATTCGGGTGGTATCCTGGAGACCAGTATCTCTAGTGTTTTGTGTGGCCAAGAAGAGCCTCTTTTCATTTTTGCATCCTTGAGAAGAAGCTTCAGAGAATCCTTGACAAATCGGGTGTTACAAAACACTGAGAAGCAATCAAATAAGCAGATTAAAGCCAATGAGGGGACATGTCATATGAGAGAGAGCAGGATAAAAAGGAGAGCTGGAGAAAAACAAAATGAAGACTACGAGGAAAAAGATCGAGAGCAATAAGTGTAACAAGTGTAAAACCGCAGGAAGATGTGTCACTCACTTGACATGATACATTTTCATCTTCTCCCATGGAGTACTCCAAGAGGTGATGTGGCTCCGTCTGTCATGTGAGAGAAAATTTTATATGGAAATCAGTGTCTCATAAGCCAAAACATTGGGTATAAAAACATTAAAGGGCGATTAATCTCAACTGGTAGAGCATGGCATTAGATTTGAAAAGGTCATGGGTTAGATTCTCTAAGAAAGCATGGACTGGCAATAATGCACTGAATGTGAATAAATGCATAAATGTGAAGTGTCCAACTAATCATTATTTTTTCAAATTTGTTTCATGCTGCAAGTGGCACAGAAATTAAAAGTCTGAACTACACCCAATATAAAAACCACCAAGTGGATCTACTTTTTTTCTAAGCGCATGCAAAGCTCATGAAGTGTAGTCTTCATTACTACAGCAGACACACAGTCATGAGAATTAAAAATGACTGCGCCTCTGCACCAAATTACAGTGGTGGAACGTCTTGTTAGACCTGGTCTGCACACTGTCATTGACTGTTTAGGGCTAATTAGTCAGGGACAGGCCAATCTGTCACAGCAATGGGAGTGAAATTGACGGATGTCCCATGATCATCTGCTGGCTGGACAGGAATATTGTGTCTTTCTTTATCTCTCCACTCTAATACCATCTCAACAGCTTTCTGGCAGACTTTATTACATCTGGATCATTGTTTTTTTTATCTGTATTTTCTGAAACATTGTGTCATTCTGGAATAGATGACTGAGCAGTCTGGAGTAAATATAAAAATATACCTACTCGTCTTTTGTAGATCACTTATAGCATGGCAAAGGTCTCAGTTAAGGCTTTTTTTTTATATTTGAGGAAATCTGCAGTAATGAACACAGTCTGAGAAATAAATTTGTGATGTTAAAGATATGAAGGTTCATGAGAAAATAAATGTTTAAACTTTTTATGTGTAAATAAGCCCCTGTATTCCTTCTAATGGACCATATTTGGTAAACCCTATACAATCCTTTCTCAAATAATATTTCAAGTTTTATAAATTATTGTTAGATATGAAGAATGAAGTCAGATTTGATGTTGTGAGATTAAGTCTGAGAAACAGATCTGTAATTAAAACAAAATAATTAATAAATGTTTAAAATAAATAATTTAAGATCGAATATAGTCTAAACACACCCAATCAGTGTGTACATGCATGCAGAAGAGATAGATTTAGGCTATTAATTGATTTTAGATTGCCAGATTAATTTTTGAAATATTTGTAATATTTTTGAGGATAGATTTAATATTAAGAAGACTCATTGCAAAAATGTAAAAACATTGAATTGCTTTAATTGAGGCAAGTCCATCATTTGAGATTGTTTTAACCAGAGCAGGTCCCTTTTTGTTCTTGAGAGATCTGGTCACACTGCAACTGGTGTATCATCCACCCTTAGCACAGAGTCATTTTAAAACAAGAACGTAAATAACTGTTCTTTCATTTCGTTTAATACGTTACTAATTGGAAAGGAGGCAGGGGAACGCCGGAAGCCCAGAACCAGAATGAAAACCAGAATGAAAAAAAAAAATACATAGTTAAACATCATTTTTAAAGTGTTACCAATCACCAAACCCAGTTACCAAACTTTTAAACATTCCCAATTACATTTGTATATTTTCATTCAGTCTCCCTACGCTCATAACTCTTTCAAGACTGTGCACAACTAAAAATTAAGGGTAGGCCTATATAACCACTTTAACCACTACACAGGTTAAAGTTACAATTTTACATAAATCCCTACTCATTTGAATGATATGAAAAAGACTCCAACACATGAATCGACTCACTCTTCGTCATCAAACTGTCATAATCTTGTACATTCTTCCATCATAAGATTATTGGACATTACGCGCACATTTTGATTCAAATGTCAACGAGTGTTTCATTAAAACTTCTTTATTAACAAAACCTTATGATCAAGATTAATTAATGTCCTATTTTCAAATTGATTAGACAACAACTAAGAAAAATAAGAACAAATGTAAGACCATTTTAAAAAGGATTAATTCCCTAACATCGGATATACAGATAACGATCTGGAACAGGTTGTTGACAGTTATATATCAGCCTTTATATCTGCAGGAGCGTTGGGGACTCACCTCGCTCGCCGCACTCCCGATAGCCATCTTTCGCCAAGGGTCAACTAGTTGTGCCAGAGGCATGTTCACTTTCCGGAGATTACTTCTTTGCCAAATTAGATTCAGAAGAACGATAGTGAGCTACTTTGGAGAAATTATACCAGTCTGTTTCCGCTGTCTTGGGCTTCGCGTGCGTAACGGGTCCAAGAGCACCGCCGTCACCTTTTCATTCACTCACCTCTGAGAGTCAGCGGAGTGTCTCCATAGAAATATAATGACAGTGCCGCTGATCTCACGCCAGTCAGCCTCCCTCTTTTCTCGCTTTCCCCTTTGAGAGGAAGAGAGAGAAGAGAAAAAAAAACGAAAAAAAAAAAAAAAAAAACGTTGACGCGCGATTTTCACTTCCGCTTCTCCTGGTATGGCGCATCGGATTGGCTTATCTACCTGTCAGTCATAGGTTGAGGGAGGGGCTGAAGCTGTAGGGCTCGCAGACGGACAGGTGAGTGCGCATTCGATTCAAGGACCAAGCTGTGGTCGTGGTCTGCTTATAGATACATTCCCTCCCACCATATTTGTCAACACAGACCACAGCTTGGCCATTTCCAATACATTTACCACATAACATTGGCCTAATATCTTATTTGATGTATGAAAGGTAGAGTAATCTAGTCTGTGTTTATTAAATAATTTATTAAAAACATTAAGAAGTATACGACGACATATGTAATAGTAATAGAGTACTTAAAATGTAACCTCTGATAAATTGACATACAGCTTGTGATCTGTTATTTGACACTTGGTTCACGTAGGTGGACGATGCGACATCTGCTGGTGACTGTTAGTGACGCAGGATTAGACAGACATTTAATGGCGAGTACTAAAATCATGAATATAAATAATTATAATAATAATAAAAAAGACACAAGTATCACACAAATGATTACATATTTATTCATTTAACCTTTTCAGTTCAGTATTCATTCATAGACAGTTGAATATTCCTGTACATTTCGCCAAGGGAAAGAAGACATTGTTTTAAATGATTCCAATAGAGAAGAGGGACTGCTACAGTTGAAAGGTTGAAGGTCAACCTCATCTGACCCCAGGATTGCTCATGCTGTGTCCATGGTAACCATATGTCTGGAGCTCCATTAGTTTGGGACCCTGAAGCAGACAGGCCATGAATGGATAAACATTTACCCACAAGTAACAGACCGGATCTCTCAGAAGGATGTCTGTTTCCACAACTAGCGCTTGATAAATCTATAACCACTCCTAAACTTAATCACTGGTCATGCAAAATACTTTTAATGAGATCGCTCACCCCAAAATGAAAATTCTGTCATCATTTACAGTATCAGCATCATTTACTCATTAAAATGTACAGCAATTTTAAAACCTACGTATAAAATCATGACCACTCATGTAAAATGAAGACTCGTCACATCAGTAACTAAAAAAGCTGTTTCATTCTACATGGAGAGGGTCTCCTCATGAGGGCTGCCATGTTAGAATCACATGACCAACCGAATACTACTTGCTTAATCTCAGTAACTGTATTAAGTAACTAATTGGACACTTTCACTCTTGGATTAAATTAATCATGGCTGACCATTAATAGTGATGTCATCAATACAATGTCATCTGTGACAGAAAACCTTTGATTATGAATTTTGCTAAATCAACGCAACTAGGTGCCACGGCAAGTCCAAGATGATACAAGCAAAAAAGTTACTGAGTACACTTTTAATAAAAGTGAGAACTCTTGACCTTACCTTTTCAGATCTGCAATAAGATAAGATGTAAAAAAAAAAAACAGATCCCACACAATCTGTGAGCACAACAGTGTGCAGAATCTCACCTGATTGGCAGCTTCAGCAGATCATCAGATCAACACTGATACTGGCACACCAGGGCCACACCTGCCCCAAGGGGAACCTTCAAAACAGTGATATGTTTGACGTAACAATCTTTAAGTTATGCAGTGCTTCTCACCTTGGCATCAACAATACAATTGTCACCATATCAATTCTTGGCATACATGTGCAAAAGCCGTTCTTGCCTTCGGCGACACCAACCCTTTGCCCTGAGATTGATTACATGACATTCACATTATATTAACAGTAGAAAACTCAGAGAGTGTTATGAATGCAACTTTATGTGAGGATACCCCACCTGTGAGCTCTGAAATTATCTCTCTAACAGGCACACCTCTGGTGTTGGTGTAACCATGAGCCATGATCAGGTGATCAGTAGGATTGATACCAGCCTTAATACCAAGCCTTAATGCCTTTAGCGACCCCATGTTCACTCATGTTGTGCATGCTGACATTCGGATGCTGGTCCCCAGCATGTGATGTTGGTGTGCTGGTGTCCCCACCAGGCTTCCTTGAAAAATCAGTATTACTACAGGACGGACTGGTCTACAAGTCAGACCAGCACCAAATCAGCATAAACCAGCCAGAAACAACATTAAAATGAATAGTCTAAGTTAGTCTTTTCAACAGGTGAGTGTAAACAGCATTATAGATGATAATGCATTCAGTCTTTTCTCACCTGTCCATCATAGAATTTACAAAAGCCTCTTATGATCTGCTTGTAGAGCTGATATGCAGTAAAACTTCAGTCCATCCTCTCTGGTGAGCACCATCTGCACCAAAGGGCCTTGGTCCAAGTGATGAAGGTCACACAGATGTGAACAATATTGGATGTGATATTTTTCAAGCACCCTTTAATTAATTTCAGAAAACAAACATAATTATTATTTACCTCTATGTCAGAGCTGGCCTGAGGCATGAAGTCTGCAAAGTAATGTGCTGATACCACCCCTCTGGAGCCCTGGAGAGGAGAGAAGCACTACAATGTATTAAACTATACAACATGAATATTGTAATTAATGCATATAAATAAAAGGTTTTAATGTAATTCAGCATAGCACAAATTGTCACATGATAAACATACAGGGTCTATTCTGAGTATAGTTACTCAATTAAAACTTCTTTCTTTCCTTTAAATAAGAAAAATAAACCTAATTGTATCTGCAAACAAATGATTATGAAAAAAGCTTTTTCTCAGAATTATACTTTTTTCCCCAAAACATTTAACCAACTGGTCACAAAGTTATTTTTGTAGGATGTATGAATAACAACTTTAAATTTAACCACTTTTTAACCATTATTGTGTATTTGGGTTATAGCAATGAGGATGAAATTGTTGTCTTGCTTATGAAATATGGTCACATTTTTCTTTAGGATATTTAGAAACAACTTGGTTGTGGTACTAACTGATGCTGAGGGTGGTTGAGCTGGTGTTGCTAGATCATATGGAGAAGTTAAGTCCGCATATTCAGACAAGGCAGTTGATGAAAAGCACTATGCGTGGAATACTGGAGAGGGAAGAGCCACAAGAGAAATACCTAACCATAAGGCTACAGCAAGGAACAAATTATTTTTAAACTCTTAAGCCTAACATCTTACCTCTGACACTGTTTGTGTACCATACAAGAGAAAACAACAAAAAATAAGGATGCTACTAAAAGGCAATGTACTGAAGTACACTTCATTTCATGGACTTGATGATAACTGGAATAGATAACTAGATAGATTTTCACAATACTTTTCTGATATCTACACAAATAATTATAAAACAATATGCAAAAATGACCCCAGTATATCACTCTGTAGACCAAACATATAATACCAGCTCTTGTTCCAACATATGCTGTATTACGGCATGTTACCTATAGACAGACTCAATGCACTCATCAAACTAATCTAATCTGATGAGCAGTTCAGTGGCCATTTAATTTACAGTAAGCTTGATTTTGCATTTACTGTACACCATCTACAAGGTCGACGAGACGATATAGGTCTAGGTTAGCCCTTTAGTAAATCTGTTAAATACTCTAAGCTAAACAGAGCTTGAATCTGGCAAAGCCTATGTCTCTGTATCAGTAAACAGATAACACATAGACACTGTGTGACACTGTAGACACAATGACACTGTAAATGTATGTACATTTATTCTGGCACCGCCTTAAAAAGTGTGCTTGCAATCACTGTGCACATGTTCTGCATGCTCCAAACTCCAGCTGGAGTGTACAGGTGAGTTTCAAGATGGTCAGACCACACAAGCTGAAGCCATAAACACGGACACTAATTCAGAATGGTTTAGGATTTAATCACGAACAGCTTCAAGAGTTAAAGTGCAATTTCACTGTGCACAACAAAAAAATCACAACAATAAAAATGTACTATCATCGTTGCTGTCATCTTCATTATTATTATTACTACTACAGTATTATTATTATTATTAGTAGTAGTAGTAGTGTTAGTAGTAGTGTTATCTGTTTACTGATACTGAACTGCTTTTGCATATTGTTTTATAATAGTATTGTAATACTATTACAATACTATTACTAACACTACTACTACTATTACTACTACTACTACTACTACTAATAATAATAATAATACTGTAGTAGTAATAATAATAGTACTTGAGACATTTTTTTAAAGGCTAATTTACTAAATGTCAACCCAAAATCAGTTAAAGAGATATTGGTATTACAGATAGGTCCAATTGTCCTTGTATTTTGTATTTGTATGCATACATAAGAAATTACTAAAGCAACTCATTAAGTATGAAGCAAATAGTATAGAACAGAATAGAATAGAAATTGTTATGTAAATTTTTGGGATGTGGATGCAAATTGAGATGATGATCACATAAATGAACTGATATATAAAGAGTGAAGATTAATTGCTACATTTTACTGACTGAATCTACTTGAATTTTGGGAACTGTTTTACAATCTTTTTGGTTGTTCTGGTGAAAGCGATTAACGGACTTTTATTTTGGTGACTTGTAAAGAACGTCATGTACAGTGAACATATTGAATTTCAAACAGTCTGTATGAAATAGACTAGTGCCACCATGCGGTAAAGGGCAAAGTTGTATGTTTATTATATATTTTACTGAATGGATAGGTCTATCTGTGTAGTGTTATGCCTCAGCTTCACCACCTCTGTTTGACAATGTCCCCTACACAGTTGTTCAAATTGACTGCATAAATTGCATTTTTTGCTGGCAAGCAATTGGCAGCATCATATAATATACTGTATCAATATCACTAGCAATGAATGAACATCTTCAAGGATGTTCCGATATTAATCTATATAACAAATAAAATAGTACATGTGTAAGAGGAACAGAGCATTAATCTAATCTCAAGGGTCAGCTATCAACTCTAAGTGTTAAAACCTAATGAAAAACTATAATTAAGCATCAAGTTTCATATTGTTCATGTACAGTCAAATCTGAATGAACACCAACATATTTTGTTGGTGGTACAACAAAAATGTACTATGTTAATTAATGACTTATTAAAGTTATGATATTATTTATGCAATTATGGTGCACTCAGTAATTTTTTCCTAAAGCTTAAATTCTAAAGACATGAATTATCATTTTGCAATCAATGTAAGAAATCGTGAGCACTCACATTAAAATGAAGACTCCAGTCATTTCAGTAACCTTATAAAAGCTGTTTTATTCTACATGGAGAGCAGTGGTGTTGTAATATCTGAAGACTGAAGAGGTGCTTATTATGTGAATTTATGAATATTTTATATACTATAATGTGCTTTTCTGTGTATAGTAAAATTGTTTTCCTACTTAGAAATATAAATTCTAATTATTTTCTATCACGAAAAAGGCACCCCCGACAGCAGTAGCCTAAACGGCACAAAAAAAAAGAAAAAAAAAAGAAAAAAAAAAAGAAAAAAAAAAGACATTTGATATAATTACGGGACACAGTTGGACAACATCTGCAAAGAGCATCAAAAACTACCACGGGTGCAATTACATTATGTATTTTCACAAAGTTTAATTGCATAAGTTAAATTAAAATACTGTATACTCGCTGTATACACCGCGTAGACGCTGGAAATGTCCCGCCCTTTACTAAAACGGAAAACATGATTGGTTAGCAAATATCCAGTCGCGTCTGAAATGAACGTTCTGATTGGCCGAGCAGCTTCTCCATGCGCGTTTAGAGAGAATCTCTGTACAAATAAAAATAAAATAGAAACACCCACACAATTCACTCAACGGTGTTGTGGCATCGCGTAAGTAGATTGAAAATATTCTGGGTTAAAAGCATACTCGTTGTTCTGGCTGTCAGTCAGTGTGGTTCTTGCAATAACAGTCTTGTTATTTAATACTTTCACTCATTGATTAAAGTAATCATGGCTGACTGTGAATACAATTTCTACAATGGCACCTGAAACTGAAAGCTATTGATTTAAAATGATGCTGCATCCAAGACGCTAGGTGTCAATGTAAATACAAGATGACACACAGTCAAAAGTAACTGAGTGCACCTAAAATATAAATTATATTTATTTATTTTGTATTTATTTTTAATCGTTGGATAATAAATCAGGTGTACTTGATTATATTTATTTATTTACACATTATAAAAATATATATAAAATATATCCTGAACAAAATATAGATATATAATTTATAATATATAATAAATAAATAAAATATATAAAACTAGAAATGTGCAATCAGAAGGAAAAACAAGGTCATAATAATTATGTATTGTCTTATTTTTGCCATTATTTAGTTTTTTTTTTTTTTAAACAAACACTTTGAATCTGGGTAGAGTATTGAATTTTTTTCTTATGTTTATAGTATTTATGCTGAAAAAAAGAAGAATAAAGATTATATGATAAAGCAGGCGCGTGTCTCTTCTCTTTACGTCAGCGGCGGAAGGTCAGCGCTTAAACGGAAGTGAGAGTCAGAGTCCATTCGCCATTGTGGAGCAGAGAAGGGGTAATATTCTCTCCAGACGTTACAGTGTGTGAATGTTTTGGACTAACTTAAACACATCACACCGCTGCCAACCTCCGCAGCCGTTTGACAATCCCTGTTTTCACCTCCCGAAAGGACTGTTGTCGACCGTTTGAGACCGGGCGAGTAGATCAACGCCTGTGAAATACCCCGTGATTATAGGGCCAACCCCGGAGAGAGGAAAAATAACGTTAACCCGCAGCGGTGGCAGGAGAGACCGTGGACAGTTATAACAGCGATCAGCTCGGGCTCCTGGAGGATGTCTGCGACAACTGTCGATCAGGTACGCAAGACGGACTCTTGTCCGTTCATGTAACACATACACGTGATGGTGCATGTACAGACAGTGGCGGAGTCGCAAAACCTCGTGAGCTGCCTACCTGGACATCGGTTTTGGGTATCAAAGGAGCGAATCGAACGTTTCAAAACGAACGAATGTTATTTCAAACGGTTCCAAAGGCGCCCCAAAATGATGTTCAGGTAGACCGCTTACTAGGAATTAAACAACAGTGTCAATGTACCCATAGTAAGGTCTTTTTAACACAAGATTGAGAGAGTCTTGGATTTTATTTATAGAGGGAGCCCAATGTTGCTGCTGGGCCGAATCATTGGTCACGCATCCCTGAGTCCAGTATTCATATACAGGATGTGTAATGTGTCATCAGCAGTGTAATTAGTCTTACAGTCAGGAATTCTGTTCTATCTCTGTTAAATTGATGATACTTCTGTTGCCTCAAGTTCATACTGTGATTTTTCTCTTTGCCACTGTTTACACACTGTGAACACATCATCAGAGACCTAAAGGACAAGGAAACAAAGGTATGTGATGGAAAGATTCATTTCCTTAAAGTTGATTGATTGAATGCTCAGTGCTGATTAAAACTTCACAGCATCTCTTAAAAATGACAGATAGGCTAAACCTATTTATTTAAAAAAAAGAAAGAAAAGAATGTAGTGTCAATAGCTTAAATTGTTGAAGATAGGATAAGGACTTAATATTAGGGATGCATCAATACCACTTTTCTCCTCAATATTGGCCGTTGCCGATACCAGTGTTGTTGTTTTGCATAATCAGTTTGGAATATCTTTACATTATTGTGTGGAACGAATTGAGTGTGCTCTTTAATATGTAAAGAAACACAAACCTCTAACTACACATTATTTCAATCTAAATGTTTAGCTTATTATGAAAAACTTTATTATTATCTAGTATACAGGATAATGTAGTAGCTAAATTAACTGTCATTCCAGTCCTCAAGTAGAAAAGAAACCATTGTTTTATTTTTGCCTTTTTTTTTTTTTTTTTTTTTCAAAACATTCAACTTGCAGCTGGACTTTTAAAAGATTCAGATCTCTTTTTTTGTTCAATTTAGTTGTAAGACATCAGTCCACTTTTCATTCACACAGTTATTTTTTTGGAACCCATTCAACTTAAATGTGGTTGTAAATTGTAAACAAATACTAAAGATTGCAACAACAATAATAATAATAAAAATAATAATAATAATTGTAATTATTATTGACTTAATTTTAGTTTTAAATATAACAGTAATATATATAAATCATGCACTTTTTAAACCCTCATGCTTTTATTTTGACATTCTGAACTCTCCAGGAAGTCCTGCTTGTGTCTGTTTGTAGGCAAGTTCACAGTAGTTTAATTCGCTTCTTATTCAAATTCTGGTAAATGCACCTCTGGTGCCATTCTAAATGCATATTAATAAGTGAATTGATCTATTGAGTATCTACATCTGAGATGCTGTTCTTGAGTAGCGCTCCAATATTTCGCACTGCGTGAAGGCTAAAAATAGCCGCGAGTGCCTCACTAACCTGTGCATGAGTTTGTGTCATCAGAGCAGCACAATTCACTAATGAGCTGGCGTTGCACTTACTATATATTTACTTATTAAACACAGCCTTTTGTGATTCACAGAGCTATCACACGTCTTCAAGTGGCCTTGAATAAAATGCACGAGTCATTTTAACTGCTTTAATGGTGTTTTTATGGTTCTTTTATGTCATTTTTGGAGCTTGACCGTAACGAACATGAGTAACACACAGTATCGGATTTGGATCGGGCTCGTCGGACCGATAACCGATCTGTCTAAAAGCTTCAGTACCGGAGCCAATACCGATCCATGTATCAGATATGTGAATCCCTACTTAATATGTAATTATTTTAAACATTAAACCAATCAAGCTTTATATTCATAGCAAGTCTCTTATTTATTAATAGTCACTTCTTCTGGAAATTATATAGTAGACTTAATGTTAAAGTAGCCTAGTTTTTTTATGTGACATTTTTCTGACACTGACAAATGAAGAAAGCGATTGCAAAGGTCAGCTTTATTATTTACTATGTTTAATATTTTGCTGAAATTTAGTGGATGTCTTTCCAGATTGATGTTAATGGATAATCTAATCAGAAAATACGTGTTTTACCTTTTATAGTTGCTTGGACAATAATTTTCAAATGTAGTTTAATTTTGATGTGTCTCATTATTTCATATTGACCTTTTGGTGGATTGAAACTATTGAGCTGCAACACATTCAAGGGTGGGTAAAATTAACTGACAGACAATTTTTTTTATAATTTTATTTAGTGCAAAACGGTTCAATGCATCAGAAGGATGCCGTAAATGATGATGATTTTGACAATTACCTAAGCAGCCAGACAAATCAGGTAAGTTCCTCTCCTCAGACTTTCATACTATGTCAGTACTTTGACAATATTTTTATCCTTCCATTTCAGTATAATCTTGCTTTACTACTTGACTACTTTCTATATTTGGCAGTATTTTGCATGAGACTTGTTTGAGGCCCAAACATAATACAGTATCTTTTCACTGGGGTGTGAATCGCAAGTTTTATCGTAATACAAACTTTTATAGATTCTCTTAGCGTGCGATCTGATGTTTGCGGATATATCTCAAAGTCTGCCACGATTTTGTTTAAATTCAGGGGCCTGCAATCGATATGAAACTATAGTATGTGCCTGTTTTGCACAATCAGTTACTTTTATTATATAATAAATATAATTTCACATTTTAATTGAGCTCTCTGAACAGTGGAAATCCAGTATCCGCATTGGGATATCCATAACCATATAAGATACTTCAGTTGTTGAAAAAAAAAAAAAAATACAGAAAAATTAATAATATAAAAAATAAAGTCACACACAGGTGATCATCAATCGTTTGATGGCTGTTCATTGCCTTGTAGAATGAGGTAAACACTATAGTTACATTTGGTCATCTCTACACCAGTACATTTAGGCAAGTATTTCAATCCAAAATACTTCTATACCCATAACATTTTTTCTGGAGAGTAAAGATGAATTTACTGTGACTTTTGAGCTGCAGATTTCAATGGTGGATACAGGCAGCGCTGCAGTTTTAATAATATTTTAAGCATTACATAAATATTATATTTGTTAATAAAAAATATTAAGGCATATGTATGGTTTACAATTAAGAAAAAAAAAAAAATCAAAAGAAGCGTTAATTTGATTCAGTATGCATGATGATGTAAGACAAGTAGCTAATGTTGATGAAAACGGATCCTTGCACATTTAACACTTCTAAAGCTTGAGAAATGTGGCATATAAAATTAAAGCTACTTTGAGATATGCAATTTGCATCTTTACGACATAAAATTATTGCCCGCATTAATAATATTTTATATAAAAATCATCATATTAAATATTGAAACTTAATATCAGCCAGTTTCGATTGAACAAGTTACTGCGTTCAAAATAAATTCATCAATTTAGAAGTATTACATTATTTTCATTCACGTGTCCTTTCTCAAACAGTAGTCTATGCACAGTCGTAAAGACAGTGTCCCATTCTTTCCATTAGACATTCCACGGGTCATGTATAAGCTCATCATTAGTTCATATTTGCCACATTTCCATACCCACTTTGGAAATTAAAAATAGCTGTTTGCGATCGAAGTTTATGCGATTTCCTTCGTGAAATGTTTAAAACCGCAAACAGCAGGGTTAAGTGGGACTTTAATAGAGCAGACGTGATGATTGCTGTGATTCATGAAATTTTATGTGTTATGTCAAATCCTGAGTCCTGATCCAGTGATTTTGGTGGAAATTTAAAGAAAATGTGCTGTATCAACCCCAGAAACATGTTTTTGTGGATTGACAGCTCAATTTACTTTTACATTTAATAATTTAACCAATGCTTTTATCCTAAGTGACTTACAAATTAATGGAGGATACAACACAAGCGATTCATCCTGAGGTGACAGTAACACGAAAGTGCTGCATTAAGAAGTTTCAATTTTATTAGAAAATAACTAGCCAAGACAATTTGAGCAAAGCGCCGTAGACATCAGTTATTTTCTGCTCTGCCAAATGAACTCTGAAATGCTAGGGGAGTGTTTGTAAATAGTAACTTCTATAAGTTATCCGAGTTCTTTTTGGCAGCTATTGTTCAGAGTGCTAGGTTGCTGCATCTCCTAGGGCTTGTTGTACAATTTGAAGAGTATGTGCACTTCGACGGAATGTGTGTTCGGACATGGCTGTCATGAGTTTGTCAAAGTAAAGTTGTATCCTAGACATAGATATTTGATACATTGTTCCAGATCGATGGATCGTTACACCCCTACTTTTCACATACAATTGACAAATGTACAGTACAAATTGAAACTGTAATTTGAGGTCTTTTCCACCATACCTGACACGTAGATTTTATTAATCACACATTTTCATCTATTTTTGTCTTTTTCTTACATCTTTTAGAAGGCATTTTATCTTTACCTACTCATTACTGACTTCTCTTTAATTAACCCCTACAGAGTAACAGCTACCCACCAATGTCCGATCCCTACATGCCCAGCTATTATGCTCCATCTATTGGATTCCCTTACTCCTTGGGAGAGGCTGCCTGGTCCACTGCAGGAGACCCCCCTATGCCCTATCTGACCACCTATGGACAGATGAGCAACGGTGAACATCATTTCATTCCAGACGGAGTCTTTAGCCAGCCTGGTGCTTTAGGCAACACGCCCCCTTTTCTCAGCCAACATGGATTTAACTTCTTTCCTGGAAATGCAGACTTTTCCACCTGGGGCACCAGTGGTTCTCAGGGACAGTCTACACAGAGCTCTGCATACAGCAGCAACTATGGCTATCCCCCCAGCTCATTAGGTCGGGCCATAGCTGATGGACAGGCGGGATTTGGCAGTGACACTCAACTTAGTAAAGTTCCAGGGCTCAGTAGTATTGATCAGGGCATGGCTGGGCTGAAGCTCGGTTCTGACATGTCTGCTGTTACAAAAACGGTTGGGTCTCCTTTAGGAGGAACAGCGGGAATGAGTTGCATGGCTGCTAATAGCATGCCACCTGTCAGCTCCTCTGCACCCAAACCCACCTCATGGGCGGCTATTGCAAGGAAACCTGCGAAACCCCAGCCCAAGTTGAAGCCAAAACCCAACATAGTTTTGGGAAGCGGTGCAACAATCCCCCCTCCACCAATAAAACATAACATGAACATTGGAACCTGGGATGACAAAGGCTCCATCACCAAACCCCCTCTTGCTCAGCAGATGCTGCCCCCTCAGCCCTTGATGCAGCAGCAACTCTTACCCCAACCCATGCTGCATAACACATTGCCGCCTCAACCCCAACACCAGCAGCTCCAGCTACAATCACCCCAAACCCCTCAGCATCTGCCCCCAGGTCCTCCTCACCATCCCTCACAACCTGGTCCTCCCTTGCACCCACCACAGCAGCAGAACCCACCACCCCAAAACCGTTGGGTGGCACCTCGGAACAGAGGAACCACCTTCAACCAAAACAGTGGTGTGGAGAACTTTGGCCTTGGAACGGGAGTCCCCATGAGCTCATCGCCCTCTTCTGGTGAGGTTCATCCTGTTCTGGAGAAACTCAAGGCCCTCAACAATTACAACCCCAAAGACTTCGACTGGAACTTGAAAAACGGACGAGTCTTTATCATCAAGAGCTACTCCGAGGACGACATCCACCGCTCCATTAAGTACTCCATTTGGTGCAGCACAGAGCATGGAAATAAGCGTCTTGATGGTGCCTACCGTTCACTTGGTGCCAAAGGTCCGCTATACCTACTCTTCAGTGTCAACGGGAGTGGACACTTCTGCGGCGTTGCCGAAATGAAGTCGACCGTGGATTATAACGCATACGCTGGAGTCTGGTCCCAGGATAAGTGGAAGGGCAAGTTTGAGGTGAAATGGATCTTTGTTAAGGATGTGCCCAATAACCAGCTGAGGCACATTCGTTTAGAGAACAATGATAACAAGCCTGTCACCAACTCCAGGGACACTCAGGAAGTGCCCCTAGAGAAAGCAAAGCAAGTGCTTAAAATTATTGCAACTTTCAAGCATACCACCTCAATCTTTGACGATTTTGCACATTACGAAAAGCGCCAGGAGGAAGAGGAAGCCATGCGAAGGGTAAGTGCAGCTTTCTGCCACTCTTCACAATAGCAGAAAGCAGGCACTGCATCTTTAGATCACACCGATTCTATGTCTCAAACATTGTTGCATTTAGCATGTCAGTTCATTTCAAGAATATGGTTTTTAATAGCTAATTTCTAAGTGAGATTTTATTCTTGGTCTCTTGCAGTTCAAAAATAGGCAACAGCAAGTGTCAGTATTTTTAAGACCAAAATTCTTTAATTGGCGATCATTAAGAATTCAGTTTTTGATCTGTTAATTGAATAACGTTATTGCTGGAGGTTATGCAATCTATTTGTGATAAAGATAAATAACATGGCTTGTGCATATCACGTTTCCCCTATATTTCACTTAAATAATCTGCCAAAGTCTCAGCAGTTAGATGTTATGAAATGAATAGTTTTAAAAGTAAGAATTCTTTGCCATCTATTGATAAAAGACTGGTGCAGAACAGTGACTCCAGGCAGATGTCCCATTAATGGATTGAACTTTCATAATTTCCTGCCCACCCAACACAAATAATTGATGTCTGTGCCCGTTATCTCGGCACCAGCTGCTTTTAATTTTTGTCTGCGAGTTATGATTGCGCAACCAATATTTTAGATCACATTTCTTGAATATTGTGGTTTATCAGGTCAACTGTATAAGAAAGGATGTGAATCTAGCATAGTAGTCTTGTCTTGAAAGAATTTTAAATGGTTTGGAACAGGTATATGTATGCCATGCAGCTTTGTTTATGGGTCGAATTAGGATGAAATAATTTTTTTTTTTTTTTTTTTTAAATATTGGCACTAAAGTTTAACACAAACTCAACTCACTGTATCGACTTGCCGTAGAATTACTGTATGTAGCACTGTAACTCAGGCCACATCCACGCTAATCCATTTTTGTTTGAAAATTCCAATACATTTTCCAAAATATGCGGTACCAGAGAGCTTTTTTGAAAGTATTCATTTTCGGTGGAGCAAAACACTGTTCCAGTGTGGATGAGAGGCATAAACACACAAAAAAAATCAATGCGTTTGCAAATGAAACCTGATTATCGTTGATGTGGTCTCAGTGGCAGGTGTAGTCTTAATACTTAGGCCACATCCACACAAATCCATTTTCGTTTTACAACTTGAATAATTTTTTCAAAACCAGAGAATTTTTTTCAAAAGTATACATTTTTGTTTGAGGAAAAAGTATTTCCAGTGTGATAAGTGACATTAGTGTGGACATGGCCTTAACAGATTATTTGCACAAAATATATGATTCTTATTTAGCCACAATAGGATGGAAGTGCTTTTTTCCATTTATTTTCTTGACATACAATCAAAATAGTTCTTGCCTTAATCATTGCATCTTATTCAACAAATTATGATTCTCTGTTTACTTGAACTTAAGCAAATCTTAAAATGAAGGTCTTTTCAGATCCTAATTTTCCATTTATTTTGTTCATCTGTAGATTTCCAAGGCCATAATGAATAAACCATTTAGATTGAAAAGACTTGTAAGTTCTGTGGTTTAATTTGTTCTAGCTTGCTTGTTTTATTTAATGAAGAAATCTGAACCTAAGGCATGCTGCAGTGAAGTGTAAAGCAGATTTTGTAGACTATGTATGGAGATTAAATGTTTTTATATTGGTTATATAGTATATACTTATACACTGATAAGCCAAAACATTTTCCACCTGCCTAATATGCTAGTGCCGCCAAAACAGCAGCGACCCAACAAGGCATGGACCCCTGAAGGTGTTCTGTGGTATCTGGCACCAAGACATTAGCAGCAGATCCTTCAAGTCCTGTAAATTGTGAGGTGGAGCTGCCTGTGGATCAGACTTGTTTGTCCAGTACATCCCACTGATGCTTAATCAGATTGCAATCTGGGGAAATTGGAGGGCAGGGCAACACCTTGATCTCTTCATTGTGTTCCTCAAACCATTCTCGAACAATGTGTGCATTGTGGCAGGGCGCATTATCCTACTGAAAGAGGCCACTGCCATCAGGGTATACCATTGCCATGAAGAGGTATACCTGTTTTGCTACTTTGTTTAGGTAGGTGGCACGTGTCAAATTGACCTTCACATGAATGGCCGGACCCAGGGTTTCACAGCAGGACATTGCCCAGAGCATCACACTCCCTGCACCATTTTGTCGTCTTCCCATAGTGCATCCTGTTGCCTTCACTCTCCCTGGAAAATGTAACATACGTACACAGCTGTCCATATGATGTCAAAGAAAATGTAACTCATTGGACCAGGTGACCTTCTTCCATTGCTCCAAGGTCCAGTTCCGACACTCGGAGGACAGGGGTCATCATGGGCACTCTGAGGCTACGCAGTCCCATACGCAGCAGGGTTTGATGCACTGTGTTGTCATACATTCCTCCCATGACCATAATTAAAAATTTTGTGACTTGTGCCACAGTAGACCTACTGTCGGTTTGGACCAGACAGGATAGTCTTCGTTGCCCACGTGAATCGATGAGCCTTGGGCACCCAACACCCTGTCGTCGTGGTTTGTCCCTTGTCGGACCACTGTTGGTAGGTACTCGCCACTGCTGAACGGGAGCTCCTGACAATGCTCTGATGCAGTCATCTGGCCATAAAAATGTTGCCCTTGTCAAAGTTGCTCAGGTCTTTACTCCTGCCCATTTTTCCTATATTCAACACGTCGACTATGAGAACTGGTTGTTCACTTACCATTTAATCTACCTAGACCTTGACACATCGCATTGTTAGTGGTTATGTTTTGTCTCATCAGTGTATATACACTCACCTAAAGGATTATTAGGAACACCATACTAATACTGTGTTTGACCCCCTTTCGCCTTCAGAACTGCCTTAATTCTACATGGCATTGATTCAACAAGGTGCTGAAAGCATTCTTTAGAAATGTTGGCCCATATTGATAGGATAGCATCTTGCAGTTGATGGAGATTTGTGGGATGCACATCCAGGGCACGAAGCTCCCGTTCCACCACATCCCAAAGATGCTCTATTGGGTTGAGATCTTGTGACTGTGGGGGCCATTTTAGTACAGTGAACTCATTGTCATGTTCAAGGAACCAATTTGAAGTGATTCGAGCTTTGTGACATGGTGCATTATCCTGTTGGAAGTAGCCATCAGAGGATGGGTACATGGTGGCCATAAAGGGATGGACATGGTCAGAAACAATGCTCAGGTAGGCCATGGCATTTAAACGATGCCCAATTGGCACTAAGGGGCCTAAAGTGTGCCAAGAAAACATCCCCTACACCATTACACCACCACCACCAGCCTGCACAGTGGTAACAAGGCATGATGGATCCATGTTCTCATTCTGTTTACGCCAAATTCTGACTCTACCATCTGAATGTCTCAACAGAAATCGAGACTCATCAGACCAGGCAACATTTTTCCAGTCTTCAACTGTCCAATTTTGGTGAGCTCTTGCAAGTTGTAGCCTCTTTTTCCTATTTGTAGTGGAGATGAGTGGTACCCGGTGGGGTCTTCTGCTTTTGTTGCCCTCAAGGTTGTGCGTGTTGTGGCTTCACAAATGCTTTGCTGCATACCTCGGTTGTAACGAGTGGTTATTTCAGTCAAAGTTGCTCTTCTATCAGCTTGAATCAGTCGGCCCATTCTCCTCTGACCTCTAGCATCAACAAGGCATTTTCGCCCACAGGACTGCCGCATACTGGATGTTTTTCCCTTTTCACACCATTCTTTGTAAACCCTAGAAATGGTTGTGCGTGAAAATCCCAGTAACTGAGCAGACTGTGAAATACTCAGACCGGCCCGTCTGGCACCAACAACCATGCCACGCTCAAAATTGCTTAAATCACCTTTCTTTCCCATTCTGACATTCAGTTTGGAGTTCAGGAGATTGTCTTGACCAGGACCACACCCCTAAATGCATTGAAGCAACTGCCATGTGATTGGTTGATTAGATAATTGCATTAATAAGAAATTGAACAGGTGTTCCTAATAATCCTTTAGGTGAGTGTATATTTGAAGTGTGATTTAAATTTTTATTTTTTATTTTTATAAATAAGCCTGGTAAAGGTAGAAATGTTTGCGATACATGTTCGTTTCCTTTTTTTATCAGAAATGTAAAGCTATTCAAGACCAATGGCAGATGAGCTAATGAGTGATATGTGTCCGACTGCGTCATTTGATATTTTTACATCCAGTCCACTCAACAACTATTAATTTTGTTTCCCCTTAATGCAGTCTGCTCTATTAATGGTATAATAATAATAATAATAATAATAATAATAATAATAATAATATAATCAGAAGTTTATTCAGGCCACTTTGTGGCACATGAAAATGATTTTGCCTAGAAGTACTGGTGTCTAGAGCAGATGTATTAGGTCTGGCTAAAGTCATATAGGGCTCCTGATGTAGCTAGCTAGCATTCCAAACAAAACAGAGGCAAGTACAGTATTTTCAGTTGTACCCACTGCCTTTTATATGGGAGCTTTAAATGCTTTGTGCATTAAAACATGTATGCAAGTTGTTTCTCAGCTTTGTTAAGATAAGGTTAATGGAATTATATGCTTAAAATAACATTGTAATAATGAAATTTGCTTGCCACTACAACCGTGATCTTGCGTTTTATGCTGACACCTATTGGCATGGACGCAGCATTTTGCAGAGGCATATTTTCAGTTACCAATGCCATTGTAGAAATGCCATATTCACAGGGGTATCAGTCCGTCATCATTATTAATTTATTGTGTTTCTGAAAGTCCTATAATAGGGCATTTACTAAGATAAAATTAGTAGTTTTAGAGTCTTCATCAGTTTATTATTCATGATATGATATTTTCAACATATTTGTGAAAAGTATGATTAATTTATTTTGGTGTAAAACTTAAGTGAAAAAAATGACTATGCTCCTTTTAAGGGTTAGTGCGTGTCGGAGAGCTCTAATCACACTTGGAAACCACTAACTGCCTCAGCATTTCATGTATTTTACTGCAGGCTCACTTTCACTGTTACATACACTGCTTGGCCAAAAGAAAGTCACTGTTTGGATTTAAATAAGCAGATACTTATGAGCCTATAATTGGATCATTATTGCAGTGATCAATATGTTTCAGCTGGCAACAATTTTTTTTTTTAACCCTATCTGATGCTGTGTGTAGTCACTCATTTCTTAAACAACCATGTCGGAAGACATATCCTGTGGTCATGTAAAAGATGTTGCTGTGTTTTAGAAGGGACAAATTATTGGCCTGCATCAAGCAAAGAAAACAACGAAGGAGATTGCTGAAATCACATGAAATACAATTTCTCGTCCAAAAATGAATGGAGCTCTGGATGGAAATAAATGTTGTGACATTGTAAAAGGTTGTCGAAACAATGCCTCAAGAATGCGTACCAAAATCAAAGCTAAAGATAGTCCAATTAAATATTAGAGTATGCAACTTTTTTTGGCCAGGCAGTGTTCGTAAATATTGCAAGCAGTTGTTGAACCTGAAACCTTGCTTAGTTAGAAACCATATCACTTTAACTGCCTCGCTGGCTCAGTGACCCACAACATGCAGAAGCTGTCCGTGTCCCTTGTGTGCAAAGTAGGTTAATTGTACTACATTTTTGCTAGTTGCATTTTACTCCTTGATGTGGATGCATCACATGCAGAACTGATTAGAGAGCATTTGTAAGAAGTATTAATCGTAAAAAATTGTTTCTTCAGAAATTGCATCTTGAATATCAGACAGCAAGATCTGATCAATCAGGTGATTTCATTGCAAAATTGCAATTCATGCAGTCTGTATAAACATGGTTTGGTATTGGTGTTCAAGTATTTTTTGTTTTTTTGTTTTTGTTTTTTCTCAAATCAATTTCTGTCCCACGAATGTAATGTTAGCTGATTCAATGTTAACCAAGATTTGACTGATTTCCTGAGCAACTCAAATGGAAACCGCTTGTGTTTAAGACATGCAAGTTTATTTTTTTATGTATTTAATGATCTAATCTATTTTTTTTTCTCTCTGTCACTGCAGGAGCGAAATAGAAATAAACAGTAGGTTTACAGAGATCTCCCTGATAGAACGTCAACACTAATGATGTAGAAACGTAACTATTGCATAACCTCAGAGGAAGAAGGGGTTCTGACACAATTTCTGCAGAAGACGATGTATGAACCCTTATCACGACAGTGGACTATGGATCTACCCTTATGCTCAAGTCTCGCACGAAACGGAAAGAAAATCACTCACGTAAACTGTATCTTTAAGCACTTTCAGCCCTTCTAAAAGCTTCTACCAGTACCCTTAACTATCATTGGACATCTGTTTGGTATTAACTGACTAACCAGTGTAGTTGGGTCTGAGGATTTCAAATGTATTTGTAGGCTTATTGTTTTGTCTGTTTTGTTTTTGTAAATCCTTCAAATTTTAGCGCTTTATAAATTGGAGCACACTCAGAGGAGATGAGAACTTATTTGTCCATGGAAAGAAAAATATATACTTGAATCTACATGAAACTGTAAAAAACGTAATTGAGGCGCAGAAAATCGTGCGTCCTACCTGACTGACTCCACGGTAGCCCATTCACCTTTGTGTATCAGCATCTGTGTACCAAAAGATAATTATGCTGCTTGGTGGAGAATGACACCAGCCAATTTACATTTGTATTGTTTTATTTTATGTATTTCGTTGCAATCGTGTCATTTTAAAGTGCATTTGTCTTAGGAGAAACCTGCTCAGAAATGTCATAAGTCCTCTGAAAGGCCATGCTGTTCAGGAGAACCTCTGTAACGTATCTGCTGCTTATCGGGATTCAGGCAATTACGGACGCCCACCAAGAACATGACAGTTTTCTCTTATAGATGACTTGCTAGCTAAAATAAACATCCATGTTTAGCGATTCCACGTTTTGAGTTTTTACTTTCAGAAGGTGCCGTTTAACCCCTTATTTTAACGGATGCGAAACATTGTTCGTATTGTCCAAATTTGTATTGCATGAGAACTTCCGGTTTTGTCATTTGCAACTATATACAACGCATTATTCTCATGCAAATGAAAACGGTCTATTTAGGTCTTGATTATATTGATTGAATGATACAGTAATATTGTAACTATGGGCTGACGTTACAGTCCAAATGGTCCCTGATGGGGTCCAGTGGTACAAGCTGCCGGTGTCTTGAAATCACACCCCTCCATAAGATGATGCTCAAATATACGAGTAATGCAGAGTAATTGCTGTCTCTGCTAGTTCCTGTTTGCTCACTGGAAGCTGCCTTCAGAGAACACACAAGACTGCTCTTACTTCAGGAAGATGTGGGTAAGAAGAACCAGACCCAATGATGGAACAGGCAGTGCCTGGGTCTAAATTAATTGGACGATGGCACTGCTGCAAAAAGAGATGCCTTCCGCCCCTTTCTCTGTGTGCTTTGATTTAAGGCCATGTTTGTATGGGTTACTGTAAATTAATGCTACTTTATGATGCTGATGCTAATCAAGATATGATGTGATTAATCTGATTTGAAAAATAAATATAGATTTATGGAAACAGAATCAGAAAGTTGTCTTGCGTAACGCAGTGTTAGTTTTATGCATCTCATATCACTACCAGTTCTAACCTCAACTGTGACATGAATGGAGTTTCTGTAATATTTATTTATTTAATCTGTTTTAATGTGAAATAGATTGCCTAGTAAAAGAAATAGTCTGGGTTCAATAGATGTTATCTCAATCAACAGCATTTGTGGCATAATGTTGTGGCATAAAAATAATTTAGACTTTTCTCTCCTGTTCTTAACAGAAAAAAAGCTAAAATCTGGTTACAGTGAGGCACTTACAATGGAAGTGAATGGTCCAATTTTTGGAAGGTGTAAAGGCAGAAATTTGAAAAATATTTTTTACAGAAGCAATTAAATGTTCTGTTACAATTAATTTATTATTGAGCTGCAAAGTTGTTTAGAAAAAAAAACTGTTTTAATGGCCGTTTTAAGGTATGTTGTCATGAAAAGTACCATTAGATTCAACTTTTCACAGATGCGGTTAGTTATCACACTAAAATCATGTTAATGTGCATGTTTTTTTACGTGTTGTGGCTATACTTTTGAAATAGTGTTTTAACTTTTACGGACTCATTCACTTGCATTTTAAGTGCCTCACTGTAACCCAGATTTTTTTGCTTTTTAGATAAAAAGTTTGTATTTTTTTTATAAGTATATATATATATATATATATATATATATATATTATTTTTTTTTTTTTTTTTTTGTGATAATCAACATTATTCTACAAATGCTTTCGATTGAGCTTAACTTACATTGAACCCAAAATGTTCCTTCCAAGTATAAATGCAAAATATTTACATGGGTTAATTTTTGAGATAACTGATTAAAATGTGTTACAGCTGGGAGGATGTTGTTTTTAATAGAAAGTCCTTTAGGTGGCGCCATTGCCCAATATATGGTAGTGCTAATAGCAGCTGATTTCAAAGCCTAGGATATAAAGCGAGTGTGATATTGCTTATATACAACAGTTCAATGAACAAGTAAATTATGATATAAAGTTTTATATATTTGTATTTAATCATAGCCTATTTCAGCCTATTTTTAAAATTGTATTACAAATTTCCATCAGACTAGTTTTTTTTTATTTTATTGTATGACAAATTTCTATCAAAATTGAGTAATACTTAAATAAATACTTAATATTATGCTTAATTCAATATACATTGTGTTAGAGATTAATCAATTCAGTTTGTTGGAAGTTTTTCATACAATTGAAATGTACAAATAGTTAAAGTAGAATGAAATATTTTTTGTGGTTAGAGTTCCACCAAATAAGATATTTAAATGAAAGATAACTTTGATTAATCACAGATTATGAACCTCATTTCAATTTTGACAGACTAGAAGGAAAAATATATTATATATTAATATTTTCTAAAATTAAATCCTTAAGACCTCTTTATTTCAAAATCATTTGAGTGGAACATGTCATTTTGATCAACATCATCTATCCTCTTAGATATCTGTTGCATGCCTGTATGTCACAAAAACGTATACAAGTTTAAAGAAAATTATATGAACAAGTACAATACAATTCAATTACCAACAAAAGAGTCAAACATTTTCTTTTGCCTTTTTAAGGTGAGTTTGAGCAACCCAGTCTATGCTAATTATAACCTTTGCTTCATTCCCTCTAATTGCCGGTTTGGCTCACATGCCTAAAAAGAACAAAGGCTGAATATGCAAATGATGGTTTTCATTTAATCAGTCTTTGTGCCAGATGGGGGTTTCCTGTACCTTATTTAAGTCAGACCTCTGCGGCTTTTGGAACCAAACATATAGTACACCTCGGTTTAGTATCACAAAAAATTGGACCTGCAGAGTTGGGCTGTTCTAAATTACACATTTCAGGTTGTATATATATATATATATATATATATATATATAAAATATTTAGGGTCACTTGACTGAAATGATTCTCATGATCTTGAAAATAGTTTGATCTGAAGGCATATACCTAAATGTTTGAAATCAGTTTTGTAGACAAAAATATTATTGTGCCACCATATTAATTTATTTCATTAGAAAACTAAAATTTAATTTAAAAAAAAAAGTTTTTGTAATTGATGACTTGGACCGAATAATTAAGATAAGCAGCTAAAAAGTGTTTAAACTGTTTTACTGTTTAAAAAGCATCCCAGTGCGATACCTCAAGAAGTAAGAAGAAAATGTCAAGAGTACATGTCTGCAAATTCAATGCAAAGGGTGGCTACTTTAAATAAGCTTAAATATAACAAAATTGTGAATTATTTTGGATTTGGTTTTAGAAACAACACAATTCCTATAGTTCCATTTCTGTTCTTCCATAGTTTTGAAGACTTTATTATTATTCTTATTTGTGAAAAATAATAATGAATGAGTAAGTGACCCTAAACTTTTGACCGGTTGTTTATATAATGTTACGGACAATATTTTTTCAATAAAAATAATACAAATAAAAGCATTTTCACCAGTGGTCTCAGGTTTTTGGACCCCATTGTATATTGGCATTCTCATGAGTGCACATTCTTGATCTTACAGTTACAAATTATTGCCAGTGACCTTTCTGTGTGAGCTCAACTTTTACATTTCACATACTGTTGTAAGCATGTCGTCTCAGCCCTATCCTCTAATCTATTTCACCTGGGAGAATTAGCTGTGCACAGAGAGTTGAAATGCTAAATCATGTAGCATTTTGCTATCTGAAAGGAGCATCAGTTTGTAGTGTATTTCACTGTTTTAAATGTGTCTTAATGTGACATTTGAACATCCTTGACAGTGATAGGTTATGTGACACACTTCATGCCACCAATTTACATACAGTATTCATAATAAGATTGATTGTATTATCTAATCATAAAATGTAAAAGGACTTTGGTATTTTATCAAGATGGAAAAACTGAGTACATGATGATATGTATCTTTTTTTTATCAAAAGGAGCTGATTCATTCTGATGCTGCTGAGTAGTGTTCTGTTATTCTACAGATGTTCCTTTCGAAGGCTCGGCGAAGCCAATTAGGAAGAGATGAGAGCCACAGCCAAAGGCCTTTGATTCGGCACCCTTTGAAGCAACTGTCTTATTTAACTGCAAAGAAATGGCTGAGAGCAAGGTTAGGTCTAAGCTTTAAGGAAGAAGTTTTGTTGAAAAATGTGTTTACTTATTTATCGATTATGAATTCTATTTTAAAAAGCAGATAATAATGTTTAGGTCTTGTGATATATTTTTTTTTATATGAGCCTGAGCCAGTGTTAGGTAAATTACATTTACATTATTTATCAAAAATTGTAATCAGATTACTTTACAAATGACTTAATTGAAAAGTAATAACATTACTAATTACTTTTAAGTTAATTTCTAAAATAATTTTTTGCTCAACAAATGCAAAATAAAGTATATTTCTTTCTTGTTCATTGTTACACACACGCCATACACATCCCTCACGATTCTCCTTCATAATGACTCAGTACTGGGCTAAAATTAATGTATTCTACATAAATAATATATTAGAAATATTAGAAATAAGCATAACCCTATAATTTACATAAAATATTTAAATTAATTACATTTTTAATTATTTGTAACTGTAATCTGATTACAAGAATTTAAACTGTAATGCATTACACTACGTTCTTTTGGACTAAATTTAATTAGATTACAGTAACTAATTACTTTGTAATTGGATTACATCCAACACTGGTGCTGATGATGTGCAAAAATGTTCCCACCAGATATTACTGCATCAGTAAATCCCCTTGACTCCATGTCAGACAAATTAAACACTACGTCTTATCTAAATTTTGATAGCATGTAAGGACTTTAAGAATAAAGACGTCCCTATATATTAACAGTCCCATTTTACCAATTGAAATTAGAGAGGCTCAAAACATCCACATTTTTAAAAAGCAGTGATATACAGTATATATATATATATATATATATATATATATATATATATATATATATATATATATACATACATACATACATACATACATGCATACAACAGTTAGTTCTGGTCCTCGAATCTGATTGGACGGGAGATGTTCTATGGGTACTGATGGTCTGACAGCATCAGCACTCTGACACTTCACTATGTGTATCACTCCGCTTGTGTTCATGCTTGTGTTCATAAACTAAAGTGTAAGAGCAGTGCAAATCTGTTAAGAGCTATGGTTTGCCTTCTTTTTTTTTTTTTTACATTACTTATGTTAGCCAGCAGGTGGTGGCAAAAGAAAATTTTGGTGTGTAATCTGAGCCAGTTAGGTGACTTGAAGTGAATCCACATCAGCCATTTACATACAACAGCTTTTAGTGATGGCTTGTATTACTACTACACTACTAAAATATATAAGCAATATCACACTCGCAGTCATGCTATATGGCCATATATATGGCTATATGGCTATATATCAGCACTACTGTTATTACCTATGGCACTCTGCCTGCAGCCGAATCACAGCAGTGCTGATGTAGGACCATATCGCCCTCTTGCTCTTGTGATATTGCTTATATCTATATAATTGGTATTTGGTTTATATGGAAGTATGTTTGTGTAAATATTTTCTTTTTATTTTTTAATACAATTTTTACTTTTTATTCTTACTTTTTATTTTGTAATTTTTGTTATTATTCATGTAATTTAAAATGTCAGTAATTTAAAAGAAATGTTTTTAATACAATTTATTTTAACGTAGTCACTTCCTTTGACTTTTAAACTGTATAAAAGGTTACATACAAATGCAATTTATTAGTTATTAATCAAAATTGTAAGTTCTTACATATTTGAATTCTTAAGTTATTCCATTACACAATGATACAGAAACAAAACATATAGGCCAATTTAGCCTTCATGATTTTTAAATGTAATTCAAATGAATGCCTAACAATTTTTAAAGCTGTTTCTGAATGAAACAATGCTGCATCATGTTAGTCATTACACACTCAAAAACAATTTTAAGCCTAGTTTTAATATATGCGTATTTCAATATCATAACAAATTTCCATAAAATGTAATTGTGTAATATTTAACTAAATTGAATTAATAAAATACAATATATTTTTGCAATGCATTGTCATTTTACTAGCAACAATGCAATCAATGAATGGGCAAAATACAAAATCCCACTAAGTAGTCACAGACTAAATGTTTATGCTAAGGAATTCTGAGAGGGTTCTGCACTTGCAAGTTTTCATTCAGCATTTTCCCCACAATCCCTTAGGTATATATTCAAGCATGATGAGGTGGTAACCTGCTCAAAAGGCAATATCAAGTTTGTCCCAACATTTAAAGAAGGAACAAGCTTCTGTCCCACAAAACAGAGGCTTGAAAGGGCTTGAACCGTCCCTCCTCTGACTTCCCCTTTAAGACCTAATGGAGATTAAAGACCATTAAAGGCTCTTTGCTGCATGTGCAGTTTCTGTTGTTCCCATCGACTCAGCTTGTTTTAGCCAATGATCCGATTACAACTGTTGTCACCCCTCCCTTGGCCCTCTTCCTTCTGTCTGCTTCTGAAGTTCTCGGTTATTCCATAGAACCATATGCTGACATGTGCATTTCTTTAAACTTCAGTCTGGAACAGGGGATGGCCAAATAGGCCATACGTTACTGTAGTTCTGCCAACAGTTCAGCAAACAGGCAGTTATGACTGCTGAGAGGAAGAATGGCCAGACACTGTGAAGTTCGGCAGGACTGTTGGATCGAAAAATGCCCGAGGGGGCATGCTTGAAACCACTGCAGTTATTATTATCGACAAAACTGCTTGTTAATCTGCTTGGATCCATTTTACAAAGGGTTCCATTGGGTATAAGAGTTCTCTACCTATCCACTTTTTTTCCTCAGTCTGAATGATTTGTACAAAGAATACAATTTTAAGATACATAAAATACATATGCAGCCATGGACCAGAGGGTTACATGACAACAACAACTTGTTATGTTTGCTTCATAATAAACAACTTTAAAGGGATAGTTCATCTAAAACAATTCACCCTCATGTTGTAAGAAACATTATCTTGTCCAAAGAGCTCTTTCCCACACAATGTAAGTGAAACTTTAGCTGTCAAGCTCCAAAATGGTACAATAAAAGTAATGCTTAAGACTTGGGCACTATATTACAAGTCTTCAAAACCCATGCAGTAGTGATGTAGGTTGTTATTAACTTCAAATATTAAAATTTTCTCTACACACACACATTCAGAGTTTATGCATCACGCTTGGTAACATACTGCAGCAAAACACTCCTTTTGTGTTCCACAGAAAAATGAAGATCATACAGGTTTCAAACAACATAATGATATATCATATGTATCATAATGAATAACTGATGGCAGAATTTTCATTTTTGAGTGAACAATCCTTTTACTTGCAGTAACTCAGTTTACATATTGATAAAATAAATGACACTATAAAACATTATGCTAATAACAAGCAGCATATAGACATTGACCCTTTAGAAGTCCCTAATCCAAAGAACAGATTACATTGACAAAACCCAAACAAAGAAAGGTACTGTACTCTGTTACAGAAACATATACTAATAGTCTACAATTTGTGCATGTTTCCTATCCCATCATCAGGTATAGAATTGCAGATGGCTCTCCTTTTGTCTGAACCTGAAGGATGGATCTTATTCTAGCAGCCTCTATAGTGCTCATATAAGCATTTCCGAAGGAAACCATGACAGAACTGGGTCTTATTCCACAGAGTGGATGGTGCTGGTGATTACCGCATTCTCTCTGTCTCCCTTTACTGTGTTCTTTCAGATTTTTTATTCTCTAATCTGTCACGTAACACACACTTCATGATTGACAGATTCAGGACAAACAAACAAAGTGCCAAATAAACCCCAAAGATTCAGAAACAAAGTTCAGAAGGTTCTCAGAACTTAACTTGAGTACAGCAGATTTGCACTTTTTTGCCATGTCTCGGGACTGGATGCAGAGATGAAGAGAATTTACCACCGAGGGTCACTTCCACAATTCCCTCCACACATTAAGATTTATCACAGTGTAATACTTTCATTTAAGGAGAAATTGAGATTTGTTTGTAGTTGCAAATCTTCTAAAGTTTAAAAAGTTGGAGCCATTGCCTATCAGTTAGTGTTCATGCATTGACACACTGAACCTTGGTGCTTATGAGGGCGACACGACCAGCAAGCCCCTTGATTAGAACAGCTTAAACATGCTTAATAATGCCTTTGTGAAAATCTAAAAGTGCAAACAGTTCTCTGTGAGGTTTAGGTTAGGGGTTGGGTTAGGGATAAGGGAAAGATAAAAGTCAAAATATCAACAATTAGAGCTGTTAATCGATTATGTGTCAATATTTACTTAAAACAGGCCACCAAACAAAAATAATTCAATATTTAATAATTAGGGCTGTCGATTTAATGTGTTAATTAAGTTTGATTAATTATATAAAAAATAACAAGTTAATCATAATTAATCATATCCCCGGACTGTAATAAGAAATATTCCTTCCATCTGAGCACTTCAAGCTTGGAGCACCACCTGTTTTCTCCAGGAGACAGTACGTGAAACTCCAGGTGTACGTATAGGCAACGTATATTTTATGCAGAGAACAAACCACACTCACCGACAACAGACAGCACAAGATGAGGATGCATTCTTGCATTCAAAACAAGGCCTGCTGGAGCACAAATCCAAATGCATGGACCTTAAGATGTGTTTTTCTTTGTTTCCAACTTCGTTTAACATACCACAGTGACCTAAAAAAATTATTTTTATGACACAATGCAACCGAGACACTCCAAAAGTGCCCATCTGATGCTGGTGTACACTGACACTTCCTTAGACAAGCCCATATAATAAATCTAATATTGCAAAATGGAGTGCTGTGAACTGTAGGCTAATGATAGGGTAAGTGGCTGGGTTTGGGTTATTCTGTAGTCAAAATACTTAGCTTTTTATAAAAGTAATAAAAGTTTATGGTATATCCTCCATTTAGATGTAAAGGTAAATTATGTAAACTTGTGTGCAGTATATGTGTTGTGGGCAGATCGATATTGTGCAAATGCAGACAATAAATAAAATATAAGTGAAGGAAAGGGGGTGTTTCTATCCCTGAATGCTATCGCTTGTCTACCAAGCAGCCTGTAGTCTTATATAACCATCTTTTCCAAATTCTGGAGGATGAGCAAACCTCAGGAAGAGCTTTGTCCATTTTTAGCACTGAAAGAAGCAGGGCCTTAATACACCACAATATACACTGAGGGGGACAAGTCCTCTCCAGTAATCCGATATGGCCAAGTTGTCCCCCCCAATAATTGATATCCTTGTTGCTGTTCGTCTGCAGTCCATTATGTGTTGCTGTATAATTGTCATGAGGTTGTTGCAGGAATAACACAATGGTTAAAAAAGTAATATTTTTAGTGTGCGCAGTAGTCTAAAACCAGTCGTAAATGTAATTTGAGATGGCCAATCAAACCGATGAAGGGACTCAAGTTTAAGATGCTAAGCGGGAACCTAGTGGATTATTCCATCGCCACGCATCAGTTCAGGTTAAGAGTGTTTGTATCATGCAAGATGTAAGTATCTAACTTAAAATGGAAAAACTGACCACTGTTTTATGATTAAAATGTTGTACCACCCTTAAGTATTTTCTAAGGGTACAAACTATTCTCCATTTTGTAAAATTCACCATTTTGAATTAAAAATGTGTCATGTAGACTACAGTATGTGATTTGCATGTCCTTAATAATTGTGAATGGAAAAACAATAATGGAGCAGTTTTCAGCATGTCAGGTTTAAGACAAAGAATGAATGTGTGTATATTGTAAAGGAATTGAATAAATGTGGCAAGGGTTTGAAAGAACTTTTTAGAAAATTCACATTGTCTTAGAAAATGATCTCTAACACAAAGTAAAGCGTCATCACCCTCAAATTAGAACTAGAGCTTTAGATCTGTGATTTGAGGCTTCCATTGAGTTTTTAGATTATGACAAGGACAGTGTCATATATTTTTAGTGCAAATAGTTGATTAACAATCAATTTAAGATTTTCTAAACCATTTCTTTATGTCTCTTTGTACAGCATCTCCTAAGAGAGTTCTTTTTTAAGAGGCTATTTTATTTTGAGTATGTCTTGTCAGGTCTGTGCTCAGAAAATGAGCCACCAGTTAAAGGAGTTCACCTAAAAATGGAAAATGTTCTTTTACTCACTCATATATTTACCCATATGTTTTTCAAAACCCATATACTGTTACTTTTTCTTGGAACATAAAAATAGACATTTTAAGCAGCTCTAATCCATAGAATAACAGTTTATAGTGAGCAGGAGCTGTCAAACTTCATGGAGGACAATATAACTATAAATCGTTATTAAAGGTTCAGTATAAAGACATCAAACAGTAGTCCATATGACTTGTACACTACTTAAAAAAACATAATTTAAAACAAAAAATTAGAAAATTTTGGTCATTTAAAAAACTTTAACATATTTAAAGCATTAATTCAGAAAATTATTGCATTTACTATTTTAAAGGACAGAGAAAACCCGCAATCTCCCACCCTTCAAAATGGTTTGGTCTCCCTCAATGTTCAAGACATTTTTATGACTTTGGAAAGAAGAATTCTCCATTCTCTTGTCAGTGCACAACTAAGAATACAGTTGGGTGTGGTAGTTCCTTGTGTTTTATTTTTGTAGTGGATAAACTCTTTGGTACAGAGGCACTCAGTACTGCAATTACATCACAGAGGAGAGCAGCCTGCACAGCATCCATAAATATTAATGCCAGATCCCCCCGATGCATGACGAGCGGCTGTAGACACAGACTGCATATAATGGGTTTCTACTTCAGGATGGGACCCCGTGTTTATCCTCCAATTGGGAAGGATCAAAGAGCTGCACACATGCACGTCGCTAGCAGGCAGAAAGTGATGCAAGTGATGGGGTTTAGGAGGATGGGGATGGCATGAAGAAAGAGGGAGAGATTTTATTGGCAGGTAATGAGCATAGTAGATGCTACCAGTGTAGCTAGAGAGTGTTTTTAATGGTGAAGTGCTTACTGAAACCATCTTAGACCAGCCTAATGTGACTCACTAGTTTTAGCACGAGTTTATGATTAAACTATCTGCAGGTCTTACCAATGCCAGATGTAGGGAGTTTTTTCGGGAAACCTTTTCAAAAACAGGGATTATTTTCGCAATTCTGCTTGATGCAAATATTGGAACAGAAATTAAACTAAAGCTGATATGCTGCACGGTTTTATTGGCATGTCTGTTGCTAAATTAAAACTAAATTTAATAAGCTAATTGGATAGCTTACCGATGTGAATGGGTCAAGCCTTTTCTAATTAACTGCCTTTAATGGAATCATACTCTATTCAACTTGGGAAATGAATGTACTTCTAATCTTTTTCTGATTATTAGATCTTCTGTGAGATCCAAAAGCACACACTGGAATACAACACTTCCCACTATGTAGCCTCACATGTGTTTTTTGTTTACTTTCTAACTCAGAACTGTTAAATCAGAATATTATTATCACTGTCATTTTGTATTCACGACGCTCAGGATTTGCATTTCAAAGGAATATTGGCAGATTTGTGGCATTTTATTCCTTCCTCTACAGTTGTGCTTTAACTGCTGGGTCTTGACCAAGAGAGGTCGTCATTGCTTTGAAGCCTGTTATAGAGGACTTAGTGTCTATTATCAAATAAGCACTCTAGGACTGGGATCCAAAACAGCTGTGATAGACTGTGATACAGTACACTCGGTCACTAGAGGTGTACAGTATCTTAGATTTCATGGCAACACTAAAAGATGGTTAAAAAATGGTTCTCAACTGGTGGGTCACAGGTCTGTTCTGATATACCGTCAAAAACAGAAGGGAAAAACAATGCTAAATGCAAATAATATAATGCAATTAACCATATCATGGTGCATAGGTAGGATACTAAAATAATTAAGCTTATCAACTTTTAAAAGGGATGAGAAAATGCTGACAAATTTTGTTTATGTAAAAGATTATGTGTCCAATCAAACTCTATGGTATTTTGGCGCAAATTCATCTGTTACCTGGTAGAAGCTGGCCAAATTAGGCAGATGCCAACATGGACAGGCTGCATGACATGCCCTCATCCTCAAAAACCATGAACACAACTATGCAAATCCTTCTGAAAACACAGCATTGCTGGTCACCAGCATATGTTGTGTATTGGGTGCTGGTGTGCTGGTGTCTGCACTAGGTTTTTAAACTATAGCTTAACCAGCTTAATTAGAACGATCATGCTAGACTACAAGCTTTACCGGCTAGATATTTTCTCGTGAAAAGCATGGGAATTGCATGCTGGTTAAGCATGTCTTTTCTTTTTTCTTTTTAGCACAGACTACATTAAACCGACCACAGTGTATTTTGTGCAGTGAATTATTGGCTTAGTAACCATAGTCACTACAAACTTTTACTATTATTTACACTGAACAGAACCAATCAGATTTAATTTGAGATGATTCTTCTGCAATACTCATTGCAGAAAGGAACAGTATGACATTAGTGTCATGTATCAAACTGTAATTTCATCTTTACTGCACTGATCAAATTGCATTGTGCGTGTGAGCATCAGTACCACACTGTGTGTCCATTTCATTAGCGATTCTTCTTGTTCTTATTACTGTAAAATGAACAAGACTTCATTTGGTTCTAATAACATTTAACAGCAAAAATTGAATCAAATCAGAATATGTAGCGTGAGAGAGGAACAAGTTTTAACAGACTGCTCATTTCGTGTTTCTTATTCTTTTCTTTTTCTTGATGTACTTCATATCAGCATCTGCTTTTGGGCCTGTTAATGAGGGTAATGATATCAGTGAAAGAACCACTGAGATGCAGCATAGACAAAATTACAAAATACAACAACATAAATACAATATGATCTTTCCAAAAGCATAACAAGACTGGAACAGGATTAGCATTAACACATAATAAGGGCCGACTCTCTGATGTTTGCTAAAGTCTCACAAAATTGACTTCCACGAAATCTTTCTCCAATGTCTCAGTTGTTTCTCTTACACAGTTATATATTAAATTACATTAAACTCAAAAGTCTCCCGAGCTATGACAGAGCAACTTCTGAGCAATTAAAATTTGGGCATGCATTCCTCTCTGACCAGACATTGACCACTAATGCCCAATATATAATTCCAGGATTTTGGATTACCAATGTGGGAATACAACTATTAATAACCAAAGAGCTACCCTCATATTTACATACACACTCAGGTTCCCCTGGAAGTACTATGCATTGAGTACTAATTTATAGCCAGTGTTTACAGAGGCTGTATCGATCCAACAGCAGGAGAATTCTGCACAGCTGTGCTTTCACAGCTTCCTGTATGCTGGTGTGAGATGCCCACTGGAACATAGATCATGCTCTGTGTGGACTGAGCTTCTGCCTGGTCCATTGATCCCATTCCTTTAATCAGTTCATGTAAAGTATTAAAATCACCCATCTCAAATTACCAGCGCAGTCCATTCTCTTGAATCTGCTTGAATGCTTGAATCTTGAATCTTCTAGGGCCATGCATTCAATAAAATTAATAAAAAAAGAATGTCTCTTAAACATAAGAAGATCATCGTTCATTTTAGCTGTATTTGCATTTATTAACATCTGTTGGATGTTTTCCCAGTAAGAATGATTAAAACAAATATATGAGCTGATTTAAAACTGAATTGTGTCATTTTTCTCTACTAATTTCTATAAAATATTTTTCTTATTCCAGGTAAATATGTTTGTTTAAGCATCACGGCATAGCAACATTAACTCAATAAATCGCATGAGTTTGGTGTGATATGGGGAACTGTTCGGGGAAACCTATTTGAAAACAATACATTTTTTGCAATTCTTTTGTGTCACATCGGTGTCACAGAAATTTGGCTTTAAGATAAAATCAAATTAAAATCCCTGTTTTGTTGCTAGTTAATGTGTTAAATTATTTAATATTTAGAGTGAGCATAAAGGTTACAAATAATTGTAACAATTTCAACCCACAATTGCAGTGGTTGCTAATAAAAATCAAACAAAATACATAAAATCATTGACAAAATACCCTCATCCTGACCATATAACCCACACACCCACACATCCGCACACACACCCACCCACACATTTACATATTTTCAGCAGCCATCTGCTGTAAATGATGGACAATTAACTCAGTGGCTTTGTCTCCCCCTTCACTGCTCAGTTGACATGTATGGACATTTACAGAGAATAGATGCAGGTGAGATGACAAGCAAGATACATTGGTGGAGAGACAGAGAGACAAGAAAAAGAACATCCAGAAAGAAAGACAGATGTAGAAACAGAGAGAGGGCAATAAATATGCACCTCAGTGAAAATGGTGCCAAAGAAATTACCAAGAAAGACAGTAAAACGCAGCCGGTGTTTGGGTGTACTGTTGGTATCAAAAGTGAGATACATCTAATAAAACCTCAATTTGGGGACACTGGAGGACATCCTCTATTGTAAAATTTATTTATTAATACAGCAAATAATCACTTACTGAGAACTTTATTAGGAAAATTATGGTCCAAGCAAAGTGCTAGACATGGTCTTCTGCTGTTGTAACCCAACTGTCTTAAGGTTTGACATGTTGTGCATGCTGAGATGCTATTCAGCTCACTACAGTTGTACAGAGTGGCTATCTGAGTAACCGTAGCCTTTATGTCAGCTCAAACCAGTCTGGCCATTCTCCATTGACCTCTCTCATCAACAAGTCATTTCCATCTGCTGAATGTTTTTTTTTTGTTTTTGGCACAATTCTGAGTAAACTCTAGAAACAGTTGTGCATGAAAATCCCAGAAGATCAGGAGTTACAGAAATACTCAAACCAGCCCGTCTGGCACCAACAATCATGCCATGGTTGAAATTACTGAGATCACATTTTTTCCCATTCTGATGGTTGATGTGCAATTAAATAAAGCTCCTGACCTGTATCTGTGTGATTTTATGCATTGCACTGCTGCCACATGATTGGCTGATTATACAATTGCATGAATATATAGGTGTACAGGTGTTCCTAATAAAGTGCTAAGTCAATGTATAATAAGGAGAATTTTTACGGAGTGAGTTAGGGTTATAGTAATTCTAATTACCTTTCTTTAAAAACAGTATAAGTCTATGGTATTTCCTCATTTAGATACACTAAGTAAATGTATGTGTTTAATTCAATAGATGATGTGACAGCATGTGGTGACACTCTTGTTCAGTTGACAAGGTCAGCAATTTTTTGTCTGTTCCGCCTCACCCATAGATTAGTAACAGCTTTCTGAACCATTTCTCCTTCCTTAACCTTCTAAGATTCTCCCCCACAGTGAGATACAATTAGTAAAGCCAGTGTGTGTGTGAGAGATAAAGGGTGAGAACGACTTAATATTTGTCTAAGGCTTTGGGTTAATTGTACATTGTAGCTTTCTGACCCTCGAGCAGAGGTGAGGGGAACTCACCAGATTAACCATCTTCGTAGAGCTGCTCTCACATAAACTCACACTCCGAGCTTGCTATCTAATAACACACTCTCAGACATGGGCTGGAAAGCAAATCTGATGTTTAAAAGGAGGTCACCATCTACAGAAAGGTTGACTGAGGAAATTAAAGCCCAGAGATGCTCGAGAATCAGAGATGCCCTATTATTGTGTTGAACATGGGAATTAACTAAAAAACATAAATAAATCTTGTAGCACAAGGTAATTTAGGCAAGTACGACATGCTCCTACCTTGCACAGCTTTTTTTGTTGGTACTGGAACATCAAACAACATTGAACAAATATAGGCCTAACATTACCTAGCCAGAGGAGAACTGGCTCCCACAGCTGAGTTTGTTTTCTCCCAAGTTTTTTTCCTTCCCTTCACTAACTAATATATTCAGAGTGTTTGTCCCATGCCATATCTGCCTTTGGTTTGCTCATTGGGGGCTTAAAGATAAACCATTAAGGAATGATTTTCAATGACTTTTTTAAATGAAGCTGTTCACTGGGGACGTTATGGCATTCATTTGATTACAGACATTACAAAATGATTTTCTGTAAAGCTGCTTTGATACAATGAGTGTTGTAAATAGTGCAATACAAATAAAATGTCTTGACTTGTCTTGACTACCTTTATCCCTAACCCTAACCCTTACCTAACCTAACCCTAACCGACCCCTAAATCAGAAGAAAATGATAGATTGACAAGAATTTTGTTCTAACCCTAACCAAACACTTGTCTTGCATAGACAGACATCTGACTATCACACTTTATAGCTTAGTTTGGCCAAGATCTGCCCACTTCTCAGGAAAAGAATCATGTCTGATCGACATGTAAAACAAACTACCACAGCTTGTTTAGTTTTAACATGTCATTTAAGGGCTGATTTATCCAAGAGCTTCATAGACTAGCATGAAAAAAAAACTCATTAAAATAATTGCACAGCAATGCAGGTCAGTGATTTTTCCATATGATTAGATATATGTGCATACATATACTATATATGTATATGTTTATTCCACAGAACAACAACATTTTATTTGTTTTATTTATTTACTACACTGCTTTCTCTGAACCAAGAGGTGCTTTTTATTACCCAATGTTTTCTGCCTTTTTCTTCCTATACTTCATCCATAAGTGTGTGTGTATTTTTGTGCAATGTAGCAGGTTAGTTTGTTTATATGTGTTCTTGTGTAATAGGTTGCTTGTAAGTAGACAGCGTGAATGTGTGTCACGGTCTCTGCCCTGCTGTGAGGGGCACACAGAAAGAAACAAACACAGTATTAACAGCTAAAAACAAACAAACAGAAAGCATTTTTGTTGTAATGGCAGTGATTAAGAGATAAGGGAAGCAAGAGAGAGATAAAGGCCACCCCCAGCGCTGACCTTCAGAAATGGCACAGCTCTTTCAGTCTGCTGCCGTTCACACATGCACAGCATGCAGAGTCAGGATTAGAAGCAGGTCAGACCTGCTCTCACTCTCTGTCAGTCTGTCTCAAACAGAACATGCAGAAATAAGAATCAAACATCTTAATGTATTGCGTTGGCTTAAATATCCTTTAACCCTCCTACTGCGTTTGGGTCATTTTTGTCTTGGGATAGGTAGATAATAATTTTTAATTACCACAATGTTTTTAGGATGGGAACCAATCTTTGTGACTTTGTCAAGACTATCAAAATACACATAATAATTATTTTTCTGAGTTTTATTTGTATGGCCTGGGCCTGGTAGGCCAAAGCGATAGCGTCAATGACCCAGTGAGCTAACCTCTGTTTGGAGAAGGCGTTCACTTTCCGCAGTCCGCCAAAGCAGACAAAAAGCAAATACCGGACACAGTAATGAAAAGGCCAGGTCTGCCTCATCTTGGGGGAGCTCTTGCAGGTTCACGACCTGATCCCTGAAGGGGGTCGTAGGAACCTTGGGCACGTAGCCCGGTCGCGGTCTTAGGATGATGTCTGTATCTGCTGGATTGAACTCCAGGCAAGTGTCACTGACAGAGAACGCTTGCAGGTGCCAACCCTCTTGATGGAAGAAAGTGCTATCAGGAGGGTCATTTTCAAGGAGAGGGCCTTGAGCTCAACTGAGTCAAGCAGCTCGAAGGGGGGTCTCTGAAGGACAGAGAGGACCACTGAGAAATCCCAGGAGGGGAACAGGCTTGGCCCGGGGAGTGTTCAGCCTCCGGGCGCCTCTAAGGAACCTGATAATCTAGTCGTGCTTACCCAAGGACTTCCCATCCCAGTGGCTACATACACCTTTAAGGTAGAGGGGGACAGCCTCCCCTCCAACCTCTCTTGTAGGAATGAAACCAAGTGGGCCAGTAAGGGGCCACTAAGGTGACTTGTTCCTTGTCCTCCTTGATCTTGCACAGCACCAGTGCAAGAAGGCTCACTGGGGGAAATGCATACTTGCATAGCCCCCGGGGCCAGCTGTGTGCCAACGCGTCTGTCCCGAGAGGGGCCTCTGTCAGGGAGTACCAGAACGGGCAGTGGGAATTGTCTTGGGAGGCAAAGAGATCTACCTGTGCCATGTCGAACTGGTCACAAATCAGCTGGACCACCTGGGGGTGGAGCCTCCACTCTCTGCCGGGCATCCGCTGTTGTGTTGAGGTTGCCGGTGATATGAGTGGCGTCGCTGCTGACTCCAAAGGAGGAGATGGTGGGCGAGTTTTGGGCGTGGCGATATATGTACGCTACCGTTGCGGTGCTGTCTGAATGGATCAAGATGTGCTTGCCCCAAATTAGCGGGTGAAACCTCCACAGGGCAAGGAATACAGCCAGCAACTCTAGGCAGTTGATGTGCCAATGCAGCCGGGTCCCTACCCAGGAGACAGTTGCACACGGTGCCCCAACCCCATTGAGAGGCGTCTGTGGTGACCACGTCATGTCTGGACACCTGCTGTAGGGGGACTCTAGTCTGCAGAAAACAGAGGTCTGTCCAAGGGTTGAAATCTGATGGCAGGAAGGGGTGATTAACACACGGTATGTGCCGTGGCACCATGCCCATTTCGGGGCTCGAGTCTGAAGCCAGGGCTGAAGCGGTCTCATATGCATCAACCTGAGTGTTGCGACCACAGCCAAGAATGACATATGCCACAGGAACCTATGGAACTTTTTTTCTGCGATGGGTTGGACAGCGAAAGCCATGTGTCCGCACAAGGGGAACAAGAGGGACAATAATTTTTGACTGGGTGGGGCTTTGAGGCAGGGGCGAGCAGGTAATAGCACGTCGGGAGGCAAAAACGCATCACGAGGCTTGGGTGGTGGGTTAGAGTCTGCGGAAGAGGTCCTGGAGAGGTGTCTTCGGAACTCGTCAGCCCCGGCCTCCCGGGGATGAGCAGTTGTGGGTCCAGAGGCGAGATGACAGCATCCGGGGAACCGGGACTGTAGAGTTTTGGAGCCGGGGGGCCATGAGAACCCAGATGGAAATAACACATCCCTAAGGGGGTGTGGCAAAGGAAAATAAGGATTTTACTCCCGACACTCCACCAGGTGATGGAGTGGTCTTGGTACCTGCTCCGGTGAGAACATTTGACTGCCCAGGTCTTCTGTTTCAGGAGCGCTTAGGAGCTTTCCGGGTCCTAGAAAGGGTCTTGGAGACCAGGGGCGTATGCCGCCTGCGGGGTGCTTGACGCTGGGGCTGAGCGGCGGCATGATGTGGAAATAGCCTCCGTCTACCTCTTCACTGCTGAAAACTGCTGAGCAAAGTCAAGGAATAGGCCAAGCTGGGAGACGGGGGCGTTGAGAAAGCGTGTCTTCTCAACGTCACACATCTTGACCATGCTCAGCCAGAGGTGGCATTCCTGGACCACGAGGGTGGCCATCGCCCGCCCGAGTGCCCACGCTGTGACCTTTGTGGCTCTGAGAGCGAGGTCGGTGGCAGTGCGCATTTCCTGCAGCACATCGTGATTGGGATTACCCAGGTGTCTTGGCTTGGTGGACCTGCAGGTGAGCCATGGTATGCAGGGCAGAGGCGGCCTATCCGGTGGCGCTGTAGGCTTTCGAGGTCAGCAACGACATCCTACAGGTCTTGGAGGGGATTACCGGGTGATCCCTCCAGGTGGCGGCGTTCTCTGTGCACAGGTGGATCGCAGCCACTCTGTCCACCTGGGGGACTTCCATGTACCCGTGGGCCGCACCACCGTCAAAGGTACTGAGAGCGGACGAGTGAAGGGGTCAGTGCCGGCAGTAAAATGTGCCCTCCACGACCTCGTCAACTCGTCATGCACCTCCGGGAAGAATGGTACCGGGGGGGGGGGCTTGGCTGGGAGCGGCGCCCTGTCCCAAGGTACCAATCATCAAGCTGTGAAGGCTGTGGGGAGGACGGAGGGTTCCAGTCCATGCCCACACTCACGGCAGCCCGGGAAAGCATATCGGCCATCTGCACATCGGCCTCAGACTGGGTGGGCTGGCCCGAAGGTGGCAGTCCAGTCGTGTCCTCTGCGTCAGACACCTGAACACGCTCTGATGCAGCGGCGACGTCATCATCCAATTCCAGGGGCTTGAGGGAGAACGCAGGCTGGCCGTGAGGTGAGCTGCACACACCTCGAGCCTGGACGGAAGTATTCGAGCGTGCCGGGGGGCAGATTGTTTGTGGGGATTTACCCAGCGAAACCGAAGCCCGCTGCCATCTCCAAATTGCCTTTATCGCCAGCCGGGTCATCCTCAATCCCGTGGGAAGAAGGAGCGATGCGGGGGGTGGGTGAAGAGGCATTCACTTTAAGGAATGAAAGCTGCGACCACAAGTTCTCAAGTTCAGAGGTACACGATGTTCTCAAGAAAGACCCCTTGTGTCACTACATTTGACACAACGTTGAGTGAGTGACAGAAAGGGAACAGACAGGACAGATGTAACACACATAACAAATAAACTAAATCAAAGGTACTATAACATAAAGGGGGTGTGGCAAGGTTTTGTTAATGCAAGATTTTGTAAATTGTCCAAATTTTACTCTTCAGCCATCTGATGCAAAACCAGCTTGCAGCAAACTCACACATCAACATTCCACAGTTCATGCAAGTAAATAGAATAGATTTTGCTTTAAAACATAGTAAAGAAGTATTCATATTTTATACTTGAATTGTACAGTTGTTTTGATGATGTTTAGCTTTTGAAGATCAAGTTGTATTGAGCGGATATAAGTACTCAATTCAAATTACTAGTAATTCTCACATTAGATGTTAATATAAATGGTATATTATGTTATATTTAGATAATATTTCACAGAAATGTTAATGAAAAAGATGAAACCATGAAACCAAAGATACAGGGAAGACTATTAAACATAAAAAGTGAATTTCTCTGTTGTTTACAAGTCTTCACTGAGTTATTGTTAGATATGATGCATTAATACAGATTTAATGCTGCCGGATTTAGACTAAGAAGCAGACCTTTGATTAAAATAAAATTATACATACAGTTTTAATTTTATTTAGGCCTTATTTTTGTGATAATGTTTGGTTACATATGATTTAATACAGCTAAATATCCAAGAGCACTGAATGTGTGCTCCCTTCTGTTTTATCCCAGTGTTAACTATGTAAGCAGTTATTATATAAGCAGTAAGTTTAAAGTATAAAGTTTATTTTTGTAAATATATTTACAGTGATGAGAAAAAGTATTTGCCCCTTCCTGATTCTATTTTTTGGCAGTTTTCATACTAAATTGTTTTAGATCTTCAAACGAGATATAACATAAAACAAAGGCAACTCGAGTACACAAAATACAGTTTTCAAATATTTATATATTTTTCAATGAAGCAAAAAAAGTTATCCAACACCTATTTCACCAGTGTGAATAACTATCTGCCCCCTTAAAATTAGCTGGTTGTGCCACCTTTAGCAGCAACAACTGCAACCAAACACTTCTGATAACTGGAGATCAGTCTTTCACAATGCTGTGGTGGAATTTTGTCCCACTCTTCTTTGCAGAACTGCTTTAGTTCAGCCACACTGGAGGGTTTTTGAGCATGAACTGCCAGTTTAAGTTCCAGCCACAGCATCTCAATTGGGTTCAAGTCAGATCTTTGACTAGGCCAGTCCAAAATTTAAATTTAGCTTCTTTTGAGCCATTCAGAGGTGCACTGACTCCTATGCTTTAGATAATTGTCTTGCTGCATAATCCAGTTGTGCTTGAGCTTCAACTCACGGACAGATGACTGGACGTTCCCCTTTAGGATTTTCTGGTGGAAAGCAGAATGAATGTTTCCCTCAATTATTGCAAGTCGCCCTGGCCCTGAAGTAGCAAAGCATCCCCACACCATCACACTACCACCAACATGCTTGACCTTGGGTATGATGTTCTTTTTGTCTAATTCTGTGTTTGATTTACGCCAGATGTAACATGACCCCTGTTCAAACAGTTCCACTTTCGACTCATCAGTCCACAGAACATTCTCCTAAAAGGTTTGAGTATCATCAAGGTGTGTTTTGGCAAAATTCAGATGAGTCTTTATGTTCTTCTGGGTTAGCAGTGGTTTTTGCCTCACCACTCTTCCATGGATGCCATTTTTGCCCAGTGTCTTTCTGATAGTGGAGTCATAAACTGTGTCCTTTATTTATGTGAGAGAGGCCTGCAGTTCCTTGTATGTTTTCCTTGGCTTTTTTGTGACTTCCCTTGGCTCTTGGAGGAAGTTTAGAAGGTTAGCCACTTCTAGGAAGGTTCACTACTGTGCCAAGTTTTCTACATTTGGAGATAATAGCTCTCACTGTGGTTCTATGGAGTTTTAGAGCCTTTGAAATAGTCTTGTAACCCTTTCCATTTCAATCACCTTCCTCATCATTTCTGGAATTTCTTTCGACCTTGGCATAGTGTGCTACTATGTGAGACCTTTTAGCCAACTTCATGCTGCTGAAATTTTTCTATTTTTATGTGTTGATTTGATTGAACAGTGCTGGTAGTAATCAGGCCTGGATGTGTTTAGTCCAGCTGAGCCCCATTATGAAAGCAGTTTCATAGATCTGGGGATATAGTAACTAAGGGGCAAATACTTTTTCACACAGGCCCATTTGGTATTGGATACTTTTTTGCTTCAATAAACAACATTATCATTTAGAAACTATATTTTATGTTTACTCAGATTACCTTTGTTTTATGTTAGATTTTGTTTTAATTAATTTGTGAAACAATTTAGTATTTAGAATGAGATATTCACAAAAACAGAAGAAATCAGGATGAGGCAAATACTTTTTCAAAGTGCTGTAATATTAAGGAAATGTTTATCGAAAATACAATATTTTAAAAAGCTTACTATATACTATGCTTGTTACAATTTCTATGCTGTTCAATCCCCTACCTGGAAAAAATGTTGCGAGATCCGGTAACACTGCAACTGGTCAAATCACTCACACATAGCACAGAGTGCTGTCATTTTAATAAGAACATTATTAACTGTTCTTTTATTTCATTCTAACCGGTTACCTGGAAAGGAAGCCACGGAACACAGAAGATGGTAAGAAAAGGAAACCTTTTTCTTTTCTTTTTGAACGAACCAAATTGAAAATGTATTTTAATTTCTGACTTAACCATAAAATATCTATCTATTTTCTACATTTGTTTGCTAAGAAAATCTACAACAATTTAGTGTAAAGCCTGAAAAGACTGCTCATCATAATACTTTATTGTCTGATCTTTGTTTTGTGTCCAGATTGTATATAGTCACCAACATTAAGCTTAACAACGCACTTCCATGCCACTATACATTGACAATAAATGGCCATGTTCATAATATCACACCACCATTGTACTACTGCTATGAACTTAACTTGTGGCAAATGTGTGAAAAAGTGAGCAATGAACTGGAAGTAATATTGGAATTTTTAACATATTCTCAACATGGACTAACAACAGTTACAGTGAGACAATTTGACATACATTTTGAATAAAATGCAAATTTTTTTTCCCCAAGATATGAGATCCAAGATAACTGGACACGACTTGCTGAATTTAACATGCAGATAATGAGGTCATGTAACTGAGTAGAATACTACACGTAACACTAACGTTTATCTTGGTATCATTTATTTTATTTTTTTTAAATGGAGACGCAAGTCAGTGTGTATGATGTGGAGTACAAAGTAAGCTGCACCCCAGTATTCCATTCCGAGCATACCCAATGTTTCTAGTCAAAGGAGATAAGCATCACATTTTCAATCCCACAGAATCTCCCTCTAAGCCTTGATTGTGATTTTTTTAAATTCCTATCGCTCCGGTGATTATCCTCAAATGCTTCCCATGCCTCACACAAAAAAGCAAAACAGCCACCACTATTGATTTGTCATCTGGAGGAGGCAAGCTGGATTGTTGCAGTATGCAGCAGATATCTTTGATCCACAATGGATTCAACCCCTGTCAGCCACAGGACAGATTACAACAGGACCCGCCCCATGTAGCCTATGTCAGAAACACATTTTGCCTGCCATTGATACCTGAAGCTGTAGTGCTAAGCAGTCATGTTGCAATCATGTGAGAAGTGGTGATGGTATGTATCTATATTAATATGCAATGCCTTGTTGAGTCTGCAAGTTTGATTGGCAGCTCAAGATATGTGGGTATAAATGCGAGAGGAGCAAAACCCGGTAGAAAAAATGGATCGATTCATTAGCCAAGAGTTCCCGAGAGACACCAATCTCAAGTGAGTTCTATTGATTTTCTTTTTCAATTATGTACTGAAAGGTAAATCACAGTCAGTGGCGTTTAAAAATGAGCAGTGTAAACACAAGAGTCTGTGAACCTAAAATTATACTAGCAACCATAACAACACACAGCCATTCGGTGCTCAAATCTCTGCAGGCCCATTATTGATTAAGTGACTGCGAATGAGTAAATACACATGTGTGCCTGCATTTGTGTCTCATGTGTGTCTATGTACTGTGTATTAATCCACATGTTTGCATTCAAGAGAATCCATAGAAGCACAAATGAGTGTAAGACAATGTCTATAGGACATGTATGATTACTACACATCTTTCTGGAATACTTTATAATGATTGGTCAATAGTGACATTCTAATGACCATTAAATGATTTGACCATTGTCCCTGGCAACCAATCCAACACTGTGTTGGTTTCAGGTCTCTCTGCTATCTTGCTACTTTCACATAATACAATAATTTCAGGTCAATCAAGAAATTGATATTTCTTTTCCAGTTATTTATTTACTTGGTAGCCATGTAATAAACAGATAACGTACAGTCAAAACAAACCCAGGATGAAATAACACCTCTTCACTTTGCAAAATCTAAATGCATTATCCTTTTTAAAGTCTCTAAAAACTGCCGATAACCAAACAAAATGACCCATGTGGGTCACATTCCTCAAATATATGAGGAATGTCTTACTGAAACGTTCAATTTGTGACTTGAGTACTGTTATAATCAAAAATACGCAGCCACCAATATCACTAAAGAATCGTTGTGGAAACAGTATCCCTGCCTAAACATTGCTGTGGAAAGATTAGTGTGAAATTAATTGCTCTAAAACGACGCACTTCATTATGAATGAAACTATATTAATGCATTATTCTCGCCATTCTAATGGGTTCATTTTTGTGTCAAAATGTGTGGGTGGATTCAATAAACAGGTTCAGAAAACACTGAAGGAAAATGGCATTTGTGTGTTATTGAAATGCTAATAAGAATCAAACGAGAGCTTTTAGTGATTTTGATAATAATAATAGTAGTAGGTGACAGACAGCATTTAATTTTTCCCCTTTGTGTGTCAAACCATCACACCTGATTAGAAAAATAAATAGACTACTTCATCAGTCCACAAACATAAGGCACTTGCATTCTATCTTTATTAAAAGAAAACAATTTCTGTGTTTTTCTTCTGGACTAATTTCTAGACTTCTCCAGTGGATATAAATGGCTTTTATATGATGAATTGCTTATTTTCCTAATTTTGTATGTCACTTTGGATAAAAGCATCTGCTAAATGACTAAATGTAAAACATAAATGTAAAAACTGGTGAACGTTGTCAGTTTGAATTGAAACTGTGTGTATTTGGTGACTTGTAGAAAGGATATAGCTGCAGGCCGAGCTCCAAAAAGGGGTGGGAGCTCCAAACTGCCAGCAAAGACAGAGCCCCTAACCCAACCCTTACCCTAATAGTACCGAAGTGCTGCCCACTTTTGAAGTTGGCCCAACCCCCTTCTGGAGAAACCCAGCCCTTTCTGGAGTTTTTCCACCCTCTTTTGGACATTTCCAGGCTGCACCAATACCTACTTGGAATTTTGAGATGCACTTGTGCTTCATGGGTGCACATCCAGTTCTCACCAATTGATGGCGCTCTTTTTCCTAACCTGGATAGACAAGGCTGTCCTACAGTAAACACTATTTCAATACAGTAGTCAAATGCACTTATTGCACCAAAATATTCATGGTAATGTTATTTAATTATTGCTACAAATATATACTGTATATATATATATATATATATATACATCACAACCAACTATGCACATATGGTTCTCAAATTCTTTGTGATTTATATGTGGGTGGCAAGGCATTGAAGGTGACAGAACTTTTTCAGTTTGTGTTTTCATAGATTTATTTTTCTTTTGGCAGTGACTGCAAATGTATGCCATCTTAGACTAAGATTACACAGTGCTCAGGATTCAGAGCCGATTGTGACTGCATTCTTTAAATAACATGCAAAGGATGTCGCTCATGCCAGTCTCTGAGATTTCCATCACAGGAAAATCAGTTCTAATTGAAGAGCATAAGAGATTTCACTGTGGTGCGTTTATGTTGATGGACCTACAAGACTGAGCAGATGGCTAAACTTCAAGTACATGCTGTCTTAAAGAGAAGAGGTATTGACAGTATACACAACACAGACAGTATATAGTATTTTTGAGGATGTGTTGCAAGTACGAACAGTAGATTTCTGTGTAAAGTCTAGTGTCCTGTGGGGAGAAACAGAACTTAAACACATTCCAGATTGTAAAGTGGAAAGTATGCATGTATTCCTGAGGAGTGCTGTTGCAGAGAATTAATAAATACATAAGCAGTCCTACAGAAGAGCTGAACTATTTCTCGTGGTTCAGACGGTCATTCTCTGCCCTGATTTCCCCCCCAAAGACAGAGGCCTAGCCTTGCCATGATCACACCATGCTCAGTTAATTCCTGCCACGACAATGTAGCCCTCATGCTGACGGATCCCCGTAGAGGCCTTGGCCCCAACGAGCCACAGGAGCACTGCGCCGAATACAGTGACAGCATGGAGCATGACTCATTTCCAAGGTCACAGGGAGGACAGTGCAGAACTGTCTTCATACGACCAAGAGACTCTTAGTGTATCCCTGACTAGATACAGATGAATGAAAACACAAAAAAAACACAATTATTTTTTATTCAGCATACCCATGGATGTAAATGGATGTGCACCCATGAAGCACAAGTGAATACCCGTAGTTGTGGGGCGGCTGTGGCTCAGGTGGTAGAGCGGGTTGGCCACTAATCACAGGGTTGGTGGTCCGGCCCACATGACTCCACATGCCGAAGTGTCCTTTGTAAGACACTGCATGGCAGCTCTGTTGGCATTAGTGTGTGAGTATGGGTGAATGAGTCACAGTGTAAAGCTCTTTAAAAAAATGCTAAGGTTAAAAAAGCGCTATATAAGTGCAGACCATTTACAATGTTACTTACTTTGAATCTTCATAAAAAGGCAGATTAGACCAAAAACATTCCCCCAAATTTGTGTGTTATGCGTTGAGATCTATGTAAGGTTCTATTGCTAAATTACGTCTAAGATGTTCTCTTTTTTTAGATGCAAATATTGTAATGTTCAGTTTATATAACAGTAAAATTAAATACTATATCATATATGATATCTAAGAATGCTAACAAATGACCTTTTTGCGTTGCTAAATGATAAATTGCTGAACAAGGGGTGTACTGTGTATATGCCTTGTCAAAAATGAATTGGCTGAACGGGGCGTATTGCATTAGGTGAAATAACCAATTCAAATTAGCCTAAAAAGTAGTGTTACTGAAGACTGATCAAACCTGTTTATGTTAATACATCTTAAGCTCAATCGACAGGATTTGTGGCATAATACTGATTACTACTACAATATAAATAAATAAATAAATAATATTAAAAAATATTAATTGCACCTCCTTTTCTTTAAAACAAGCTCAAATTGTGGTTACGGTGAGGAACTTACAATGGAAGTGAATGGGGCCAATCTATAAACGTTAAAATACTCACTATGTCAAAAGTATAGCCACAAGACATAAACAATATGCGTGTTAACATGATTTTAGGGTGATAAAATCACTTACTAACCTTTTCTGTGTAAAGTTATAGCCAATATAATGTCAACAAACACTAAAGTTACTAAAAATTATGACAAACAACTTTACAGCTCAAATAATACATGGATTTTCTTTCTTCCATGGAAGAGAAAAGGAGTCATGGCAGTAAGTTTCAGTCACCATTCACTTTCATTTCATCTTTTGTATTTACAATTTAAGTGAATGTTGCCATACATTCTGCCTAACATTTCCTTTTGTTGTCCACAACATCAACAACAAAAAGAAAGCAATTATGGGTTTGAAACAACATGAGGTTGAGTAGATGACATTATTTTTATTTTTGGGTGAATTATCCCTTAAATAAACCAGTGAAGAAGAGAACAAATAAAGTGTGAGAATGTTGGAGAGTGAAAGATTGATAGAAAGTGAGAGTGTAAGAGTGACGTACGGAGAAGAAAATGCCATCCAAACAAGTAGGCACAGAAATGAATTGGCTAATGTTTCAGTGCAGTAGTCTGACCCCTGCATCACAGATGAAATTCATGAAAGCAGCAGGAGGAGCATATCAGTTTCTCTGTTTCAGTCTCACATCAATAGGCTCATGGATGATGCTGTGGGAAGTATGGGTGGAGGGGGGGGGTAGTGCAGGGGTTTCTAAAATGCATCTAGATGTTATTCACAATTACCTTCATTTGATAGGCTTTAAAACACAGCACACTGTATGAGTGAAAGTGTTTGAAATTTCCTGAATTTGTCAATTTAAAGGGATAGTTCACCAAAAAATGTAAGTTCTCTCATCACTTAGTTGCTCTTATGCCATCGCAGATGTATATGACTTTCTTCTGCAGAACACAAAATAAGATTTTTTAGAAGAATATCTCAGCTTTGTTGGTCCTTACAATGCACACTAATGGTGACCAGACCTTTGAAGCTCCAAAAATCACATAAAGGCCACATAAAATTAATCCATAAGACTCCAGTGGTCTTTGGAAGTGACATAAGTGTGGGTGAGAAACAGATCAATATTTAAGTAAAAAAAATATTTTTTACTATAACTTTCCACTTCTTTCACATATGCCTGTTATAATCATAGAATTGTTCTATAAAAGCAATATCACACAATCCTGTTGTTGTACTGAACATCATATATTCAGATAAAAATATATAGGATGCTGTAATGAATATACAGTATATGGTGAAAAAAATACAGAAAAAATAGTATCAAACTCTTGCTCCTATGATATTGCTTAAATATATTATCTGTGAATTTCAGCACCTGCTAGTGGACAGCTCCCTCTTCCTATCTATGATCATTACAAGCATCTCTCTCTCACTCATTCATATACTCTTACACAGACACACAGATATGTACTCAATCACACACACAGTAAAGCATTTCAGCATAACAGATGCAAATGTGTTAATTTACTACAAATAGCATGAGTGTGAGCGCTTATGTGTTTGCTTGTTGCTTTGATGCATAACGATGTGTGCTTCTCCCAGGTTCGGACATCTGTCCGCACAGCTGCTATAGCCATTTCACTGTACTCCATTATCAAAGTTTAAGAGTATTTTATGAATATTGCTCAATCAGTCTCACATTTATAGCCAGCACATTTAAAGACACATTCTTAACTTTGTAATCATGCTAATTGATAGAGAATATTATGCCATATTATAGCGAGGAAGGTGATTAGAACTTTGTAAAAATGTCATTAGCAGTAATTTCAGAAGCTGGCAGAAATCCCTGATAGATACACACATTTGTAATGGTTTGAAAGACAAGATTAGAACAACCCTTGAATAAGAAACAGGCCTTCACTGGGAACAGAACAGATTATTTTAAAAGTGCATGATCCTAGATGGATGCTATCTAATATGTTTAGAGTTATCTGAAATTAAGTGATCTATGCCACTGTAGTAGAGATATATTCTGGCATAGAAGATGGTTATCCTGGTTTATGATGGGCCTCTTCCCGGGGGGCCTTTAGAAAACACTTCTTCAAACACACACACACACACACACACACACACACACACACACACACACATACATGGTACAAATGGCTAAATAAATGCACAAATGTTTAAAAATATTAGATGTTTTTTGCCATGAGAAAAGCATTATTTAAATCGTACTTCAATGTCAGAAAATTTTAATTGAAACTTTTCCAAACCTCTGCTTATTTATTTCCTGCACAGCAAAGTCAAACAAAAGCAATTCATCCTTAATGAGAATCTCTGCAAAAAATATTTATGACTTTCTCTGTTGAATAAAACGTATTTTAACAAGACCACAAGCAGAATGAAGATGCAGCAAAAATTAAACGTAATCTCAATGCCATCAAAACAGAAAATATTTAGCTTAGTAGTTGTTTCCATGATATAAGTCTATTTATATTCCTTCTATTATGCAGATATAGATGCTGCAAAACCTTTGGTACACATTATTTGTTAAAGTCATCCATCTTTTTCCAAATGACGAAATACCTCTTGAAGGATACACTTTAGTTCAGCTGAGATCCCACTCTAATCTAGCCTTTTAAAACACCACAGTACATTCTCTTGTATATCAAAATTAAATTTTGCCAGAAGGTAAAACTTAATGAATCAAAAATAAAGGACAAGTAGGTTTCCATAGAAACATGTATAATTATGATAATTAGGTAACCATGAATGTTGAATTCTCCCATAATTGGGTAAATATGCAGACAAAGGCAGTTAAAAAAAGAACAATTCTCTTTGACGTTGTCAGTGTACACTTGAAGCCACACCGGTTTAGGGAATCTACAGAATCTGATAGATACAAGCTCTTCTGTGTTTCAGCTGTAACAAGAACAAAGGACCCTAGAATTATCATAGGCTACACTAATTTTTATCTCATTAATATTCATGCAACCATGGCATTACACTGCCATAAATCTTTCTTTTTTTTCAGTATAAGTTTACAGTTCTGTCCTCTCCAAATCACCAGCGCTCCCAATCATGAGTAATACATTATTCAGGACCCACACTGATTGTCTAAACATCAACTAAACCAAAGAAAAAAAAAAGCCATTAAATGAAAAGGTATCAGTGTGATTAACAAATACAAAGCCGTTGTTTCTTCATTCAAGAATGATGAAAAATGACATGCGAAATGGAAAATGGAAAGGAAGTCAAAAATAAATTTGTTGTTATTGGATTAAAAAAAAATAATTAAAAGTGTGGTATTGATGGCAAGACTTTGTGCAGAAACGTTTGAAGGCTAACGCTAAAATAAGGTATACAAACGCCTAATCAAGTGTTTTAATCTGAATTCGAATGCATCTGAATGATTTTTTGACTGAACAGGCAATTGCTTCCCGTTTCAGTTCAAACTTAGACTGGGGTTGAGGCCCTTCAATTCATGAAACAGTTTTTGTGCTGTCTTTGACCAATTTAGATAGTTGAGGTTGGGAGGGGTATAGTAGAGAGAGGAAGTCCTGTCTGTAGCTGCATTGCAAGTCGTAGGAGAGTAACAAACTAGCTTCACACAGGTGAGAATAATATCACTCATTTGGTAAGTCACATGATCAACTAGTTATCTATAGTGTTAAACATTCGATATTGTTACTTGTTTTTGTACTCAAAGAGAATATTACAAATAACACATAAAAAAAAATTACAACTAAGGACTAAAATCCAAATCATCATTCAATCCAGGCTATTTTATAGCATTTAGTTTGCATATCCAAAAAGTCTATCTTTAATTAAGTTTTTTGTTCTCTATTACCTTTCTTGATTGAAATACGTATATGGTCAATTCCATGCATTTTAAGAGTATATGGATTACAGTTGTGCATTCATTTAAAATGTTTAGCCATAGAAAACTCTTCATTACCCCTCCTAAATGGCATATTAAGTTCAGCCAGACAGTCTTGCTGAAAACAGAAAAACCTTACTATGTTGACATTCCAACCTGTAGATAACATGAGTAGTTTTACAGTAAATTAAGTATTTGATAGAATAAATCTTGTTCGTTTTTCCATTTAGAAAAGTTTTTCCTTGTACTAGATTATCACAGTGATTGCACTGATGGCATTTAAAACAACCCTTAGGTTTATCCCCTAACCAATGATTTTCACAAGTGGGTGGTAGGTAACTATGTCACCTGAAGTAGTGCTTTTCTTAAAACTTATCATTGGAAGGTCTGGGAATGTATCTCTCAAAAAATCATCAATTTGTATAATGCCCAATATTTTCAGGTAATCCAAAGAAATTGATCTTCTTTCATAGTAAACTTATATAGATGAAATAATTATAAAAATATAATTTATGGAGGTGGACACAATTTTTTTTCCCCTTTTTTGTGTGTATTTTTGCTTCTTTTTTCACACTATTTATAAGAGAGAGATTTAGGAATACTAAAGAGGTGTGGGCACAACACCAAAAAATGTATGAGGTACAGGGGATGGAATGAGGTCCTGGGTCAATAAAGATCTGCGGGTTAATATAAAACATAATTAATTATATTTTATAATATGTTTGTCTTCTTAACCATTATATGACCTTTTGTTATGAAAATGGATGTAACGGGTGCACTCGTGCTCAACCGCAAAGAAAGCACACCTGAGGTGAATTAAAACACCAGTGTCTCAAACCTCATTTTTTTAAAAAAATTTTTTAGCCACACTACATCAGTACTCTGATGGTCCACAGTGACTGGTAGGTCACTTTCCCTCTCCACATCATGTGAAGTGATGTTTCGATGTACACTTATTTCCTATGCCTTTTTGAGTACCCTTCCAACTAAACATGTACAGTCCATTAGGATTGGAATCTCACTTAAGTTGGCTGAATACCATGTGAAGTCTACTACGCAGGTCTCTATTGGTCGATTGGAATGCACCTTGTCAGAGACCCTATCATCCTGAAAAGGGGCCAAGACTACTAAACATGTGGCCACTTGGGATAGGTCACATGATCATGCCATATCCATTCCAGAAAGTAGCAGATAACAGAAAGTTCAATTCACACAATATAGGTGGATCTTTTACCTCCAAGCATTAAACAACAGAATGTTTGAGAATGGCTATTAAACAATGATAAAAATTAATTTTGTTAAATAATTATGTTCTCGGACACACTGCAAAATGTCTGCTTTTTTTGTCTGTGGTTATTTCTAGCGCTCATCAAAGGTTATTTTAAGCCATTACTCTGAAGTACTGATCAATACTCTATTCACATAAAATGTGAAAAGACACCCACAAAGAGGACCAATTTCACCATCCAATGGGGGAAAACAAAATGGCTTTTGTAGCTATTGGAAAATTGACTTGTGCAATTGACAGCCACCAAGCAATTTTACATCTGGGAGGGCTTGAAAATTGAATGATCCATTAGGATAAATGGCAGCAGATTTTAAGCTTAAATACAAAGATAAAGTGAAATTGCAAATCATCATATCATCTTGTTATGAGAAACCAGTTCTTCCCTTTGTGCTAAGAGTACTTAGCAGGCTAATTTTTCACTACAGCTTCTTTAAGAACTATATGTAGATATCTGTGGTTAATTGAAAGCTATTATCATAATGCACACCACCTTATGTGTTATTCATATTCAAATGGACTAATTTGAACTGAGTACAATTTATACCCCCTTGAGTGATTGCAAATTGAGGCAGGAACAGGGGATCACTGCTATAAATTACAGCTGTGATGACACAGGGGTCCATCTCACATATAGGATTCCATTGTTAGATTAGCAAATGAGTGTGTTGATAATTGGTTTAAATTTAGATTCACAGATTGGTGTTTCAGTCCTAACTAATGTGTGAGGCATTTGTGGAGTTATTCAAATAACATTTGGTAAATTAGAGGTAAATTATGAAACTGGGTAAATAAATCAGAAATAAAAACAGGTTTTATATCACGGTATATTTCATTCCCAATTCACACAAGTAATCACACTGGCAGGTGTGGCTTTACTGATGGGACCACATGCAGCTTTTGACCTGGTTCCAGTCGCTTTTCATATTAAGTGAACTAAATGGAGGGTTTCAGAAAATAATCATAAAAATGTATTTCTAAGAACAAAGTCTCAGATCTCCAGGAAATCCCACACTTTCTACCGTACAGATGAGAGAAACTTGGTAAAGTTCATCTGAAGTGACACCTGGCTTTAGCTCTGTCTGATTAACTCTTAATTTCTTCTATAGAGACAGAGACACAAGGATGTTTTTTTTTACCTACAAAAACCCTCCACCAGATCTCCAAACGATTTCACCTGCTCCTCAAGAGCTGAAGTGTTCTTGAAATCCTACTGCATCTCTTAATTCCTTGTATAATTATCACAGTAGGCTATGTAAAATAATAGTACTTAATATTGTTGAGCATTGGAAAGGAGGATTAAATAAATAACAAACAGATAGCTAATGCCCAAGTCAAATTATAGGCTATTCTGGACCCTACATGGCACGGGTTCTTCCTTAAATAAAAGTGTATGTAAAATATTTCACCTACTTTTATAATTTTTATAATTTAGAATCATAAATCTTATTGATTTTAAAAGTAATAACACTTCTCAACATTCTGCTTGATTTGAGCTATCGCTTATGTTCATAAACAGTGCTGGACACGTATATATCAAAGTTTAAATCTTAAGGGCTTATTCAAATCTCTAAACATACAGCAAGTACTGTGCGAGTAATATAAGATAGTACTGATATTTGTCTTAGTCACAGCGAAAATGTGCTATTTGATTCACTGTCACTAAAAGTAATTAGGGAATCAGTATTGTTAAATCAAAAAATTATTCTAATCATCATAAACACTCTGTTGTGTTCCTGTCATTTTGACCCTTTTTTTTTTTTTTTTTTTTTACTTAATCCAATTGGAATAAATTCCTTGACTTTGTTTACATATGGTATTTGAAAACACACACACAAAAAATTACCATTATTTAAAATGATTTACATTTTATTGGTTTTATTTCACTGATGACCAGCCATTGGAAATGAATGGATTGTTTCAATTAAGAAAGTGGTTATTAATTTATTACATAATTATTTTTTATTTGTATTTTTTTCTGCAGGGAGTGCCCCCCACTAACCTGGTATAAGCTCAGTTGAATTAATCTTTCTATCAATAAAAAATATATTTTCAAAACTTGTAATAATGGCAAAAAAGATGTTGACACAAAGATTTAATGCAATATTTTGGGATAATATATGCTATGTGAGATATCTATTAACAATCTTAGTGGGCCGGTCATTTTTGACCGGGAGCACAAAAGGTGTTATCCCAATACGAACACAACACAAGGGTTAAAATGTTTTAGAATCACACAACACCATGCAAAACATTTAATTTGCCATAAACATCCACCTCTGATTAGAAATCTGACCATAATGATTGTTTTTGATATGCATTAATTTGTTTTTATTTTTTCTTAATGGTAAATGTGAACTGTTGATCAGGATCAGTGCAATATAATCCACAATAAAACATAAAAACCAGATAACAAATAAGCCAAATACTAATGCGCCAAATAGTCACTCTCTTGTTCATCAGTGCCTTACATGATTCATACCAAGCCCTTGGTTGTGCACATTTCATCAAAAGATTGACAATGACAACAGCTGAATATGTAGATGAAGCTGTTTTGTGCCTTGAAATTGCAGAAAAGTAGGATGGGGGATCTTGTCTTTGCTTGGAAGAGAGCGAGTAGCACAGATAAATTCAAACAGTTAATGTGAGAACATCAAATGTCAAGGGATTAGAGAGAGAGAGAGAGAGAGAGAGAGAGAGAGAGAGAGAGAGAGAGAGAGAGATTTTAACCTCATTTCCCCCAAATAAAAACAAAAATGATCAACACATCAGCAAATATTTAAATAAAAGATGTTATGTCTGTTTAAATCAATCACAGCATCAATGTCTGCAACATTTTTCTAGTGGGACTATTACATTTTGCATAATAGCTTAACTTGATTAATTCCTGGATTCTTTACTTCTGCTTGCGTTATTTTCATTTACAGTGGTGGGCAAAAATATTGGAACTCTTGATAAATATGATTAACAATTAACAAAAATCTAACCTTTAATTGAAAAATAATTGAAAGGGAAATATCTCATTATTAAATCAATATTTTTCTCCAAAATGCGTTCGCCATAATTATTGGCGCCCTTTTATTCAATATATTTGCAACCTCCCTTTGCCAATATAACAGCTCAGAGTCTGCCTTATAATGCCTAATGAGGTTGGAGAACACATGGCAAGATATTTGAGAACATACCTCCATACAGAATCTCTACATATCCTTCAAATTCAGAGGACCATGTTGGTGGACTCTCCTCTTCAGTTCATCCTCACACATTTTCTATGGTGTTCAGGTCAGGGTACTGGGATGGCCATGGCAGAACCTTGATTTTGTGGTCAGTGAACCATTTTGGTGTTCATTTTGGATCATTGTCTTGCTGGAAGATCCAACCAGGGCTCACTGTAAGCTTTCTGGCAGAGGCAGCCAGGTTTAGATATTATATCTGTTGGGATTTGTTAGAGTCTGTGATCCAGCACCATATTTAACCGTGGGCATTGGGTACTTCATCTCTGTGTGCTCCAAACCCATCTCTGGTGTTTAACCTAGAAGCTCTTTTTTGTTTCATCTGACCATATAACCCGGTCGCATTTGAAGTTCCAGTAGTGTCTGGCAAACTGAAGAAGTTTGAGTATGTTGTTGGATGAGAGAAAGGAGGCTTTTTTTAAACTCTCCCAAACAACTTGTGGTGATGTAGTTGATGTTTTATACTTTTGAGACATTCTGACCCCAAGACCCATCTAATTTCTGCAACTTTCCAGCTGTGATCCTTGGAGATTCTTTGGGCACTTGAATCAGTCTCCTCACTGTGCTTGGAGACAATATAGACACAGGCTGATTCTTGAGATCTCCAGTTGATTGGAACTTTTTAATTACTGCCCTGATGGTGGAAAATGGGCATTTTCAATGCTTTGGCTATTCTCTTATAGCCACTTGCCATTTTGTGAAGCTCAACAACCTTTTGTCGCACATCAGAACTATATTCTTCGGTCTTAGACATTGTGATTGATGATTAAGGGAATTTGTCCTGTGTGTTAGCTCATATTTATACCCCTGTGAAACAGGAAGTCATGGCTGAACAATTTCATGTTCCTAGTCACCCAGGTGCACAAAATAAAGATGAATGGGAATATACTTCAGATATATTTTACTCAGAATTTCTAGGGGTGCCAATAATTGTGGCCAACATGTTTTGGAGAATAAATGTTTAATAATGAAATGTTCCCCTCCTTCAATTGTTTTACTTCAATCAAAGGTTAGATTTATGTTAATTATTTTAATGAAAGATCAAAAGGATAATCAATGCAGATTTAGTTTTCACTTTGCTCATATTTACCAAGGGTGTCAATATTTTGGTCACCACTGTTTAATTTGGTCTGGATAAAAGTGCATATTAAATGAATATTTAATACATACAGTGTATACACACCATATGTGCTCCTGTTTTGACCTGGTTTATGGTATGAAAACATAGAAAGAAAAAAAAATTCCACCAAGTGTAGCTGCCCTGACTTGTAGTGTACCTCAAGGCTCTATTTTGGTCCCCACACTCTTTGTGCTTCCTTTAGGATATATTTTTTAAAAACACAGCTTGAATTATCACTGCTATGCGGATGATACACCAATTTATCTGCCCCTGAAGCATAAAAACGGCTTAGACTCTCTCATTGACTGTCTGTCTGATGTTAAGGCCTGGATATCTTTAAGTTTCTTAAATTTAAAATGAAAGTAAAACTGAAATAATTGTGTTTGTCTCTTCAGAAGCCCCTATAACTTAATTTACATTTTGGTGTCTTTTCATCTTCTGTAAAAATTTGGGGGTCTTTTTGATAGTACCATTAAATTTGAGGGTTTAAGGTTTAAAGTGAAGTCCTTTCTGTCAATTAAACACCTTGAAACAGCAATACATGCATTTATCACCTCTAGACTGGACTATTGTAATTCCCTATATTTGGGAATAAACGATTCTTCCATATCTATATTACAGATTATTCAACATGCAGCAGCGACACTTTTAATGGGCATCCGCAAACTTGAGCACAAAACTATGTTAGTGTCTTTAAAATCTATTCGAGACCAGACAGGAAGCCAATGTAAAGTGCTCTTACTAGTATTTAAATCCTTAAAATGGCCGAGCCCTCTCCAACCTTTTGTGTGAGCAAAATCCAGGAAGAGATCTTAGTCCGCCAACCTAAGACAGTTTATTAACTGTTCCTAAGTCGAAGCTAAAATCTAGGGGTGATCGAGCATTCGCCATAGTCACACCTAAACTTTGGAACACCTTACCGACTTCTATCAGAACTGCACCAACACTACATATTTTTAAATCAAAGTTAAAAACACATCTCTCTCTAGCCTACAATTTGTGAAGTTTTATTAGATTTAAAATGTTCTTGTGAACACATTGTACAGGACATTGGTCAACTGTTGTGGTTTTTAAATTATGCAATATAAATAAATTTGAATTACTGGTTAATTTTTAATCAAGTGTCACACTTCTCTTTTGGCCACTGTAGATGAGAGTCCAGGATGGACGGAAATTAAATTTCTCCACCGGATCTCTTACTGGTCCAAATAGTGAATTATCTGTGAGTTGGTAGAATTTTGTGGAATATTCCAGGAGGGGAAGATCCTGCCTGAAAAGCTCCATGAATAATCTTGTTGGTTCCATGCTCATGTGGATATGGCTGAACGGATGAGGAGGATAAGAGAGATCACTGGGGTTGAGGAAGATCTTTGGAAGAGCAGATAAGCATATCCGTATTACCTCGTTGGTCAGTCCTTCTGTAACGTTTGGTGACAAGGAGTAGAAGAGGAGACGTAGGAGTAGAGTCTTTCAAACTTTTAATTACAGACGCTGGAGTGGAACAGACGCTGGAGTGGAACAGACGAAAAGCTCAACAATGCTAACGTAACACTTAAAACGTAACACTTCAAGGACTGACAAATCATGAACAAAACTAGAGGGTTTATATACACATATGAAAACTAATGAGGGAATGGCATACAAGTTGGGATAACAATTAAGTGATTAGGACAGTGGATTCTGGGAAATGTAGTGCAGGAGAAAACTTCAAAATAAGAGTCCTTGAACACGTTGGGGACAAATTGTGACAATGTTACAGTGCATCAGTTGCCCTCTCACACTGTAAAACTTTTTTTTATCAGGTTTCCTAAAAATGTACTTCATGTGGAAACACCTAAATTAACTGGTTTTATACTAGTCAACAACTTTATTTTATCTGAATTATTATGAAAATGTAGGTCATAACAACAAAAGTAGAAATAGATCCTCGAGTAACAATTACAGGTTACCATTTTTTTAGTGCAGGAAAAGAAGCCAGCAACAGTCCTTAGGGTCAAGACAGCCCTTCTATTTTTATTTTAAGTTGCAATTTCAGTTTTATACTTTATATTTCAAAGTAACCTATGAACTATGCTTAAATACTACCTAGGGTATGTGACATAGGACTTTCTTCTTTTATAGTCTTTGAAATCTTGGTTGTACATGAAGCATGATATCAACACTGGAAACCTCTAGGCAGGTTGAAGATGATGCTAGCTTTCATCTGAACTACTGTATATTCCCCCCACTGCTATCAACATGATAAACTGTGTTTTCTCAGGAATTATGTTGTATCTCTTGTATTTGAGACATAGCATTTACTAGAGTCTGCCTTGCAATTTATCAACCCTGTAACCTCGATTTGTGCTTTTTAAAGAAAAGGAGGGACGATCGAAATAGTATATCAACATTATGCAACAAATGCTGTAAATTGAGCCTAACTTGCACAGGACCCGGAATATTCCTTAAAAGGCAAAAGCTCCCCAAATGTATACTGTATAAAAAAGTACAACTGTCCTTCCAACATTCATTTTCAGAGCTTTGTTTTCACGGACTGTAAAAATACATAACCCATGCATTTGATTTGCTACATTGCCATCCATGCATCGCTCTCTCTCTATCTCCCTCACGTTCTCTCCCCTCTCCAACCTCAGCTCCCTCCATTACAAATTCTCATTGCTGAGCGGGAAAATGGCTACCCTGCCTTTGCTGATGTCACAGGAAATCCAGGCGGTCAGAGGTCAGGGCTAAGCGCTGGAGCTTTGTGTAACTGGCTCTTGGGTCCCGCCTAGTAGGGGAATATTACAACGTTACCCTGGAAGACCTAGAAGTGACAGGATCTTAGTCCACACCCCCAGTGCTTTGAGTCTCAGTATACACAGTAAGTGTGTATATGTTTTAGCTAACCTATTGTCTAATATACTGCAGGAATAAGAAGTGTGGCTTCAGGTTTTATTAATGATGAAGATACGTTTGAAGTATTATTTAATTATGTGTCAACACGGTGGCATCCTGAAGAATAAAAGGTGATGCAAAGTGATAACTCAAGCTCATGTTCCCACCCCCCCTAAACCTAATAGTGAAAGTGAGATGCCCCTACTCCAAGGTAAGTTCCCCAAATAATCTTCAGCTGTATTACTTTTAACAATTAATCATTTATTTTCTATTTTTTAGGAAACTATATATTCTTCTGAAAAAATTTTCACAATTAACTGAAATAACAGATTCTCTGAATTAGTCTTATAGACTTTATGAAACTTCAAAACATCAATTTTAAACACTCTATATAACACTCTTCAAATGTATATTTTTCTAAATGAATTCCAATGTATAGACACATAAATTAACTCACCAGTAACACTGGAATAATTGAATAATTTGTTATTTAACAAAATACTGAATAAATTCGAAGACTCTTGTAGTACAATTCAAATTATTCACTTCACTAACTCAGATGACTCTTTCAACTTTGTTCAAATGACTCTTTCAGCTTCACATCAAATAGTTCAAAATCACAGTTCAAGTGCACAGTTCAAATAATCACTCAGTTCCATCTAGCTCAGTAAAATGTTCGTATAGGTGTGTGTAAAGAACATTTGCACCAGACTGTTTCAACGATGACTTGCGATGACTGATGATGTAAGATAACTTGTAATGATTTGTAACAATGAAACAAAACAAAACATCTGAGACAGGACAGTGAAGAGATGTCGTCTGGTTGGCAGGGTAACAAACACAAAAAACACCAGAGAAGCTCAGTGCAGTTCAGGAAAACTGGCATGGCTCAGTCACAGAGCGCACACGGCCCACTTAAATAGGGTCGATCCACAAAAAGAAGATAAATACTTCTTGAAAGCAATACTTGTTTGTTGTCTATTGTCAGACTCTTCTAAATACCAAAAAATACTCAGGAAAAGGGAAAAAAATCACTTGTGCAAAACTAACTCTCCATCTAGCGCATTTACAAGTGCACTGAAGAGATTCGTGGGAAAAACAACGTATCACTATGACACGGTTCATAGATGACTCCAAAAACGCAGTATGATTCCAAAAAAACTTAAATTCTATATTACGCCAGAAACAACAATGTTCTGAATGAAACTCACGGCTTTAGCACCTCTCTTTCGTTCTCTCGGCCAGTCTCTTAACACCGTTCTCCATCAAAAGGCGTAATCAATTGAACTTCTGCTTCAACTACTTCTTCAGCATCACATGACCACGTCAATGTACACTTAACTCACGTAACTTAAACTGACTGTGTGCCTCCGTCGTCCTTTACGTCTTCAGCTGAGTATACATACAGTAATATGCTATATTATGCTATATTATTTATTTTTACTTCAAAACAAATATAAAAAATTGTTTTATTCAAATATATATTTTGAAAGAGATATGCATCATTTCACTGCAAAACAAGATAATGGTAAATACTGTATTCTAGAGGTGGTACATCATTGCATTCGACAAGCATGTTGAATTTTTGTTGTCATAAATAAAAACACAACAACATTTAAAAAGGTCAGTCATATACAGTAAGTGATAACTCATAGTGGTGGCCTTGTTCAGAATAGCATATTACCATACTAGTGTAATTATTGATGCAGTATCGTAAATGTATATGGTGCAGTGTTCGGGAGAAGTTATCTATAATTAGTGATGCTACTAATTTAACTACATTTTTCAGTTGCATGAAAGTAGATCAGCTATTTTCACAATGGTGTTGCTTTTTCAGTAACGACTATTGTTGTAGCGTCACGTACTGTACTACACACTACATTTGTTATATTGTATTGCAAATGCAGCAAAGGAGCTGAGGCAGTAATCAAAAGAGTTAACCTAAACATCCTCTCTCTCTCTCTCTCTCTCTCTCTCTCTTTCTCATGTAGTGCTGGGAAAACCAAATAATAGAAGTGAATCAGTTCTTTCAGACAGTAAGTGAACATAAATGATTCACTGATTCACCTTAGCCTTGTGCAGCCTTAACCCTTAAATGCATGGGACTTTCACCTACATATTTGGATCTTAAGAGACCCGGCATGTATATCAATCAAAAATGGATCTACGAAATGCCCATATAATGTAAAATGTTTTTCAATATTTTCAAGACAGTAAGTAAATAATACATAAGAACAAATCTAGATCAGGATTCATTACTTTCACACTTAAATTTCATGAGACACATAAGATGCACATTTGACACATTATTTGATCGGGCAGCAGATTTTACAAAAACTATACATACATTTGGAATATAAAGAAAAATAGCCACGATAATTGGATGGCACTCACTGAAACATGCAATGTGTAGAGGTCTGAAACGTTTAGTGTGGAATAAAGCCTAAACTGTTTAAATTCTTTGTACACCACTTTTCACTTACTAATTTTTAAAATTAAAATAATATTAGGAATTATACTGTATACTGTATATGTTGTAAGCGGTAGTGGACATCATGCATTAGAAGGTTAAATGCATGGATTACATCAATTTGTCTATCAGAGAGGGGCGGAAGTGTAAAGTCTCTCTCTCTCTCTGTGTGTCAGGCAGGAAACGGAGGTGAATGAATTATTAAACTGACTATGAGGTACTGGGACATTTTCACATTCTCTGTAATGCATGTTGTCCCATTCGGCCCTAGAGGTAAACAGTCACCCCGGCTGGCTTGACAAAAATCGACTGTGACTTCCACCTCCCCAGTCAAAACCGGTTTTAGCCTGATTGCAGACACTGCTGCAGCTGGCAATTTCTAGAATAATCTGCAGCTAAGGCTCAGCCCCACCCCCATCACCCCTTCTGCATCCTTTACCCCCCCTCTCCTCTCTTTCTCTTTTGGCATCAATATTATAGACTGGAGCATGCCTCTTTCTGCTGAATCAAAGCTCTTCTCTTGACCACTGCTGATGGAACATGCAAATAAATAGTGACACAGTGAGGGAGAACACTGCACAGAGGATTGTGCATTGATTTTGCCATTTTGCAAAGATTTCATATATTCAATGAGGACAGGAGAAGAAATGCGTCACAAAAAAAACAAACAATAATTATTTTAAAAGGAGTGCAACTTTTGCATTTAACTCTAGTAAACTGCATATTTTCTGGTTCAATGTTCTGCTGAGATAAATCGTCTAGGTTACACATGTAACCTCCGTTCCCTGATGGAGGGAACGAGACGTTGTGTCGAAGAAGTGACACTAGGGGTCTCTCTTGAGTGCCGAATATGCCTCTGATCTATAAAAAAAGGCCAATGAGAAGTTGGCAGATGGTATTTCCATACCCCGCCCCCGGACATATGGGTATAAAGGCGGGGAGATTTGTTGAGTTCATTCAGGATTTTTCTGAGGAGCCGGAAATGGTCCAGCCACAACAGTGGCTCGGCTCAGCGATGTGGCCGGGAGGACACAATGTCTCGTTCCCTCCATCAGGGAATGGAGGCTACATACATAACCTAGACATTCCCTGTCTGTCGCTCACTTCGATGTTGTGTCGAAGAAGCGACACTAGGGGTCCAATTTAAATCACGCCATGCGCTGAGCCGTGTACGTATACTGCTGACACAGGAGCGGGCAGGTATTTTACGTGCAAGGTGACCAGCTGTGTCAGACTGCACGTTTCTCACATGAGCCTCTTAGGTCACATGTGAGAAAATGGCGCGGTGGTATATCCAGCCTCAAGGAGAGGGTAGTTGCTACAACACGGCGACCGGAGGGCAGCTGGAACTGCCTAAGGGAGACGCGGATCCACTCGTAAGGGGACCGTACCATAGATAAAATACACACAGGAGGAAGTCCTGACCTGTGGAGCACCTATTCCAGTGCAGGGTAGATTTGAGTACCCGCAGTGGATTGGGTCTGCGAATTCCTCCGCTGAATTGCGGACCCACAGGGCTAGGGAGGAATTATCCTGGGAGAAAAAGTGCACGATTTTACCTCGGCCGAGGGAAAGGGCGCTAGGCGCAAGCGGTCCACCCGGTCAATCTGTCAGCATGTTACCGAGTTCTACTGGCTCGGAAGTGACTTTCTCTCATGACAAAAGAAAGCCGCGACTGCAATGCTGCCATGGCTATATTCTCGTACTGAGAACATGAACCATTCATAAAACGCTGCCTGCGTGTGATCACAGTCCAGGCACGCGAGGCAGGTTTTATGAACGTCAGAGGTGGGGAGAAATCAACCGCATCCAGAAACTACACAGAGTCGGAAAGACGTCTTTAAAAAGATGCATCCTGAAAAGGACGTTCAACAGCAGCTGTGTATTTGCTCTTTTAGAGAAACTAACTCTTTTAGAGAAAATAACTCTTTTAATTGTGCTGTCGAAGTGACCAGGGGCAAACTACATTTCCCTGCCTTTATACCCGTATAGTCCTGGGTATGCAAATACTGTCTGCCAACTTCTCATTGGCCTTTTTTTTTCATTGGCGCTCAAGTTGTGTGTTCTTCAACACAATGTCGAAGTGACAGACGGGGAACTATCAGATATGCTGGCTGTGAAAATTATTTCTCTGGTCACTTTTGTCTTAAGGAAATACTGTAGCGTATAAAGTACAAACTAACATTTTATTGTAGTTTTCCTTCTGGTTTACACTTTAATACAAAATGTTAATATTTTTTACATGCAACAGTAGGCCACATTTAGAAGTGTTCACAATACATAGACTATATCGACTATGACTGGTCAGAATGCAATATTAGCATACTACTTAGTGAACAGGCTACTTGCACATATTGGCAAATGTAAGTCATCCAGGTATTCTCTGTATACATAATATTTGCATACAGTGCTCAGTACAGATACTATTTACTGCAGAAATACTAGCAAGAGTAGTATGATATTATGCTATTGCTAGCATAGTCTATGATTGCAATTAAAGTAAATGAAAATTGGAATTTTATAACAATAAACATGGACCCTATACAGTCCCTCTTATCTTGCATTATAATGAGCAAACTCAAGACAGCATGTCTGTGCTGCGTGAAGCTGATTGCACTTTCCCTCAGTTTCCATGCATTTTGCAGGCTTGCACAGTGGTGGATCAATATTCTGTGCTGAATGATACAATTCTAACCTCTTTAATGGATTCAGTATGTCAGTCACCACTGACTGCGCATGTGAGAACCGCCTTACACGTGAGCTGGGAGTGATGAGAAAACCTTCATTATACTTAATGTTATTGCAATGCCAGTCCTGTTATCTTATGACTCTGTGTTTTGTTTATTTCTTCTCAGGGTTAGTGGATTGTAGAAATTAAATTTCAGAGAACAAAAGACTTCTGCAAAGTGATGATTACACTTTTGTGAAGTAAAAATAGATATTTTGCTGTAAACAAAAGAAGAAAAACTAAACCTAGTTTTGAGTTGTTTTATTGAATGCGGGAGTGTGCGTATATAAATGTGTCATTATGAAGTTTACTTTCAGATGCAATTTTCACTAGGCACAAAGAGAAAAATAGCTGCAGAAAAACTAACAATGTGCATTCTAATTAAATCAAACCTCTTTAGGGAAATGAAGGAACGTAGTGTTAACAACCCTATGCCTGCGCTAATTACCGTGGGTTATGCATGCGACTAATTATGAACTTGTTATAAGGCCCTATGCTCATGCCACACGAGAGCGAGCATAACGAGAAGATTTCTAATCCAACTGATGTCTTTATATTGTTTTTATTTAACTTTTTATCAAACCAAGGTGCTTGTTGTGGATTAAACAGCTATGTTTGGAACATAATTGCTCAGCCAGGAAAGTCATATCATGCAGATGAAAGCATAATGCGCAAACTAAAACATAAAGCCTAAAGTGGACCATTCTGCAGAGTCACGGTTGTGATGTGTAGGGGTTGTGCAGCAATGTCAAACAAACTCCTTGAAGCAGAAGACATGCTATCTAAGAGTAGAGAGCAAGTATGTGCGCAATATGTAATGCAGCTTTCAAGAGTCTTATTGCATGGTTTAACCAAAAAAATTTAATGCAAACCGATTAGGGAATAATTGTACAACACAACAGTTTAAATGATAGATAATTGCATTGCAGTAAAGACACACAATCTCCAACACAATGTCCAACACAGCTGATCGAGTTTAAGCTGCATACAGTAAGTAGAAAATATAAAATGGTGCATAGAAATAGTGTCCTAAAGTTAGCTGTTTCTTACATTTGAATCTTGGGGGTCCTCGGTTAGAGCTGCATTCTTTCCACACATATATTCTCAAAAAAGCTGGAAGGCAGATTTATCATTCTACTGAGGTGATCACAACTTTATGGGTCATAATAATATGACAGAAATGTTCTCTGAAATAATACACCGCAACCACCAGTGTCTATACAGGACATTAGTGTTAATGGTAGTAAAGTGTATTTAATCATGTATAAAACAAATTTAAACATGTACAAACTGTTGTAATGAATTTGAACAGTTGAAGACTTACCTTAAAACAAAACAATCTATGCAAAAAGGCATTTGAAAAGTATCAAAAAAAAATAAATAATGAATGCATGGCAAGTTTCTACATTTTAACACAAATAAAGTTTTAATAAATCAACCCCTAGGACAAAAAATGTGCCTGACGTTCAGAAAACATCCCAACATAAATATACTTTAAATGACGAATTGATTATAGCAGAACAAGGATCTGCCAGAGCAGGTAAAAGCTAAAAGCTAAAAGAGAACAAGACTAGAACAGTGCAGAAACATTGTCACAATATTAAAATTATGAGCACATATATTAATCACAGAGGCAAGGACCTTATTTAAACATGGGTTGGTACATTATCAGGGGCTTTTTGTCAGTTTAACTAAACTAATGTTGATTAAGAATTTTTATTTCCTTTTATTAAAGGTTGAGCAATTATGATTGTTCTATTTTTTTCCCCCAGAACCTTTGACAATGGAAAGAAATAAAATGGTCTGATTTATATTTAAAATTAAAAAGTGTTAAAATGCAGTGCCCTTTAAACACATCCTCTCCAGTTATTCTCTGCTTTGTTCCTATATTTCTGCAATCTTATCCACTTATCCATTAAAGCTTTTATGCTTCAAATTCCAGGTGTTCTCTTTATTTAATGTTGTTTTATTCATCTTTTAATCTTTTCTCTTGGCTTCAGGAACATGTCAAAGGTTTCTCAACTGGTGGGGCCCGACCCAAAAATGGGTTGCAGGTTTGTTTTAAATGAGTCTAGGACAGCATGGAAAAATATAATAAATAATAAAATGCGACAATATAATTGTGCATAGTTACATTTTATAAATAGGCGTATAATCTTTGTAAAAAGAAGTGAGAATGCTTAACATACAACACTTAGCACTTTATTAGGAACACATCTTTACCTACTTATTCATGCGATTATCTAATCAGCAAATCGTGTGGCAGCAGTGAAATGCATAAAATCATTCAGATATGGGTCAGGAGCTTCAGTTAATGTTCACATCAACCATTAGAATGGGGAAAAATGTGATCTCAGGGATTTCAACCATGGCATGTTTGTTGGTGCTAGACATGCTGTGTAGGACCACAGTGTTCTTAATAAAGTGGTCAGTGAGTGTATCTTTTGTTGTTTACATTTTAGGTAGTTCATCCAATCAAATTCTATGGTATTTGGCACAAATTATTGCTATTATGGATAATACTCATATTTTTCCCAGTTTTTGTTCCATATATTAGGTTGACAAATCACACTTTTCTTGTTGTACATGCATTAACACAATTTTTATTTTGACTGCCCATGTCATGTTAATAACTTTAAATAGTGTTGGGCCTATGCAGTTCATTGTAATATAAATTTATATTTGTTACTTTTCTACAATAAACAGTTTTGGTACTGTGCTGGGTCATCACATGATGTTCGATGTAAATCTGGATCTGATAGCAAAACCAGTTGAGAACCACTGGTCTAATATTAATGACTCAGACATTCGGTTACATTGACAGTAACTGTTGATGGCTTAAAAGAACTCTCCACCATAAGTTTATGACTAATTTGGATCCACTGAATCTCTTCATTAACTAACACCATTACAAATACAATGCATTGTCTTAATCCCCATAAAGTACTTCCTCTTAGTTAATCGTCAAAACAAAAGAATACTCTAGAATTTCATCTCAGTTCACCATCTGCTTTAATGATGCACAATGGGAGTCTGGGTTTGTGGCCTTTGGCTTTAATTTAGATTGCGTTGTTGGCCATATGCACACGTGCCAGACATGATCCCTTCGCTCAGTGTCGAGCAAAATCTCACAATTCTGAAGCTTAAGATGTTTGTGGCCTGTGGCTGTCAAAGTTAATGCCCGTGATGTTTACAAATTGGCTGGAGAATTAATGGAGAGTCGCTTAGTCAATTGGTTCTTTGTAGGGTGTGCTGGAAGCAGGACAGGCATGTTTGGTTTACTTTTAGGCACTTGTCCCAGTAATTGGCAACAGCCTGACAGGGCCATTCTTGTACTGTGGAGCATAGTATAATACTGGGGTCTGCCTTCTGCCTTTCAATGTGGCTGCGGTAGTGAATGCAATGACATAAAGAGCAAGTTCACTCACTTCAGAGTCACAGCACACAGTTGTCTTTGCTTGTAATGACATTTATTTGTTGGACCTCCATTGACCAAATTAATTAGCATAATTGCAAAATGCTTTTCACACTATGTTTGATGAAAAATCAGCTGGGATAAAGCAAGACATGTTTAAAAATTATTTTCATTTCGATTCCCCTAAACTCATTCAGGATAATTTTTAAAGCAAAAGATTTAATACATTTTTCATTACTTTTTAGTAAGTCATGATCACATTTCCAAAATGTTGTTAAAGATTAATAGATAAAATCAATATTTTAAACTATTGAAAATCCAATGAAGCAAAGCACCAAAGTGGAAGAAGAATGAGAAATGGGTAAGTGGGTAAAACATTGCAATGTGTCACAGTTATGAATCTCAATAAACAACACATAAAGGATCACAAAATTTTCATATCACAACCCACATTTTATATTCGATTGCCAGATCTCCGCTAACTGTTACCCTTACCAGCTACTGTTAAAGATTCATCCATAAGACCTATTTAGTGTGACCAAGTGGAAGAGGTATTGAGTGAAATCAGCATAATGTTTCTCAAATTCCATAAACCCCATTGATATTCCACAAGAATCATACTGATACTGTTAAACTAAGGAATCTTTTAACTGAATTACTGTTGCACCATCAAATGCAGGAGTCGATGAGGTGTGTTGTGTGTGTAGTTCTTATTGAAAGAAGAAATCTGATTTCTGTGTGACATTTGGGGTGTGAAACAAGCTTGTGCTGAATACAAGTCAAATGTCATGTCAAGCTGAGTATGTTTGAATGTGCTTAAAACAAACTGCAGCATGACAAAGCCATGAAAGATAGCTGTGCGGAATTTATAAAGCATAAGATTAATTATTATTGGATGAAAAACCTGATTTGATTGACGTAATGCTTACTATGAGTCTTCCTGATAGAACTATAGCTTAGGCTTCCATATCCCACAGGAAGAAGGCATAAAGATTGCATACCCAGAGAGATTGGTCCATTTTAGATTTCACGGGTGGTCTTCAGACACATTTCATGTTCCAGCTAAATGTGAACCAAATTCATATTAAAAATTACTTTCGAATGTTAGTATTACGATAGCTTTCCTTGATACATGCATTAGATGTGATTACTGGATGTATGTATGAATACAAAAAACAGTCCCACTTTATATTAGGTGTATTTAACTATTATGTTCTTACCTTAAAATACATTAATACTATGCATTTATGAGTGTAACTTCATGGCGATCTGCTAAATTCTCACAAGATTCACATTTGCTGCTTCTGAGGTTGAGATAAAGGTAGGTTTATGAGTAGGGTTATGTTTAGTGGTTAGGGATAGGGTTAGGTTTCGGATTAGGGGTATGCTTACAGTGTAACTACAGATGTAATTAAATGCAGGTCCTTTAAATGTAAGTGCAACAACACATACTGTATGTACATAATAAGTACATTGTATCAAATGCTTGATTACATTGTAGTTTAAGACACCTAAAATAAAGAGTGTCCCAAAAACCTCATCAAACGGAATCGCAAAAGAAACAACTGTTTTCAAACAGGTTTCCCAAATGTCCCCAAACACCCCCATCCCACCCCATCTCCCATTGGCTGGACAAACATATAGTCATACCCTCAACTCATGGCATTACTTCATTTCTGTGAAGACAGTGCCTACAAGTGTGAGTTGAATGCGTTACCATCACACCACGCTGTGAGAATATGCATGTTATTTGTGATATAAATATGACTTAGGTTGGTGAACACATTACATACATTGGAAACATCACTTCTTTTAGCTGAAAAACATTGAATCTTCCGTGATGTTAAAAAACTGCTTGTGTTCCATTTGGGACAATACTTCACATTGAAAAAGTGTGAGTGCAAGTGTAAGTGCACAGTGTATAGTGTGTTATTTGGGACACAGCTTGCGTTTACACTTTTATGGGGAATCAGCCTAAGAATGGTTTATGGTACTTCAACTGAATTGATTAAGCTGGGCTAGGAGAAAGAATTTTGTACAAAAAAAATTCAAAATTTACAGAGCTGCACTATAAACAATTCAGCTGTCCAATCCAAAGAAACAACTCATGCTGTTCAGAGTATTCAAAGATCTCTCATGTCAGTTGTCTGTAATTATTTCTCCTCTCAATAACCTGCCTTAGATCACTGAACTAGCCTTGCTGCCAAGGTCTCCATCCTTCAGTTCTCAATCACCATACTGTAAAGCACAGCCTATATATGTGTGAGGATGAAATATCTGTGTCCTTGGTAATACGTATAAGTGCAGACATGTCTTTCTGCTATATAGAAGACAAACCTTCAAAGACAACCGCAAAAAATCCTGGATCAGAAACAGTACACACCAATGTTTGACAGTCAACTATGAGTATTTTTGAGGCCTAAGTGGCAGCACCTATTCTAATGAGCTAATGTGGATGGATGGATTGTATCTAATCTGGATAAGTGCTGGCACATGCAAAACTAACACCTGCTGCGCCACATTGCATGCATGCAGGCAAGAAAAAAACACACACAGACTCTACGTGCAAATGCTCAGGCATAATGCAATTAAATCTGCACTACTCAATGAGCTAAAATTGCATTATTGCATTTCTTACATTTAATCTTGCAAGCAGGAAATGAAATGGAGTCAACTCCAAAGGAATAATGAGACCTGGCTCGCGCTGAAACAGGCTGGATTGGAATCCAATCAAGGTAAATGTGGCAGCGGCTGACATGGACAAACCGACCAAGACCTGATCAATCTGTACTTCTCCACCGAATTATCCAACCTCAACCCCTACAGCATGATTCTGCAATACAGCATTTGAAGAATATGGTCACAGCAAAGAGGATGTAGACTGTAATTAATGTCAGTACCTATCTTTTATGTTGGAATAGGAGTGCAATGTTGATCGTTCCCATTAATCTCATTGTTGGGTGGCATGTGCTTTATCTTGAGAATAATGATGTTATAAGGTGGTGCTCATCTTTGCCTTATTAGATCTTAAGCTTGAGATAAATAGAGAGAGAAAACGAGTGAGGCAGAGAGTGAAATGAACCACTGCAGTGACTTCTTTTGAGGCCTTTGATAAATAATTTACAACCCTACCACTCGTCCCATGGCCCTAAGACCCTCTGTAAAACCACACCAGAGCGCGCTCTCTCTCTCGTTCTCTCTCTCTCTCTCTTTCTATCACACACACATGCGGCACACACACACACAAATCTCACTAGAGTATTATACTCATTTGAACAGAAAAATACTTAAAATCCTTATTTCTATCTATCTATCTATCTATCTATCTATCTATCTATCTATCTATCTATCTATCCATCCATCCATCCATCCATCCATCCATCCCTCCCTCTCTCTCTCTCTCTCTCTCTCTCTCTCTCTAAATATATATATATACTGTATATATTCAGTTAATATGTTGAAGATATTCATTGTTTGGGGGCCTGGGTAACTCAGTGGTAAAGACGCTTGCTACCACCTCAAGTTCACAAGTTCGAATACCAGGGCTGGAGTGACTCCAGCCAGGTGTCCTAAGCAACCAAATTTGCCCGGTTGCTAGGGAGGGTAGAGTCCCACGGGGTAACCTCCTCATGATCGCTATAATGTGGTAGGTGGTTTGCTCTCAGTGGGGCACATGGTCAGTTGTGCATAGTGGATGGTGGATGGCGTGTGCCTCCACACGTGCTATGTCTCCGTGGTAACGCGCTAAACGAGCCATTGTGATAAGATGCGTGAACTGACGTGGAGGCAGCTAAGATTAGTCTTACACCACCCTGATTGAGGCGAGTCATTATGACTCCACGAGAACTGAGCAAATTGAGAATTGGACATTCCAAATTCTCATTATTAGAAAACTGGTATACATGCTAAATAAACTGAATCTAAATCTGATTCTAATCTAATTCCTGCACCATCACCAAACTGAATTGCAAATATAACGACTGTTTTCAAAAAGGTTTCCGGAACACTCTGCCACTGGTCGGAAGAGATAGTCCGGCCCCCAAAATCACACTATTTGTTGAACTCTTGATGCATTTAAACTTTTCAAGGAAATAAATCTATGAATGACATATTTATAGATGTTTCTGCACATTTAACTGAAACAGGAGTGTGTTCTCACAACTAAAAAAACACACAACATTTTTTAGAATTACTATTACACATGCGTGGACGTAGTATTTTGGCTTTGCTAAACACATTTTTAAAAGGTGCAGTATGTAAGATTCAGAAACCCTTGTTATTAATGACACCTGTGGCCGTTAAGTGAACTGCAGTCATCTACCTGTTGCTCAAGCTGGCGCTAACGCTCCAAATGAACAATGACGTAACAAACAAAGAGACAACGTGATTCACCGGCATGATTCTGACAAATGAGGTAGCATAATTAAAATTACACAGTTATGATTGTTTTACTACAAACTTTGAGACTGCATATTATATTTCACTCTCCAGTGCTGGAACAGGGCTAAAACAAAGTCTGGATATAGATCTGACTATGCGAGACTATAGTTTGAAGTAATCACTTTTATTTGCATAATAACATTGACTGCATTTCTATGATATCCTATGTCGGCGTTAGCTAGCCAGCTTTATCAATAGCTGTTAGCTAAATTTGGTGGATGATGACAGTAGCTGTTTATAAAATAGACAGAACATTATAAATATGTTGACAATTCAGTATTGATGTGATTCCTTCACAACGGTCATTTTGATATGTCGATGCGCTATTGTTTTATAATAATTTAATGTATATATTTTCTGTATAACCAAGTTTAAAAAATAAATGGGTCTTTTTGCATTATCTTGAAAATTATCTAGCATTCATTTAAAGTTAGCCAGACGGGATTCAGTAGATACATTTTGTATTTTCTTTTTGGCTCACTCACATGTGTTGTGCTGGGAGCCGGATGTTTGCTGGATTCCATCTCTAAGATAACGTTACCTAGTTGTCACTGTTGAACAGTGGAAGAGAAGACACTGTCTGAGGCAAGGCTCTCGGGAGTGAGCATAAACTTCACATCCTTTGGATTTTCACGCCGAAACCAACCCGCTCCCTTCGCATGAAAATCAGTCTACAAGATTTAATAGGCAACCTAGGAAGTCTGGGAAGGGCTCATTTTTTAAGTTGCGTTACAAGCCTTTCACACATTGATAAATAAAAAGGCAAATATTACATGAAAATTGTTACATATTTCACCTTTAAATTAATTTAAACAGACTGATCTCAGTTCAGGTTGACTCTGTGCTGTCAGTAAAGGGTTAACATTTCAACAGACGGAGTCATGTGACAAAACAATATGTCACCATAGCACAGAGTTTATCTTTGGGAAAAACACCAATAAAGCTACATTTGGTAAGAGACTTAATTAAGTTTTTACATTGAAACCTGTTTGAGTCAAAAGAGTCTCTTGTTTCATCTGCTATGCCATTTTTAAATGTTAGCAATTTATCATGAAACGCCACACTACTAAACACGAACGTGTACTTTTTTCTTAAGAAATCCTGTGTTTACACTCTATTATCACATTTAGAAGCAATGGGTACATCCAAAAGCTGAAAAATGTTGCTTCAGAGACTTTATATGAAGTTGAAAATAATGAAAATAATGAAAGAAAATAAGGTGTATTTCGAACTGTTCTGAGACCAGTGCAGTCAGACAGCACACTGACGGTTAAGTCATTCACTAAACAGGGAGCAAGGGAGCATACAATAGCTCTCTATGCAGCTAAGTGCATTCACTCCTAAAATCCAACCAAAAGTTCAGTTTCAGGGTGCAGGTGATGTTTGGACCACTCAACATATTTGACAGGCATGGGACAATGATAATCATTACATAGATTAAGAATTTATAATGTATAATTTTATTTTAACATGGTTGGCAGTGATTGGATGATTTCTGATGTAATGTCTGTAATGTCTCAAAAACATATATAATAACACAATAAACAATTTGATAAAAAAAATCTAATAGCTTAGCATTATTTAAAATTTCACAATTTAATCCCGCTGTCCACATATGTTGCAGTACATTTTTAGGAATGCGATTTGCTCTAGAATGTATTTATTTTTTGTATGTTTATTAGGTGCTACTAGTCAAATAAATAAGGGAAACAGAAAATGTACACAGCAGTTACACTCGGGTCTCATGAGGTTAAGACTATAAAATGGTGAAACTATTCCAATAAATGTGATAAATCTGATCTATTATGAACTATTATGATCATAAAACTTCTCCTTAAATAGTCTTCCTCTTTAAAGCACAATTCAATTTGTGATTTCATTTGATGATTATAAAGCAATCTGCAGTAATTACTGCTCATGGGAATAGAGCAGCATTGTTCCTATCTGTGCTGGTCAGAGCAGCCACTTGGATTCTGAAGCATGTACCATAGTACATTCCTTACTGCAGGACAATCTACGTGATAATTTAAAGTGTTATAATGTGTGAATAGACTGTGTGAGACTGAGATTGCATTTCTGGGGACAGTATCTATTGCTAACAGTGTTCGGTATGTGAGTTTGAAACTATGCAAATATGTATTGTTTGTTTGTGATATAGAGAATGTTTGAAAATGCTTTAAGAGATAGGGGCAGGTTCAACGCATATTGCTCATTTCCCTAACTGGTCTATATGCACCAAAATGCATGCAAAATCTCAGCAGTGGAATATATAAAAATGTTTCTCTTAATCACTCCCTAATGACAGTGACTTATGTCCTTCACATAGTTGATTTATTTCCTGCTTTTTAAAAGCAGATTATTTCCATGAAAGAGACTTAGGATAAGCCATGCACAAAACACAAGTACTGCACTTCATCTTGGGACTGTAACCAAGCTTAATCTGATTAAAACAGTCTCTCTCTCTCTCTCTCTCTCTCTCTCTCTCTCTCTCTCTCTCTCTCTCTCTCTCTCTCTCTCCAACATGCCACAATGTTCTCTATTTTCAGTCTTACATGGTGCCAGGTCCAGGCTGACAAGTCATAAGAAAATAAAGAGTTGTTTGAACTAGATTCATTTTCCTTCACAGGAGTGATTCCAATACTTCCACTGGTGTATGCATTCTTCTGCTGTCATCCTGACTAAGAAATGGCCTCCTGCAATGATGTAGTGTGCAAGAGAACAACAAACAAAATACAATACTAATTATTTCAAGACAATGATGTCTTATTTAAGTGACGGATGTCCCTGTGTTTTCTTTAAGGGCAACAAAAGTAGAAATGGGAAATAAATCTCATTCTGAAGGGGATATGAGCTTTGTGGGGGCAGAAGGCCTCTAACTGAGATCAACTAAATCACACCAGCTCTGCAAATTGGTGGAAAATTGTATTTATCTGATGATTATTTAAACAGATTTCCACAGGAATCAGTACACTGTGCCATGGCCAAAAAAATTTAGAATTGCAATTTTTTTATTTCTACAATCCAGGATTTTCAGTCAAGGTCAGAAACAGACCCGTCATACCCGCCTCGGTGAAGTGACCTGGATCCATCAGTATGAATTAGGTGCACAATGCTCATACAGAGGGTCTCAAAGATTTACTTATGGTGTCCTGTCTTAAAGCTTCTTTTAAAAAAGGGTCTGCCATGGTTTTACAAAATATATCAGTCTCTTTCAGCCCCCCGGGCCCCGGGAGCTAGATCGAGCAAAAAGAAAAAATAATCCTAATGAAAAATACAATCGCTCTTGCATTGAAAAGTGAAATAATAATAAAATAAAAAAAACATATGGGGGAAAGAAAGTATGTTGGGCTGGGTTGGACCAGGCAGAATGGGGCCTGAGTTCCGCGTGCACTCATGCTGCAAATTCCATCAGTGGTCCGGTTATTGATTTGGAGCCTCTGAGACACAATACATAATATTGAGAAAGATGGGAGTTTGCTGCAGCATACAGGTAAAGAATTCCTCTTCTTTGCTACCTGTATTAGCTAGTGGACGACCGAGAATTCAAATAGTGTATTATAACAATTCCTACATATGCTATGATGCAGTGCTTCTGCTCCCCAAAGCTATATTTTGTAAAATATCAAGTCTGTTCTGAAAGGGTCACTGACAGCAGGAAAAAACAATGCTAAATGCAAATGATAATGTGACTAACCATAAAATTGTGCATTGTTATTTAGGATAGCAAACACTTTTTAAAGGGAGGAGAAAATACTTTGTATATCTCTTTGTTAACATCCAATCAAACTCTACAAATAGTACAAATTCATCCAAATGAGGTAAATGCCAAAATGGACAAGTTGCGTGACATGCCCTTATTCTCGAACACAATGAACAAAACTATGCAAGGTAAAAGGAAATGCAAGTCAGAATACATTAAATAGGAAACGCATAGTTTGTGACAACCACACTGTATTATTGGCAGCTAAGAATATGAAACCATCGAAATTCAAGAGAGATTTAAAAAAAAAAAACTCAATAGTTGTGCATTTTGTTCAGCCTATGCATTTAAAGGTAATAATAATACATTTTAATATTTGATTTAAATACATTTTGGTTTACCTTTGTATGATCCTTTCAGTATTGTGTGGGGTCACAACATGATGCCCAATGTAAAGTCCTGAAACAAAACCAGTTGAGAACCACTGATATAGCGAGTGCTTGCATTGTAATTTTTTGTTGATATCTATTTGTTCCCCATTAAAATAGACACTTGCATATTTAGGTTCTATGTCATCAACTGATCTCAGACTGGGGCTATTGAAAATATGGATACCTTAATGTCTGTAGTTCAAAGAAATTGCTTAATTTGGTCAACCAACTGGCAAGTTTCAGACAATAGGCTGTCACGAAATCCACAACAATCTGCATATCAGGCCAAAAGTAGCTTATAAAGAGAATGTGAGGAAAACAGAGGGGATGGTGACAGGCTTGAACAAACAAAGAGCTCTCAAGATATTATGGGATGGCAGTCAGGCATTCACGGCTTATAGATGCCCACAGATTCAAACCTTCGATGCCTGTATCTCTCTGTTAATGGCAAGCATGTCTATTGCTGTCTATCCAGAGAGGTTGGTTGGTTACTTCAACCACATTAGTTAGTTAGTGTCAGACTACAAATATTGTTCAAAAAAGAGAGCAAAGAGCAGAGGTAACACTTGTCTAAGGATAAAATGAGCAGAACCTGACAATATGCGACAAACCTTTTATGCTGCTAACAAATGACATTTATGCAACACAAAGATGAAAATCATATGAATATTATTGTGTTGCTTGATACTTGTCCCAGTGGCCGAATCGGGAAGTGTGTTTGAGTGTAAGGGCATGTGTGAACTCCAGTTTCTGGGTAAAATGCTCACAGAGGGGAACCAAAAGCGAGTTGTTTTTAAGCTGTAAATGATGTAATACACTGAAGAGGAAAGTATATTTTAACCTAACCCACAAAACCCAACCCAAAACCTAACCATCAATGGAGTAAAACTGTAATGTTAGAGGGAAAATGAAACCTTCAAATTGCACTCTTCACTGATTTTATAAACAAAATTACTTCCTGGTATTAAATGCATATAGCAAACATAAAGCATGCTATTTGCACCCCTATTTAAATACAAACATACATTCAGGGTTGGGAAGGTTACTTTTAAAAAGTATTCCACTACAGATTACAGAATACATGCTGTACAATGTAATTTGTAATGTATTCTATTAGATTACTCAAAGTCATTAACGTAATCTAAATACTGTGGATTACTTCTTCAGTACTGGCAATTTTTTCACTTGTTTTAAAATAAGTAAATAAAGTTAAAAAAAATCACTTCAGTTTGTCTTGCTTTAAGGATTTTTTTTTTATATTTTTACAGAAAATATATATTTAAATTTTCATTAAGAATAAGATTTGTGCAGTACATCTTTGCTCTAATATCAAAGGTCCTACTAGAGAAAAAGAGTTATGCTCCAATGTGCATTTTCATCACAGATCACCTCTGCATTGTGTTTATTGTATTTATTTAGAGTCCCTTAGACAACCTACACCAAGCCCTACCCTTGAACCTAACCCATACCTTCCCTTACAAAAATTAACCAGGGTTTTACTACAGTAACCATAGTACCACCATGATATTTTAGTATACTGTAGGATTTTTTTGGATCAAATCTTACTCTCAACTCTCCGACCTTAACCAAATCACTGCACATAAAATACAAATTATAATAAAAATTAATAAAAACAGACTAAAAACAATTATCACAATTAGCCAGTATTAAAATATTAATATTATTCAAAAGCCAATAGACAGGGAACAGGATGGTATTGTAAAAATGCAAATTCACAACTTTATTACACTCCACTCCACTGTAGCAACAGAAAGGGTCAGCTTGTCTTCAATTTTTGTGTATCCACCAGACTATTGATGTGCAAATAGCCACAGTGTGTGGCAGGTGCTATATAATGCATAATGCACCTAATGCAAATAGTTACTCTGTTTTTGGTTATTCGTTATCTATTTTACATTATGTTATTAATGAAAAACAGAAAGAATCAGAGCTGCGACACAACTTGCTCAATTATTAAGTTCACGTTGGAAGCATTCAGTTTTACACTCCAAATGTTGATTAAGTATAGTGTAAAACACTGCATTTTAAAGCAACTTAAGGAGTCCATTGTTTGCTTCAAACTAATAGTTTGTAATCATTAAAAATGAATTCTGAATTCGAGTTTATTTGCATGCTTAGTGTGTAATCTGTCACCATCCTTGAATTGCATTCTGCATTAAAATTAATTTAAACTTCATCCATCCATCCATCCATCGTCAACCGCTTATCCTGTGTACAGGGTCGTGGGGGGCTGGAGCCTATCCCAGCTAACATTGGGCGAAAGGCAGGGTACACCCTGGACAGGTCGCCAGTCCATCGCAGGGCTAATTTAAACTTACTAAATGTAATAGAACACGGTATATTTAAATAAAAGTGTAAATACATTCGTTTAAATTGACAATTATTGAATAAAATTATGACAAAATTAGCTGTTTCCAGTTTAAAGTGGGGCATGCAATTAATTGAGAGTCCATGAAATTAGATCTATGATGGTTGCTGACCCAGGTCATAGAGTACATGCTCCAGCTGCTCAATCTGCCACTGTATTGACTTATCCTAAATCTATTCTATTGTAAGGCCATGAGTCTGTTCTCTTAGAGATCCCATTAAACTGCATGGCCTTCGGATCAAGCTTGATTATTAGATAACCCTCTCATTTAGGCAAATATGCAAAACTACTGTTTATCAATACGAGGCATTGATGCTTTGTCAAGAATTGACAATGATTGAGTTCAGATTTTGCACAGCCTAAGTGCATGCAATACCAAGATGGATTTTTGAATACCAACATACTGAATTGCTAATGCACACATACCTGTATATAATATATACGTACACATTTGTGCACATGCAGTTGAATTAAATGTAGTAAAAGCACATAAATGGGCAATTGACATCAAAATTCTTTAGAAAACATTACCTGCAGTGTAACATTCTAAACTCATTTGATAATTCTTTCAGAATTATGTCTGTTTAGCATGCAGTTTCTGTGACCTTATTAAATTGAGAGACTGCATGGAATATTTGTACTTTCAAAAATGTATTGGTCAAACTGCAGGACCATTTATAATGAACTTGAAAGCAAAAAGGTCATTCAAATTAGTGAAAAACTTTGTGACCATTCACAGCGCCTAAAATGTACATTTTATCTTAATATACTCAGTAACACTTTACAATAAGGGTTTATTTGTTAACGCTAGCATATGCATTAAGTATCATTAATGTTTATGTTAGTTCGTAATGCATTAACGACTGTTAAGATATATAACTTTACTAATAACAGTTAAAACAATGTATTAGTGTGTTGAAACTTTAACCAAGATTTATACAGTAAATATTGATACGTATACATGAACTACTGTAACAAAGAACAATACTGATAAGTTAACATGAACTACTGTAACAATGAACATTCATTGTTACAGTAGTTCATGTTACTGTAACTAATGTAGTGAACAACCTTATTGTAAAGTGTTACCATATATTCATATACATTTTAACCTAAAAACTTGATACTGATAATAAAAAATGGACATGCATCCACTACCCACATGCATATTATGCTCGGTGGCACTCTACCGAGACACATGCATAAGCACAGGTGTTTGTGTGAGTGTGTGTGTGTGTGTGTGTGTGTGTGTGAGATAGAGACAGCAGTGATGCTTGGTAATTGAAGAACAGGCCTGTCATTGCTGACCTGTAGGAGGCCAGGGATGAAATGTATTCCATTCTCTCAGCTTTGTGTTGGCATTGACAGGCTGCTGAGCTGCAGGTCTGACAGGCCTGACTGAAAATCAGCCCATCCTGATCGCTCCCCTCTCCCCCAACATCTCACCTGCTCCCTGACTGCACAACAGCACACACACCCTGTCCTGTACATACACACAACATACATACACATACATACACATGCATGCCGTGACACTGTACCCACATTATGATAATGTCATATGTGCTCTGTCATTGGTCATTAATAAGTTGTCATTAGTTTCTAACACCATTAATCGGTGTCATAAAGAATATTGTTTTTATTTCACACATATCTTAAATGTCCTCCATGGTCTCCATTTCAATGCTGCAATGTCACTGATTTTCTAAATTGTGTGTTCATTATTTTATTCAATTTCAGCTCCATATTGTCACCTTCCATTTTGGCTAGATTTATGACTAGCACTGGAAAATGGGCATTGGATGTGTTCAATCTAAAAGTGTTTTAATATTCATTCTGGCAGCTCACTGGAATAATCTCATGTGTGTGTGTGTGTGTGTGTGTGTGTGCATGTGTGTGTGTGTGTGTGTGTGTGTGTGTGTTAAAACACAGCCAGCGCTAGTGACCATTACCTCTCTCCTGCAACCAAGCAGAATAATACTTAGAAAAATAATATACTCAAAGCCTGCGGCTTCTGCACTCTCTGTCATCCTACTGATTTGTTCTGATGTGACTATCTAATCTGGGTTTGGAAAGCAGATTATGGTGCATTACATTCTTTTGAACTGGACTATTTTAATTCCACATTTGTGTTGGAAAGGGTCGCCCAGATTATAGATAAACACAGCAAAAATTTGAAGTGAAACAGAAATCACCCATAGGGATCATATCTTCACATAATCAAAATGAAATCAAAATGCACACAGAAATAAAAACTCATAATATAAGGCTACTTGCTGGTGTATTTTAAGATCTTTCTTGTGATACCAAATTAAACAAATTAATTGAGTAATTGCCAATTAACCAGCAAAGACATAAATGGCATTTATTTTCAAATTGTTATATAAAAACTTATTAATATTGCAATATTGTTAAGGTGTGTTCATGATTAAAGTCATAAAGATATTCAAAACAGTGTTTATTTTAAATGCAGTACAGAGAAAAAGGACTAAGCAGAAAATATGAACAGAATTAGCAGAATATTTTTATAAAAATATTTTCATTAAAATATATTTATTTTTTACTAACCGATGCATTTTTGTTGGTTCTTGTTTTGTGTATTGCCTGATAATAATATTACAAAACTAGCAAGGCACAAAGCCCAAATATATCACAGTAACACAACAATCACTTTACTTGTTGTATATTGCACGTCTGGTTGGAGGGTATAATAAAGTATCCATAAAATGCATCATAAGTGACTTTGATCATGTAAGTTAAGAATCTGGAGAAAACCAGCATTGGAAAATAAATATGAATGTATTAAAATTACAGACCAAAACAGCCGAGGGGTTTGTATTGGGGCTGGAAATTGTAGTCTCACAGCACATGAAACCCCTGGATCAATACCTGTCCAAATTAAGAGCTGTGGGAACGGTTCCACAAACGGACAGTCAGCGCTCAATCTCATTTATGCTGTGCCTACAGGCAAGAGCTACCTCTAGTCTACATTAACCTCTGAGTCCATCTGTGAGGAACTTATTAAAACAAACTCTACTCAAAGAGTAATCCCAGATGCTAAAAATGAGAGAAAGAAAAAAAGAAAATAGAGATAATGCAGCCAACTGCACTATGATTGAAATGAGAGTTATGCAACCATGTGTGAATGTTCTAGACATGCTACATTGTGAACACTAATACAGGATGGTGTCATTTAAATGCTAAACTTTAAATTATGTTTAATTTTCTATGATGCCAAAAACAAAATTAAAGAGAGGATTAATTTAAAGAACAAAATCATGCAAAACACTAGCCTGTGCATCTTCATGTGATGCAAAGTTTTTTTCATAGCACCCTTCAACCTCAAAGCTCAACAATTTATTTTATTTCATTTTTTATAATTTTTTTTTTTATAGCTTTAGATTTCTTTCCCCTCCATTTTTTAGGGCAGGTTAGAGGTGTTCTGGTAACACTTTTCAATAAGGTTACATTTGTTAACTAATATGTTAACATGAACAAACAATGAACAGTACTTTTACAGCTTTTATTAATCTTGAGTATGCCAATTAATTAACTAACAGCATTATTTCTGCAGCTTATAATATAAAGGTCAAAATTCACTGAACATGGATGATGGGTTACCTACAGTATACCTGCCCCATATCCAGACATGCTGGACTGTGGGTAGAACCCAGGCCAGATTGAAACAGCCAACACCCATCTGTTCTCTAAATGGCTGAGACTGGATAGGCTGTGATACCAGCCTAACCCTTGACCTCAGGATTAGGTCTAGGCCAGGTGGCCTGCTGCAAAGTAGACATGAGGAGGGAGGAGGTGAGATCCGGCCTAACGCCATTGTCTGTAACATAATATAACTTTGGATACTATACAGCAAACTGGATACAATGACTGATCCAAAATATCCAAAATACATAAATATTTTGGTGGTAGGTGACCCCCCCCCCCCCCCCCCCCAAATAATCAAAACAAGCAAGTACAACCCCTCCAATAATTATACCATGATCAATGGAAACATGTCAATTCTTCATACTGTAACCCCACCCCCCACCCCCAATGTTCAAGCCAAACCTACACCCTTGCTCACATGGATGAAAACACACAAACATTCTCATACACAGGCATGTGCAAATTGGACACACACACACACACACACACACACACACACAAACAAACACACACATGCACACACACACACACACACACATATACATACAAAACAAATCTGATTTGTGTGTGTATGAGAAATAATCCCAATTATGGACTCTGAGATTAGGATATTTTGGATTTATCTTCCTCACTACCATCCCAAAGGGATGTCAGCAGCTATGCATTGATATACCTAAAGATGTTGTTAAAGGAACAGTTCAACCAAAAAATAAATAAAAATCTGTCTCTGAATTCTGACTCATTTACTCATCCTCATGTCATTCAAAACCACATATTTATTTTATTTGTTTTATGGAAAAGGTGTTGTTTATAGCGATATGTACAAGATGCATTTAAAAAATGGTGACTACGGTTGTCAAACTAAATTTTGAAGGCAAACTTTTCAGTGGATAACAACTTACATTTCTTTTCAAACGCTATTGTTTGTCTTCAGAAGTCTTGCAATACAGTCACAAGTCATATAACCAGTCATCTGGACTACTTTTATGATTTTATGGTTATGTGTGTTGTTTCTTCTTCTTTTTTTTTCTTTTTTGGAGCTTGACAGCCATGGTCCCCATCCACTTGAGGGTGTGGGAAAACCATGAGGGTGTGTGAACGATTATATAATTTTTGGGGTGAAATATCCATTTAATGCAGTAGTAAATGGCTGTACAAAATAATGAATTAAAATATGGACAGTGTTGGAGATTAAACAGAGGAAATCAAGTCTCTTTTTCCCTTCAATACTGTTAAGTACAGGTAACAGGAGCAGAGAGGCAGAAACAAGACTATATATTCACTCGTCGCGCAATGGCAAATGACTCCACAGACACCCCTCAGAACAAGAAGTGTTAACAATGACAAAACACACTCTGGTTTTATCTCCAACACAACCCACCAAAGCGCACAGGCTATCTGGGCCATCCCGCTGCAGCAAGCCTATGTTCACATACAGAATTGGATAATTCAAGGTTAAATCCTTGGTTATACTTTCAGTAATGCATTTAAAAGACAGAAAATGTGCCTCTGTGCTCAGTTCAGCTTTAAAGGAATGCTTCACCCAAGAAATGTAATTACTCATCCTCATGTCATTCCAAACCTGAATTGTTTTCTTTCTTCTATGCAAAACATGAGGAGAAATTTTAAATAATGTTGACAATGCTTTTTCCTCATACAATGAACGTGAACAGTGACCAAGGATGCCAGTCACAAATATTTTGACTAATATCTCCTGCTTCACGGAAGAAAGAAGAAATGACACTAGTGCAAGTAAATAACTTTTTGCTGAACTATCTGTTAAATTTATTCTATATATATATATATATATATATATATATATATATATATATATATATATATATATATATATATACAGTTCCACTGATGTCTTTGGGTTCACAGTGTTTGGTACAGTAACAACCGACTGATTAGAATACTTTGATTATTTGCTGTTGAGTGTTTAGTTTGTATGAATCATTGGTGCATGAATGTATTTGCAAACACACACATAGACACTTTTGCACACAACACACAAACTATTAAAATGAAAATGGCATACATTATTATAATTCATATATCACATGGTGACGTGTCAATTAGGACTACAAAGTCAACATGCGTGCCGAGCCGGCAGAATAATTAAATTTGAATATTAATGACTCAAATGTCCGTGTGGGCCTACAGCCTGTGATCAATCTACAACTAATGAGTCATTCATCTTGGTCTGTTCAGTGCCCCACCCTCACTTTGAGGGCAGGCAGAGTTCGAGGTCATTGATGAACTCAGCGCAAATCAACATCTAAACCAAAGCAATTTGTCCTTAATAGCATTTTTTTCATTGGGAGGTGAGACGTTTTTGTAACCAGTGTGAATGAAACGATTGCATAGTAGGGCATGAGGAGGAAGGGTAAACAAGCATTTATCACTTATTACCTTGTCCTTCATTCTTGCAGAGCAATATACTTGATTTAAAAATTTGACCTTAAAGATTTCATCTCTTATTTATTGCACACTTCCTTTTCTACCTAAATGTAGGGTAAAATGCTCTGTCACCACCTTTTCAAAAAGTAATAGTATTAATCAAAACAACTTAACATTATTATTTCTTTTCGCAACAAATTGTCACTCCATCAATATTCAACAAAAATACATTTCTTTTTTCAATTTTGATACACTTTGTGACCAGAAAAAAAGCAAATGTTCCTTAAGATGTGCCTTTAACCCTGTTGTACCTTACATGTTTGAAGCCAATCAGCTAAACTAAGACTTCTTAATCTTGACCTAGGCATCACATGTCTGCTGCATCCTATCAATAGAATCTGAGCTGATTTTGTCCATCTCAGTAATAGGATTTCTAGCACAGTGACATGGCACTTAAAGAGTTAGTGGGTCCCCTTCTGTGAAATAAGTAGTCTGAGTTTAAACCATTTACTGGCTAGCAAAGCTGACGTGATGTCCTCACTCCTCGAGAAGTGAGACAGACATAGTCACTTGAGCTCCTCTGAAGTGAGCCATCTTTGGTTCTTCAGTCATTTACTCGCACAAACCGTGGACAGACAAGTTGGAAAACAGGGGCTTGAGCACACCTTTGTTTGAATATGCATTACCTCCCAAAGGGCAAAGAAATTAATGAATATTCACACATAATCTATAGCCCAAGGCTTCCTATACATTATTCACGCATAGCGCTTTGTCATGGCAAATGATAATCAATTTTAAAAAACATAAACAGACATTTTTTAAATGCATTTACTTAGTTATTTTACATTTGCAGACTCATCAAAGAGTCATCAAAAAACACTCTGTATATACATTAAACAGAGCTGAGCTAATGGTGTAAGTGTAAAAATAACAAAAATAGTACGTTAATTTCTCCTAAGATACCTAAAGTAAGCAGATATTATTGAATAATAATACCTCTGTTTTCCATAAATAATGCATGTTTTTCAAAAATGTCTCTATTTGGGGTCAATTTTTGGGTCAATTTGAGCCAGGCATAAACACACTTTAAAATAAAATTAATTAAAATAAACCTCTGGCAGCAGTGTATCTCTACAGTGTGTGCACCAGTCAGAGAATCTTAACGAGTTTTTACGTGTGCGCTGTTTTCTATTAGAAAGACTCACAGACTTGGTAAAGTTGACATGACATTTAATTGATGAAATGATATTGAATCACAGAATATATTATCTCTGTTGGCATGAGCCCCATCTGGTGGTCCGATGAGATTGTTACTCGAACTGTAAGACCCTGACTGAGATAAGAGGCAGGGGGCAAGGAGCCTAACCTCGTGCAGGACGGGACTCAACTGGTGGCGGTGGGGAGGTGGAGGTTGCCATGTTGGCACACTGAAACAGCAAAGTGGTAGATTGAATGCAAGTTTTTAAAGCGATGGCTGATGAATGATTGGCTAGGAGCTAACTAGATAATGGCATGATGATGTACAGCTATGAGTCTCCCGCGAGAACTACGCTTTCGCTTACATTACCTGGGGAAGTGATGGCACTAGGATGCAATGTGGGAAGATGACAAGCCAGTGGAGGGAGTGTGATGCTCTGGGCAATGTTCTGCTGGGAAACCCTGGGTCCGGCCATTCATGTGGATGTAATTTTGACGTGTGCCACCAACCTAAACATCGTTGCAGACCAGGTACACCCCTTCATGGCAGTGGCCTTTTTCAGCAGGATAATGCACCCTGACACACTGCATACATTGTTCGGGAATGGTTTGAGGAACATGATGAATCATTCAAGGTGTTGCCCTGGCTTCAAATTCCCCAGATCTCAGTCTGATTGAGCGTCTGTGAGATATGCTGGCCCAACAAGTTCAATTCATGTCAGCTCTACCTCGCAACTTACAAGACTTGAAGGATCTGCTGCTAATGTCTTGGTTCCAGATACCACAGAACACCTTCAGGGGTCTTGTAGAGTCTATGCCTCAGCGGGTCGGCGCTGTTTTGGTGACATGCAGAGGACCAACTGCATATTAGACAGGTGGTCATAATGTTTTGGCTCATCAGTGAATATACTATATAAATATATACATTTATATATACTATATAAATTTTTCAGGACACTGTATTTTAAAGATAATTTTGCAAAAATCCAAATTACTTTACAGATCTTTATTGTAAAGGGTTTAAACAATGATTTCCATGCTTGTTCGATGAACCAAAAACAATTAATGAACATGTACTTGTGGAAAGGTCTTTAAGACACAAACACCTTACAGGTGGTAGGCAATTAAGGTCACAGTTATAAAAACTTTGGACACTAAAGAGACCTTTCTACTACTACTGACTCCAAAAGAAAGATGCCCAGGGTCCCTGCTCATCTGCGTGAACATGCCTTAGGCATGCTGCATGGAGGCATGAGGACTGTAGATGTGGCCGTAATAAATTGCAATGTCTGTATTGTAAGATGCCTAAGACAGTGCTGCAGGGAGAAAGGAAGGATAGCTGATCATCCTCGCTGTGGCAGACCACAAGTAACAACACCTGCACAGGATCGGTACATCCAAATATCACACCTACGGGACAGGTACAGGATGGCAACAACAACTGCCCGAGTTACACCAGGAATGCACAATTCATCCATCAGTGCTCAGACTCTCCGCAATAGGCTGATAGAGGCTGGACTGAGGGCTTGTAGGCCTGTAGTAAGGCAGGTCCTTACCAGACATGACTGGAAACAATGTCACCTATGGGCACAAACCCACCTTCGCTGGACCAGACAGGACTGCCAAAAAGTGATCTTCACTGACAAGTCGTGGTTTTGTCTCACCAGGGGTAATGGTCGGACTTGTGTTTATCGCCGAAGGAATGAGCGTTACACCAATGCCAGTACTTTGGAGCGGGATCGATTTGGAGGTGGAGGGTCCATCATGGTCATCGGACTGAGCTTGTTGTCATTGCAGGCAATTTCAATGCTGTGTGTTACAGGGAAGACATCCTCCTCCCTCATTTGGTAACCTTCCTGCAGGCTCATCCTGACATGACCCTCCTGCATGACAATGCCACCAGCCATACTGCTCCTTCTGTGCGTGATTTCCTGCAAGACAGGAGTGCCAGAGTTCTGCCATGTACAGCGAAGAGCCCAGATCTCAATCTCACTGAGCACGTCAGTGACCTGTTGGATCGGAGGGTGAGGGCTAGGGCCATTGCCCCCAGAAATGTCTGGGAACTTGCAAATGCCTTGGTGGAAGAGTGGGGGAAACATCTCACAGCAAGAACTGGTAAATCTGATGCAGTCCATTAGGAGGAGATGCACTGCAGAACTTAATGCAGCTGGTGGCCACACCAGAGCCAAACCAACCCGCATTTCACCACAATTGTACAGAGCAGTTATCGTACCATAGACTTTGTCACCTCTGAATGCTATTCTGAGATGCGTGTTGCCACTGTTTTGGTGGCACAAGGGGGACCTACACAATATTAGGCAGTATTGTGTGCATATATATATAATCAATGTTTTGTAAGACACCATACATAAATAATTCAGGCAAAGGGAGGCATATTGTAATTTCTTTTCTTTAGTTTATTATCAGATCTCATAAGATTAGGAAACATCATTAAGTCTCAACCAGGTACTTCAATGAATATTTTTCAAGCTGTTAAAATGGTTAAACCATATGAGGATTAGTTAAAAAAATAAAACAAATAAAATTGACCTCACTTGTTTATTTTCCGGGGGGAGACTTCACGGTGATCAGGAAACAAGAAGTGGAAAAAAACAAATTGCTACAAGGAGAGATTTTGATTCATGGCTGACATGTCATGTCCCTCAGGCTTTAAGCTCTTCAAAAGGTACTGAGATGCTTTGTTGCCAAACAACAAACTATATTTTTATCATTACTTCCTTCTGTTCAATGCTCCTGGTACCTTTCCTTTAACGAGATTGAGACAAATGCTTATTAGCAGGTGAAAAAACAAGACAGTCACCCTATTACAGCAAAAAGGCACTGTTTTTTTACCATTAGAGAGTCGAGACCAACAAGAGGACATTCCCCGTTAAAAGGTTTCCTCTCTGGAGGCGAGACAGTAAGGTGACAGTTTAAAAGCTTCTTCCCTCCCATGAAAAGCTGCTACCTTCCTTTCACACAATTGCACGGGCTAGTCAAATTGCATTAGTAATGCACACTGTCTTTACATTGTGACACAATAGCCCTTAAATGTGTTGTATTTCACCACAAGCCTATTCAGGTCTATTTTGAAAGCTCTCAGCCACCACCATCAACTTTTATAGTATTGTGATATTTTCTCTCACAACACAATCAAGTATATTGCCATCGCTGAGATCAATACAGACCAATTAACTAAATCGCAGGTAAAGATCTGGTGAGATGGAGCTTCTCTCCACCAATGGAATGCTTCTTAAAGGGATAGTTCAGCCAAAAATGAATAGTTTGTTTTGTATCATTACTTACCACCACATATCATATTGTTCAAAACCTTTATGACATTCATTCTTCAGTGGAGCACAGATAGTATGTTAGTCTTAGTTACCATTCACTTGCATCTTTTTTTTCATACAATGAAAGTGAATGGCAACTGTGGCATTCTGCATAACATTTTATTTTGTGTTTTGACGGAAGAAAGAAATTCATACACAACAGTTTGAGACAACATGAGAGTAAAAATAAGATGATAAAATATAATTTGACTCGCAATGGATGTACTGTCAAGTCATCTTCTACAGCGCAGAAAATACATTAGGTGTTATATTTGATAGCAATCTGTCCTTTGAAAAGCACATTTCCAGTGTTTGTAGAACAGCATTATGCCATCTCAGAAATATTGCTAAGATATGACACATGGTCTCTTTTTCTAATTCCAAAAAACTAATTAATGTGTTCATGACCTCAAGACTAGATTGTAATGCATTACTGGGAGGATGTCCAATAGGTTCAATAAATAAACTTCAGCTAGTTCAAAATGCAGCAGCTAGAGTGCTGACTAGAACCAAGAAATATAATATATAAGTGTAACGGGTTTAGACGGGCAAGGAGGAGGCAAGAACCGACTGAACGATATAAATAATATTTTAATAGTAAACTTAAAACAAAGGACAAACACACACATGACGGACATGTCCATAAATGATCTCTCTCTCCTCGCACCACCGTCTGCCATCCCTCTCGGAGGCTTGATTAGCCTGATACGGGACCGGGTGTGTATCATCACGACCCGGCCCCGCCCTCCGCCCTGCCACAATAATAAATATAAATTGTGACTTAAAATAAATAATATGGTTTTTGGAGCTTCAAAATGTTAGTACCCATTTCACCCATTCATTGTAAGGACCTACAGAGTAGAAATATTCTTCTAAAAATCTTTGTGTTATGTAGAAGAAAGTCATACACATCTGGGATGGCATGAGTGTGAGTAAATGAAAAAAAAAATGGGTGAACTATACCTTTAAATGAAAAATCACAGGACAAAGACGACTAGTCATCAAATCTCACTGGAAGAAATAGGAAATATGGGAAGCATTTATTAAATTTGGCAAACTTCTGAAATGATGACCCATTAAAATTTATATAACTGTATGCATATGCAAATTGATAGCTCTAGCAAAAGTCTTTGACCAGATATGAATATGCAAGAAGTCTTTATTGTGAGGAATAATTGGGGGATATTTGCATTTCTTTTTTTTTTGTACCAATGAATGCTTATCTTATTATTCATCAGTTTAAATCTAGGGAGGTTAATTTTGCAGTTTAGAAGTTCTTTATACTAAATTCAGACATACTGTGGAATTGATCTGCTTCAGAAATGCTCACACTTACTGCAGATTTACAATTAACAAGCCACCTTTGAGTTAGTTTTGCTCAAGTATATCACTTGTATTGAGTAAGGGAGCCAAAACTCTGGGATGACATTTTATGGAAGTGACAATAGAAGATGCCAGCCTTTTTACAATTAAGTCAATACCTTACAAAATCAATAATTTGAGAGTATTTAGACAGTGAAAAATACCTAGAGTCGTAATAATGGGTGATTAGGTACGCTAAGAATGTTTTCTTTTCAGGGAAATTCTGAGAATCTGACACTAATTTTGAGCGCATTCCCAATCTGAAATTATCCAAGTAACAAAGATAATTGCTGTTGGAGACAATCAACTATAAATTAGTCAATATTGGCATCTGATCTCAAAAGTTCTCATAAGCCTCAAAAGAGTTACAGTGGAAGGTGAGGAGGACATACACACTGCAGGTGAACTGGCAGCTTGGATACTATTTTTTGCGCTAGGCTTGAGGGTAACAGCATGTCTAACGCATGCCATCCTTTAAAATGACTTGTGCATCAATAAAAAAAGTTACTCAGAGGTCCTTAGAGGACAAAACTGTCTGTGTAAAAAAACTGCCTTAAAAATATTATATATTAATATTATTTTCCACTTTCACTTACTTTTAACCAACGTCAATCCTGATCACAACTATCAAATAGTCATTCATTTTCAGGATTTTAAACCTTTAAATGCCATTTTTTAATATAAATCCACTGTTGTTTTTCAAACACACATGCACGCACGCACGCACACACACACACAATTTCTCAATACACACATACAAAACATAGTCTGACATCCATATCAACACATCCACACAATTTTAGCTGCATCATTTATTCAGTTGGCCTGCAGTGTTCTATAATACAGCAAACATAAAATAGGAAAAAAGCATGTATTTGCTCCATAGTCTAAACGTGAGAAAAAATGGTGCCATCTGGTGGAAAATATTAAAAAATTCAAAAAATTTAAGCCAGGGCTCTGGAATAAAAGCATAACATTCATGATATTATGCTTTAATAGCATTGGAATCACAAATTGCAGTTTTAATGGATTTCAGTAGGGACATTTTTGTCCTTAAGGTCCTGAGTGTAACTATTTTGTCTACACAGTGTATTATAGATGTATTATAGGAACTGAGGTTCAAATATAAATATTCCCCAAAACATACACACCCTTTGGGAAAATTTATGTAGTTGGCATTAACACAGACAAAATGATAGGAAAAATAAAAATGAAAAAGACAACAATGTCCCGAAGGTAATCTTTTGCTTTCGTCCAGTTCCGAAGAATAAGAATTCTGCATTATTAATTTACACCAATAAGCACAAAGTACAGAAACTAACTGTAAGTGTGGAAATGCATATTTTCTGCATTAAAAATATTTTAATGGTTATTACTGGTTGTTATCCTAAAAAAGGTCATGCAGTATGCTGATAACTGAGGGTGCTGACAGTGAATTGAATACGTTTTGACCTTGATAAGATTTTTCCCACACAGCAGCATTGTGAAGATGCAGAAGTGTGTACCATGGAGAAGAGAGGGGAAGGAATAAGATAAAATACCAGTGGACTCTCCACTCTCACTCACACATGAATGATGAATGGCACACACACTAACACAGTGTATACAGTACATGCCAGACAACCGCCACGCACTTAATATCTGAGGGACTGCATGGCACATCAATCTTTTTTCTTTTTTCTACATAAATTCAATAAAATAATGGTCAAATTGTCAAAGTGGACAACATATAAACTATTATTTTTCACTAAATCCATTATATTAAAAAACTAAACCCTCTTCAGATAAAACCTAATGTTTGTAACCTTCAACACACTCTTGAAATTCTAGACTAAACATACTCCCATTTTACCACAAATCATACATGTATTTGTCATAATGTTTAAAAAATATTTTTTTATTACGTCAGCTGTGAAATAATGCATACAAACATATCACTCTCTCTCTCTCTCTCTCTCTCTCTCTCTCTCTCTCTCTCTATGTCTTGCTGTCTCTCTCTCTTCCATTCTCTGACAAATAATGAGCGCTTTCCTTAATCGTTAAATCAGACAAAGTCTAAACATGAAATGAATTGTTAAATGCTTTGGCTGGAGAATTTCTCTCATTTGCATGCCTGCAGAAGGGAGCATTTCAGTGGGTGGAAGGGGGTCTCTGTGTGCTGTAGGGTTGAAGCACTGACTGCACTGCTGTTGAAAACCTTCACATTGACCCATAAATCATTCATGCTTTTCCTTCTGTACCGACACAAAGAATTCACTTCCACTGCCTCAGCTCAACCAAACAGTCTACAAGCTACAGCAAAATCAGTCAGTCCAAAAATCAGAGATCATTTGAAAAAAAGGATGATGCGAAAGGTGTATATAAAATAGCTACTGCACAACAATTGATGCAAAAATAATCTACATTCAAAAATGAATATTCATTTAAATTTCAAGGGATAGTTCACCCAAAAATGAAAATTCTGTCAAAATTTACTCACCCATATGTTGTCCCATATGACTTTCTTTCTTCCATGGAAAACAGATGAGATGAGATGCTAGGCAGAATTTAACACTCATTCACCATTCACTTACACCGTATGGAAAAAATTCAACATGAGGGTGAGTAAATAATGACAGAACTTTTATTTTTGGGTGAACTATCCCTTTAATACATTCTAATTAATTGAACTAATATTAAATAATGAAAAGTAAATTAATTGGCCAGTGTTCTACTGTCAGATTATGAATGTTACACTGAAAGTGTGTTCTGTTCTCCAGACAGGATTGTTATTGTTGAGTGATGTGGTGCTGATCTCAGTACTAGCTTTAGACCCAACGCAGCATTAATAAATAGGTCATAGAGGTTTTTTACCCTCTGAATGTTTCAGGCTCGGCTTGGCAAATTGAACATAATTAAAGCCCAAGGCAAAGGTTGCACTTTCCTTGAAATAACAGGCTGTGTTGCAGCACAGAAAGAGAGAGACAGACAGGAAGGATGCTCCAAGGATCTGTGCAGCTAGGACAAAAGCAGATAAGAAAAAAATAAAATAAAAATGGGGAGCCATTACGCCAAAGCTCACAGCACACAATAAAGCATTGAACCTACCATCATATTGCACTGTATATTTGTACATACGTTAAAAAATGTATACACAAATAATGTGACTGAAAAGTGCATGCATAGGCTTTGGATTATTTGCAGCATGTTTATGCGTGTATGTGTGTGTGTGTGTGTGTGTGTGTGTGTGGGGTGTCAGAAATCATTAATGTCTGTATTCTTTTTGAGGAGAGTACCTGGGCCAATATGGGTCATGCCAGCATCAGATCAGCTTTTAGCCAATAAAGATGCAAGCAGATTATACTCAAGCAGGATAAAAGCTTCCTCATTTGCACCAATGAACCAGTTCCACTAATCAGCTGAGAGGCAGCAAGAGGACTTTCCTGTCACACCTGGCCCTGCTCAGCCTGGACCTGGATGATATAAGACATAAAAAGAAACAGGACTTTCATGAACGATTTAGCCATCTGAAACTGCATGCATTCAGTGACTCAAACCATCAAATATTTATTTGAGATTGTTAGTCCAAAATTAAGCACATATTAAGAAAACAATATAATGTACAATACAATACAATACAATACAGCTCTGTATTCAAAGTAATCACGGAAAAAAAAAAAAATGTGGTTACTGCAATGCACTTACAATGAAGGTAAACGGTGCACTTGAATAAAAATCATGTTTAGAACAGCATAAGCGGCCACATGAAATGATTTTGTTAACATGTCCTGTGGTGTGACATGCTACACGCTCCATCTCAAACTATTTTAAACAGAATTTTGCTAATTTTACCTTTATGACCTCATATTGAGAGACTATATTTTGCGCTTTTAAAAAATCATTTGTCACACCGCAGGACCATTCACGAACGAGTGAATGCAAAATGTGTTTACAATTGGTGAAAACGTAGCAGTTAAAGGACCCAAGATATCATGATGTTGATAAAAAGAAAAGTCCATAGAAATATTATACCCTTGTATCAGATCGAATTATTTTAATCAGAAGTATAGCACATACGACAAGCTGCCGCCATCACTGGCCTGAGATTGTGCTGAATATTACAAATATTTAGAAATATTTAAAGGACTTGTATGTGTGTTTAAAGTGTGTTTTTTAGGGAATGCAATGGAAATGACATTGAACAGTTTGCTCTCTATTTGGCAGCCCCAGCTGGGTTAAATGCCTCTTTCACATCCTCAGAAAATTAATGAGAGAAAATCTCAACCTGGAGGCTTTGATCCGCCATAGGGCGCCTGGGCCCTGATTAATATGCAACATTATTAACTGTCTGTAAGAGCCAGCAAACAAACACACACACACACACACACACACATACACACACACACACACACACACACACACACACACACACGAACAATATATGTTTGTAGATACCAGTACAAATACTAGTACATACCAGTAAGGTACAGTATGTACCAGTATTTGTGCATACTATTGATATGTTTTGCATCGACAACAATGTGTTTATTTCAATGAAATATATGATGCTGAGAGCATGATACCACTAAATTTCAGGAGAAAATTTAGAAACCAAAACCGTCAATTTTCCTCTTCAGTCTATGACATGTTAACAATTTAACATATACATGTTTAGACTTAAAATTCATGGTAAGGCTTGATTTAAATGTTTGATTTTATGGACATTTAAATTTATACAAACATTTATCCAAAGAGACTACTGTGCAATCAAGATACATTTTATTAGTTTGTGTATTCCTAGAAATCTAGAAAACTAGTGATAACCTTGGCATTGCTATCAAAATGCTCTACTAACTAAGCTACACACATTTGGACATTTTTGTTTACTTCTGTACAATAAGCAATTTTGGAACTTTGTTGGATCGCCATTTGATATCCAATATAAAATCTCGGTCTTGAAGCAAAACCAGTTGACAACCACTGCTCAAGTGATATTTCCCTCCCATAAAGACTCACACAGTCTAGGAGAGAGAAATTAATGGAAACCTCTGATGCAGTTTAGGATGAGCTAAATTGGAGAATGCCTTTTGTCAAACACAGATCTTTCTGATACTATTTGACTTTCATTATCCTGTGTGTGCCATTGTGTCTGGAAAGAACGGCGGATGAATGACAAAGGGAAATACTGGTGGAAAAAGGAAGAAACAAAAAAGAGAGAAAATTAAATAAGAGGAAATGGAGGGACAGACAAGGACAGAGAAAGGCAGAGAGGGAAACGCCATAATCTTTTCCCCTCCTCCCATCGCTCCACACCGCATGTGTGCAGAGGTCATGATAGCAGCACAAAATAATGACTGTGTGTTAAAGCGTATGTATGTGTGAGTTAGGCTGTAAAATGCTTCATCCAAAACAAACAGTAAATATTTTTTAGATGCCGTGATCCTGCGATAGAGATAAATAAAACATTTATAAATTACACACGGTATTCATGATGACAATATTACCAGCACATGCGTCTTTGGTGTGTTAGTGATAAATTTGTACCTGTACCAGAACGATTTACATATTTTAATACAGAGAATGAAAACCCCCAAAATTATTTTTTTCTGTAAATGTTCAGGATTTTCATATAGCTGCCATGATTAGAAGAGAAAAATGAGCCAATCCTGCATAAATTATCTCGCAATATTATGTGGGTGAGCAGCGTTGCAGCTCTACGTATCTAGGTCATCCTACAAAGGCTTAGTGAGTTTTCATACAGCACAGCTATGATCACGTAAACTACACACATACAGAACACAGTTGCATAGGTTGCATATATTTTAATAAACAACACAGTTTATGGCAAAATTTTATAATAATGTACACAGGAATGAGTATATTATAGGTCCAATGAATGGTCAACATTTCTTATGTTTTGCACCATTTTTAATCACCTTTGTGTCTTTACTAGTTCAATTTAAAGGGATAGTTCACAGAAAAATTGTAATTCTCTCATCATTTACTCATCCTTTGGCATCCCAGAAGTGTATGACTTTCTTCCTTCTGCATAACACAAACAAAGAGTTTTAGAAGGATATTCCTGCTTAATAGGTTCTTACAATGTAAGTGAATGGTAATCAAATCTTTGAAGCTCCAAAAGCACATAAAGGCAGAATAAATGTAATCCATAAGACTCCAGTGGTAAATACATTTCTTTAAAAGCAATATGATAGTTGTGGGTGAGAAACAGATAATTATTTAAGTCCTTTTTTACTACAAATGTCCACTTTTACATTCACGTTAAAATTTTTCTTTCGTTTTTGCCACCTACTGGGTAAAGATGAGAGCATACAGTAAAAAAGGACTTAAATAATGATCTGTTTCTTACTCACACCTACCATATCACTTCTGAAGACATTAATTTAACCACTGGAGTGGTAAGGATGACTTTTATGCTGCCTTAATATGCTTTTTGGACTTTCAAAATTCTGGTCACAATTCACTTGCATTGCACCACTTGCACTAAAAACCTTTGCTTGTGATGAGCAGAAGACAGAAAGTCATACACATCTGAGATGGCATGAGGGTGAGTAAATGATTATATAATTTTCATTTATTGGTGAACTACCCCTTTAAATGGTCCTGCGGTTTGGCAAATTAATTTTAAAAGTACAATTACTCCATGTAGTCTCTTAATTAAAATGAAGTAATAAAAGCTGCATGTAATTTTAAAAGAATGATCAAAATGCTGTTTAAAAAAATATTACAGGATTAATTCAAGTTTGGCTCAACAACATTTGTAAAATAATGTTGATTACCACAAAATTCCTCCTTTTCTTAAAAAAACAAAAACAATCTGGGTTACATACAATGAAGGTGAATGGGGCCAACCCGTAAATGTTAAAATACACACTGTTTCAAAAGAACAGCCAGAAGATGTAAACAACATACACTTGATTTTAGTGTGATAAAATCACTTTCTAACCTTTTCTGTGTAAAGCTATAAACAATTTTACAACTACGTTGCCTTCACAATGTAACACCGTAAGCTCTGTTATATCAAAAAATGATGATTTAAACAACTTTACACATCAAATATATACAAAAAGAAGAATTCATGTATGTTTTATACACACTATAAGCTTCTCATTTCTGTCTTTAAACCCTTCAAGGATTGGCCCCATTCACTTCCATTGTAAGTGCCTCACTGTAACTTACATTTACATTTACATTACATTTATGCATTTGGCACACGCTTTTATCCAAAGCGACTTACAGTGCAATTATTACAGGGACAATCCCCATGGAGCAACCTGGAGTTACGTGTCTTGCTCAATGACACAATGGTGGTGCCAGTAGGGATCGAACCAGCAAACTTATGATTATCAATTATGTGATTTAGTCCACTACGCCACCACCACTAAACTTAGATTTTTATTTTATTTTTTTACAGAAAAGGAAGCAGGATTTTAAATTAATTATAATGATAATCAACATTATTGATCTTAACTTGCATTAAACCCAGAATATACCTTTAAAATAATTTCGGATGGAGTTTAGCATGTCACAAAACAGGACATGTCACCTACTCATTGAGCAGACATTAAAAACGAGCTGCTGATTTGTTCCCCATGGACAGTATTATCACATCAAATTAACAATAGCACAAACAAAAACAGATTCAGAGATTTGGATTTGGGTACAATGGCACGGAGGTCAGCCCCAGGGATTCTGGCCCACAGCACCACTGCTGATGATATTGCCTGGTTCTGTGCCCACTGTGCGTGACCTCTGTCTGCTGTCACAATGTCATCCGATATCTGCCCAATGCCGTCCACCTGCTATTGCTCTCGATCTGCTCAATGACTCTCTCTCTCTTTCTCTCTCTGTCCTTATTTTGGCAGCAGATGCAACACATACAGTACATGCCAAGACTAGGGGTAGGCGCCACGAAGGACAGATGGAAAGGGGTACGTTCAACAAGTGTATAGTGCAGAGGAAGTTGGCTGGAGCAGCGCTGCGGAGAGAGAGAGAGAGAGAGAAAGAGAGAGAGAGAGAGAGAGAGAGAGAGAGAGAGAGAGAGAGAGAGAGAGAGAGAGATGGAGGTGGAGAAAAAGAGTGTGTACCTGTACCTGCAGATGGCTGGAAGGCCCATAGGGTCCAACTGTCATTTTCTCAGCAGGGAAGAAAAACTGTTCTATCCAGAGGCCTGAAACACATGCAGCTGCTCTCTGTGCCATGGAAATCCAGCCAGCATTGACACAGGCCTGGAGCTGCACTGTGTGCTGAGGAGGACAGTCATGCAAAATTAACATCCATACTCTTTAACTTTAATCAACACACACCACCTAACAATTTCTTCAGAAATTCGTAAATCAAAGAGATAATTTCATTTGAAAACTTTTAGATTTACAATTATTATCCTGGCAAAGGTCTTCTTATACAATGCCACAAATTGTTAATCAGTATACTGTTTTGGAGATAATTAAAAAAAAATAATCTAATCATCCCTAACCTTGCGAGACCCAATTTGTTCCTGTACCCAATTTGTACCTGTACCTGTACCCGCAGATGGCTGGCAGGCCCATAGGGTCCAACTGTCATTTTTTTCAGCAGGGAAGAAAAACAGTTCTATCCAGAGACTTGAAACTCATGCAGCTGCTCTCTGTGCCATGTTTATGAAATAATAATCTGCTGTTTTACTTGTGATTTGTGTGAAAGTGAATAAAAGTCATTGTTATGGGATCTCTAGTGTTCATTTCACCAGGAATCTGCTGCGACAACAACGAGCCACTTAAAAATTGTTTAGCAAAAACGAATATATATAGTAACACTCTGTGATATAATTCAGAGTGTCAGCTACTGTTATGTGTAGTCCCCCCCCCCATTTTTTTGTTTATTTGCTTTAAAGGAGAACTCAGTAACTTTTGTCTTTGTGTTATCTTGGACTTACACTAACACCTGTCGGCTTGGATGCAGCATCATTTAAAATCGTCATGGTTACTGTTTTAACCTCCATTCCCTGATGGAGGGAACGAGACGTTGTGTCGATGTAGTGATACTAAGGATCACTCATGAGAGATCCGAACACCTCCCATTCTTTGAGAAAAGTCCACTGGAAATTGCCGAGACATACAGGTATAAAAGGAGATGCAATGCCCACTCCATTCAGGTTGTGTGCTGAGGAGCCGAGACAAGTGTACAGTGTTGTGGCAAGAGGGACACAACATCTCATTCCCTCCATCAGGGAACGGAGGTTACGACAGTAACCATGACGTTCCCCTTCTGTCACTCACTCGACGTTGTGTTGATGTAGTTACACTAGTGGTCCCTATAGAAAAACACCACAACAGCTGAACTGTGTTACGTGAACTGCTGATGCAGGTGCAAACAAGCTGCTGCGTGTGTAATAGCAGGAGCATCAGTCTACACGTAATCTCCCCCAATGCCCCAAAAGATGTCATGTAGTTCCCCACATCCCTAAGGGGTGGAAGTGACGTAACTAGCATGAGAGCAGGCCATGCTAGCCGTGGCCTTTTCTCTCTATATTGTTCTCTCCTATCCCAGTACAGGGCATATTAGTACCCGTAGTGGGTCTGGCTGCGAACTTCTCCGCTGAATTCGTGAGCCACAGGGCTAGGGAGGAAGGACATCCAGGGTCCACGAGTTTGTGAACTCAACTGGTGGTAAAAGCTCACGTTTTCTCCTCAGAGGAGGGGAAAGGCACTATATGCAAGTGATACACCCGGCCAGCTGTTCCGTATTAACAAACTCTATCTGTTCGTACCTGACAAAACATGGGACAAAACTGGATCAAACAGGAGATTGTAAAATCTTGCAAAGATCTGCTCTGCAGATGACTCCAAATCAGCCGGATCACCTGGGGGTGGAGTCTCCACTCTCCGCTGAATGTCGCATGCCACGACAGCACGTCCGCTGTAGCATTGAGGCTACCCGGGATGTGAGTGGCCCGCAGTGACCTCAGTCACTGCTGACTACAAAGGAGTAGATGGCGGGCGAGTTGCAACATGCGAGTAGAGCGTACGCCACCTTGGTGATTTATGTACGCTACTGCCACTGTGTTGTCTGACTGGAACAACACATGCTTGCTTCGGATCAATGGCAATAGCCTCTGCAGGGCGAGCAGTAACTCTAGGCAGTTCATGTGCCAACCCAGAGAACAAGCAGCTGCGTGCCCATAGCACACGGCACCCCAGCCCAACTTGGAAGCATCTGTGGTGATCACAACGCATCTGGACAACTGCTGAAGGGGAACTCCTGCCCGCAAAAACATGAGATCTGTTCAAGGGCTGAAAAAATGGTGGCAGAACGCCGTGATAGTTACGCGATGTGTGCCGCGGCACTATGCCCATCTCGGGTCATGCTGCCAAGGATGCCATATGCCCCAGGAGCCTCTGAAAATGTTTCAGTGGAACTGCTTTCCTCCACCTGAATGACTTCAGGCAGTTGAGCACTGACTGCGCACACTTGCTTGTGAGGCGTGCTATCACCGAGACCGAGTCTATCTCCATGCTGAGAAAAGAGATGGTCTGAAACGGGAGAGCTTGCTCTTTTCCCAGTTGATCTGAAGCCCTAGTCGGCTTAGGTGCATGAGTACCAGGTCCCTGTGCATGAACAGCAACTCTCGAGAATATGCTAGAATCAGCCAGTCATCAAGGTAGTTAAGTATGCGGACGTCCACTGCCCTGGCAAGAGCTGCCTCTGGAACTTTCGTGAAGACTCGAGAGGACAGGGACAGGCCGAAGGGGAGGACCTTGTACTGATACGCCCGGCCATCAAAAGCAAATCGTAGGAAGGGTCTGTGTCGAGGTAAAACAGAGATGTGAAAGTACGCATCCTTCAGGTCTACCGCCGCAAACCAATCTTGATGCCGGACACACATTGGCATCTTGGACGGGAGTCTGTGTAAGGCCCGGTTCGGAACTCAAAGGTCCAAGATTGGCCGCAACACACTGCTTTTCTTTGGTACAATGAAGTAAGGGCTGTAGAACCTTCCCCCATCTCGGCTGGAGGGACAGGCTCTATCGCAACCTTGTGAAGAAGGGTCGTGATCTCCAGACGCAGGATGGCGGTGCACTGAGGTGAAGCGGATGCCGCTAAACTGGGGCGGGCACCTGGCGAACTGAATCGCGTAGCCGAGTCGGATGGTCTGTCCAGCCACCGCGTCGGGTTAGAAAGCATTAGCCAAGCGTCCAAGCTCCAGGCGAGGAGCATCAAAGGGACGATCGTGTCTGACGTACCTGGAGGTGAGGCCTTGCGGCTGCGGGTCGGCCTCGAGACTCGTCTCAACCGGCTGGCCGTAGGTATGATGCAGCGCATTCACTGGGCCCTGGCTGTGCGTGCTCGGTGTCTGGTTGCCGTGACAACGGCGGCCATGAACTCTGATCATGTGATCCAAGGAGTGAGGAAACCTCTCTCTTTTTGACAGTGTGGTTACCGCAGACCGTTCTGTGTGCAGTGAACAAAAGAGAAAAGGAAACAAAGGATTTACCTCCCAGCACTCAAGTGGGGGATGGAGTGGTCTGGACACCAGCTCCGTAGCGGAAGTCTCGCTCCCTGGTTCGTCTATCTCAGGGGTGCTTAGGAGCCTTCCGAGTCTTCATTCCGGCCTGTGAGACTGGGGCATCACTTTCCTGCGGGGGGCTCTATGCTGGGGCTGAGAACTTGGCTCGGGTTGAGGCAGAGCCATCTGAGCTTTTGTCGCCGCAGGGGGATAAAATTTGCCATACATCCAACATCATACACTTCTTAAGAGGTGAATGGTACAGCAGTAGTATTCAGCTTGCTGATAGTACAACCTCTCAGCTCCAAACAGTGGGCATTCCAGCTCCTTTTATACCTGTATGTTCTGGGGAGTGGCATGAAAATTCCACTCGCCAATTCTAATTGGCATTTTCTCAAAAATGTGATGTGTTCGGGGCTCTCAAGAGTGACCCCTAGTGTCACTACATCTATACAATGTTGAATGAGAGACAGAAGGAGAACAATAGTTTTCAGTTTTAGATGCCATTGTAGAATGGGGTATTCTATACACCATTTAGTATTCTCAGTCAGCCATGATTACATTAATCAGTGAATGAAAGTGTCAAATAACAGGATGGTTACTGAGATAACTGGAGTCTTCATTTTAATGTGAGTGGTCATGTCTTCCTAAAAAGAGTATATTGCAAAGTTACAATGCATGTCCTTAGGAGTTAAACTTTTTAATGAGGAAAAAATGTACATTTAAACAAATGTTTAAAACCAAACATAATTTTGTCTATAAAGATAATACAAGACACAGTTGAAGACAGAAGTTTACATACACCTTAGCCAAATATATTTAAACTCAGTTTTTCACAATTCTTGACATTTAATCATAGAAAAAATTCCCTGTCTTAGGTCAGTTAGGATCACTACCTTATTTTAAGAATATGAAATGTCAGAATAATAGTAGACAGAATTATTAATTTCAACGTGTATTTCTTTCATCACATTCCCAGGAGTTTAAATACACTTTGTTAGTATTTGTTAGCATTGCCTTTCAATTGTTTCATGTTTTGGGTAGCCTTCTACATGCTTCTCAAAATAAGTTGCTGGAATTTTGGCCCAATCCACCAGACAGAACTGGTGTAAGGGTTTGTAGGCCTCCTTGCTCGCACTCACTTTTTCAGTTCAACCCACACAGACCTGTCAGACTGAGGTCACAGCTTTGTGATGGCCACTCCAATACCTTGACTATGATGTCCTAAAGCCTCCTTCCTCATTGTCCATTTGGAAGACCCATTTGTGACCAAGCTTTAACTTCCTGGCTGATGTCTTGAGATTTTGCTTCAATATATCCACATGGTTCTCCTTCCTCATGATGCCATCTATTTTGTGAAGTGCACCAGACCCTCCTGCAGCAAAGTACCCCCACAACATGATGCTGCCACCCCCAAGCTTCACAGTTGGGGGTGGCGTTCTTATGCTTGCAAGCCTCAACCTTTTTCCTCCAAACATAACAATGGTCATTATGGCCAAACAGTTCAATATTTGTTTCATTAGACTAGAGGACATTTCTCCAGAAAGTAAGATCTTTGTCCCCATGTGCACTTGCAAACTGTAGTCTGGCTTTGATGGTGGTTTTTGGTGCGGTGGCTTCTTCCTTGCTGAGCAGCCTTTCAGGTTATGTTGATATAGGACTCTTTTTACTGTGAATATAGATACTTGTCTACCTGTTTCCTCCAGCATCTTCACAAGGTCCTTTGCTGTTGTTCTGGGATTGATTTTCACTTTTCACACCAAACTACTTTCATCTCTAGGAGACAGAATGCGTCTCCTTCCTGAGCGGTATGATAGATGTGAGGTCCCATGGTGTTTATACTTGCGTACTATTTTTTTACAGATGAACGTGGTACCTTCAGGCATTTGCAAATTGCTCCCAAGAATTAACCAGACTTGTGGAGGTCCAAATTTTTTTTTCTGAGGACTTCTTTTGATTTTCCAATTATGTCAAGCATAGAAACACTGAGTTTAAAGTTAGGCCTTAAAATACATCCACAGGTACACCTCAAATTCAGTACACCTCCTATCAGAAGCTAATTGTCTAAAGACTTGACATCATTTTCTGGAATTTTACAAACTGCTGAAAGGCACAGTTGACCAACTCGAATTGTGATATAGTCAATTAAAAGTGAAACAATCGCTCCGTAAACAATTGTTGGAAAAATGACTTGTGTCATACACAAAGTAGATGTCCTAAACGACTTGTCAAAATGTTAGATTTGCTAATATTAAATCTGTGGAGTGGTTTAAAAGTTTTTATGACTTCAGCCTAAGTGTATGTAAACTTCTGACTTCAACTGTATATTTACTTGAAAAATTGCCATTGGGTATATAGACTTGTTTTCTGAGAATGTATCTTGAATAAACGTGTATTATGTCTTGTTACAAAGGCAGTTTTTGCGTTGGCCATTTTTTCTCACGTTTGAAGAAAAAACTTCGCTAAAGGTATTTTATTTCATATTTACAAACAGCCATTTTGTGACAAAACTACGTTTTAACAATTACTTATGTGAACAGCTAAGAGAACAAATCGAGTACCAACACAAAATGCCAATAAGGATTTTGTACAAATAAGATAAGTAAAATATTGTGAATCTCTTTTATTATTGTGCAAACAAAATTGATGAATTGTTGCAGACAAAAAAAAAGGTCAACATTTCTGTGTATATCTGTAAAGCATTATTTAGTTCAGCTAAACTTCACTGATGACTTATATTATTGTGCTGTTTTATTCTAATAAAATTTTAAACCTGTGAATCAGAATCAGAGGGAATCATTTTAGACATAGCCGGAGTGTCTGAATGGAGGTGTTATTTGAAGCAGGTGGTAATACTAGGCTAATTTATATACTCTATGTCTCTGATTATATACACACAGCTGAAAGGCAGCAACATTCTCCACACTGCCTCTGAATTACTCTGAAACAATAAGAGAGAAAGCAAACTGGCTTACAGACTCCTAAAACCGACCACTTCAAATCTCAAAGCATGCAAAAGTCCATTACGGGAAATTAGAAAGAGCGAACATCTAGGAGTGGGCATCATTCACTTTTATCGAGTCAGAGCACTTGCCTTTGGTGCATTGTGTACCTGTCAATGAACTGCAGTTCAGAGTAGACTGCTGTCCTGACAAATAGCTGTGTGTTAACGTGCTCTCTCCCTCTCTAAGCCAGAGCCCAGGGGCATGCTGGGATGCACGAATAGACTCAATCTCACCCTCGGGAACAATGCAAAGAAAATGTCACCGGCCTGGTTGGAGTTTAATGCATTGCAGAATTTCAGCGCCTGTATAGGTATAATCAAATACAATTCATGCATATGTTAGAGCAGCAGGGGGCTTTGTTAGCTATGTGCTTTTATAGACTGAAAAATATAGAATTTTCATGAAAGGGATAGTTCACTCCAAAATACACCTGCATAACCTGTTCCAAATCTGTATGACTTTCTTTTTTCCATGGAACACATAAAGATATGTTATGCAGAATGTTTGCCTGGGTCACCATTCACTTTCATTTTTAGATGCAAAAGATGCAATTAATGTACACAGGTTTGGAACAAAAAGTGTAAACAGAATTAAAAATTTTTGTGTGAACTATCCCATTAATTTATTACATTAGAAAGTGGAAAGAGCAATACTTTCAGTACCACACCCCAAAAATCTAATCACTCAATTGTTTGTGTGCAAAATAAACACAAATAGAGACCAAAAGCTGCAGCGTGTTGTCAGCACTTTCTTTCTATCAGAAGAAGAAAAATGCCAAATATGACAGATGGAGAGAGAGAGAGAGAGAGAGGGAGAGAGAGAGAGAGAGAGAGAGAGAGAAGAACAAAGCATGTGTGGTACACAATCAGCCGTGTGTAAAGTACGCAAGCACACCTCTCTAATTCACCGTTCACTCTGGCAACATGGGCAGCACCAGTGATTTCACTGAAACAGCATTCAGGCCTTCTTGTATCTGCAGTTTGAATGCAAACAAACCAGGCAAGCACCACTGCCACCACCCCTCCCCTATCCCCCCAGACTTTCCTCAGCATATAAATGGGCAAGGGTGCATCATCAGGCCTAGATCACGTCTATAAACCTCACCCTGACAAATCCTTCAAGGGGAGCCAGACCCACAAGCTCCATATGTACCTCGAAAGATAATTTGTGGAGCGAGTTAATCAATAATGCAATAGTAAATTCATTTAAACACATTACTGATACGGTTTAATTAATGGCACCACAACTGCAATTTGTCAGTGTCACTCACAGTCATCCCTTTGATATTTATACCATTAGTCCATTTTTTTTCTACACGAAGACCCTGACTAATGCTTATCCTTAGCATGAGCCTCCACATCCCAGAATTAGAGAGCGCAGTCCCTCAAAAAGAAAGCTTGTTTCTACACAGCTGAAAAGTGGAATATAATTTACAATCTAAATCACATTAAGGGTCATAAAGGGATTGGAGGCAAACACAAAAATGGTAAATGGTGAATATCTACTTAATGCAGCCTGCATATGAGCCACCTAATCAACTGCTTCAGCGATTATATAAAAAAAAGTGGCACTTGGTTGCGGCACATGCTTTAAAACCACATAATACTGCAGATAGCTGCACCCTAAAATCCACTGAAATCAAAATTTGAGTTTTGTGGCTTTTAGTCCATGTGTCTTAGCTTTGAGGTAATTTATGTGCTAATATACTCATATAGTTTAATAAATAAGTGTATATTTTGAAATTATAAGTATACATTTAAAATGTAGTCTTTAGCTGTGTTCCAAATGATGCACTATACACTATGTACTCGGCCATCTAGTGTATGGATTTTCAAAGTGTAGTTTCATCCTAAATAGAGCACAAAAACAAGTTAAGTTTTTTAGCTGAAGCAAGTGACATTTAAAAAAAAAACGTATGCAATCTGTTGCCGCTAGCTTTAGCACATTAGCCAAACCAGAGACTTAGCAGAGACTGGCTACATCTATTAAAATGAATGGGAGAAATTAGAATGGCCATTGGTCAGTGGATGTAGAGAGGAAGTCCCACCATACAGGAAAAGTAACCAATCACCTTTTAGATACAGACATCGCCTGTCAATCAACAGAGAGCATGCATGTGCATTAGCTATACAAGCCAGGAAAATTGTGTGTGTGTGTTTTTTTTTTTTTTACAGAATCTGAGGTATAGAAGTACAATTTATGATTCTAGTGTTGTCAGGGTTGACTGCTGATTTGAAATATGTTCTTTGATTGTAATCTTGACCAACTGTTTTGTAAATTTAGATTCTTTCCATATTCAAGTAGATAGGAGCTGCACTTTTATGACTGGAAATAGCTTCCCGGGAGCGCTCCAAAGATTGCTGACAGTGGACCTACTTGCTAGAAAGATTCTGGCCAAACTCAATCCAGCACTTATATCTCAAATAACGTACATATTCACATAGCATGGGGTGGTGGTTAAGCATTTAACTCACATTTGTAAGGTGCTGTCTTCACAGAAGTTTCTCAAGGTGCCACATTCATCAATAATTACAAATGTTTATTTCAAGCCAGAAATGTGGCCACGTAACCCTTCCCCTGCTACACAGGGCTAGCCGCAACCTTTGAGTGCATAGAGTGTTACACGTTCCACTCATCCGGCTACTTGTAGTACTCTTCTTTTTGTTGCATTTCCAGTGTGAACATGCAACACGCACTACTACGAAAGGTGTAGAATAGTACAGCAGTGTGCAATTTGGTACAACCTTTATAAAAATTGAAACAAAACGAACAAAAATATTGACAGCTCATCTTGTACTACACAGATCTGCCTCTGCGCCTTCGGTTGTTTTAGCCGTTGGGACTGCGAGATCGTTTTTGCTGTCGGGCCCGTAGTCATTTTAAAAGTTACCTGCCTGTACTTACTTCTTTGCATTTAATTATCAGACTTTACAGAAAGATACAAAAAAATGAATGCTTTAAAATTCTCTGAATGGTATGTAAATCATTATTGGTAATTTTGGGAATATCAGATGTTGTGTCAGGATCAGCCTAACCTCACGAAAATTATGTGACTGTGGCAATATTTTTGCAAAATGACACTATGAGGCTCATTACACATTTTGTGGCAATTCCGAGGTGATATTTCCACTGCGTAGCTCTAAAAGTGAGTTAAATTTTCTTCCAAACAAATCTACTGAGTTTTATGCTGCGTTCACGTTGTGTCAGTACAACTGTAATTATGAGATGGCAACTCAGAGGTTCTACACAGAGCTGTTCATGTCTTGGGATCTCGGAAGATACAACATTTCCGAAAAAGTTGGGACAGCATGAAAAATGCTAATAAAATCAAAAAGTATTGATTTGTAAATTATATTCTCCCTTTGCTATATTGAAAGCACTACAACTACAAATTATATGATGTTTTACCTTGTGAACTTTATTGATTTTTTTTTTAAATGCACAGTAATTTCAAATCAGATGATTGCAACACGCTCAAAAAAGAGAAGGGGCAATTTAAGACTAATAACAATTTGACGAGTTGAAATAACAAGGCGATGTGAAAGAGTAGATGTTAAACAGGTGAAGCAATCGTGTCATTTACATAAGGAGCCTTCAAAAACAACATAGACCTTGAAGAGCAAGGAACATTCAAGACTTGTCAATTTGCCAACAGATGCTTCAGAAAATAATCCAGCACTTTGAGAACAATGTTCCCTAAAACAAATTTGAAGGATTTTGGGCATTCACCCTCTGCAGTGCACAATATAGTTAAAAGATTCAAGGAATCGAAAACCACTTCTGAATGTGCGTGATCTCCGATCCATCAGATGTCACTGTTAAAAAATGTCATTCATCTGTAACGGATATCATGACATTGGCTTGAGAATACTTCAGAAAACATTTTTTAGTCAACAACATTCGCCACTGCATCCACAGATGCAAGTTAAGACTTTGCTATGCAAAGCAGAAGCCATATACTGCATCAACACTGTCCAGAAGCACTGCCAACTTTTCTGGGCTCGGTCTCATCTTAGAAGGAAAGTAGAACAGTAGAACCAAGTTTTTTGGTCCGTCAAGTCCACATTTCAAATAGTTTTTGAAAAACAACGCTCGCGTGTTCTCCGGGCCAAAGAGGAAAAGGAACATTCAAGCTGTTTTCAGTGTCAGGTCCAAAAGCCAGTGTCTGTATTGGCCAGGGGTGTGTCAGTCCCCATGGCATGGGTAACTCACATATTTTGGAGTAACATATACTGCCTCCAGCACCGTCTTTTCAAGGGACATCCCTGCATTTTGCAGCAGGACAACTTTAAACCACATACTGACCGGAATACAAGAGCATGGATGTGTAAGCAGAGAGTGCAGGTGCTAGATTGGTCTGCCTGCAGTCCTGACCTGTCTCCAACTGAGAATGTGAGGTATATTATGAAGCACACCATACAGCAATGAAGACACTGTACAATTATGAATAAGGGACAATTCCACTTTCTAAACGTAACAAATTTGTGTCTTCAGTTTCCAAATGCTAAATAAGTGTTTAAGAGAAAAAATGTTGACGTTTGAGAATGGCCAGACTGGTTCGAGCTGACAAAAAGGCTACAGTAACTCAGATAACCACTCTATACAACTGTACTGAGCAGAATAGCATCTCAGATGTCAAACCTTGAGGTGGATGGGCTACAACTTTTTTGGAGCGTGTTGCAATCATCTGATTTGAAGTTACTGTACATTTAAAAAAAAAAAAAAAATGAATTTCACAAGGTAAAACATAATATAATGTGTAGTTGTAGTGCTTTCAACATAACAAATTGTGAATACAATTTACAAAACACTTTTTGTTTTTATTAGAATTTCTCATTCTGTATTTTTTTCTTTGACAACACTCATAATGCCAAAACGGCTTTGTTATTGATAACAGCTAAATGTTTATCACAACATAAATTTATTAATTCTCCTTGATAAGTTGTTGCAAAATGTTTAAGAAAAAGAAAACGCTGCAGGTATCGTTGGCATAATAAGATGGCTTATCAAACAGAAATATGTGTTCACTAACTTTAACTGGCTGCTGCCATATTAGTTCTTTTCACATCATCATGACTGTGAAGTTTGAGTGTAAAGGGGTTCGTTGTGGGGTAAAAGGAGGAAATGAGAAATGTGAGGCTTCAATCAAAATGTTGTTTTTTAAATCAAAATAACTCAAGAATAGCTTTTCATCTTCCACATAATCAAACAACTTCGGCGGTTGAAGCATGATTCTCTCTCCTCGCCTCTGGCGAGGTTCTTCCTTATATTGCTCTCCCCAATCAGAACAGGTGTTAGATATTATAGCGCTCAGGTGTGTGCACCCTTACTGCTTCCTCTCTCTCCCAACGGACGCTCAATCATGCCCCCTCTGCCACATATACTCACCACCCGACTCAGGCTGAGGAGTCATCCAGAATGAGGTTTGTACGACCAGGCAGAGGGGAGAATATGTCTGAAAATTCCTTTTCCAACCTGGCAACCTCTGTGACTTGTGACGGTGAGAGGTGGTCCCCTCGAGTGACATTTTAAATTCACCTCCTGCCCGAGCTCCGCCCACTCCAGAACCACCATTGCCAACGTCACAGGCGCTGCCTCCCTCCATAATTTCAGGCGGTTGAGATAGTATATTTGACGTGCGTCACCTCTATCTATTCGCCTTACCTCATAATCGAGATCTCCTACACGTTGCTGTGTCCTCAAAGGGCCCTTGCCACTTAGCGAGTGATTTAGGTAGTTGTTACGCCACAAATTGGGCTTCCCGGACAACAGTGGGATGAGTCTGGCCACCTACTGAGCACGTGGCCAACTCCAGATCTCGGCCGTCCTCTCAAACAGGTCCAAAATGGCCTCCGGATCATTTTCTGCCCCCATTTGCATGATTGCGACTGGAGGCATGGGGGCTGCTGTGTCAGGGGTCACAGCCAGGGCTTTCTCCTGGTGCAGTAAGCTCTGGATCATGTGCCGGTCTTTTGCTTGAGCCAGGAGCACCTCCTGGAATCAGCGATCCTGGTCCTAAAGCAGCTCAAGCAGGGCCTGATTTTGAGCATAATGCATACTGGTGAGGGACTTGATGACTTCCGCCAACGGTGAGGACTCCATACCGGCGTATATTTCCTCCAAGATCCCGGGTTTCGGCACCAGTGTAAAGGGATTAATTGTGAGGTGAAAAGAGCAAACGGGAAACATGAGGCTTCAACTCAAAAGGTTGGTCTTTAATAAATTGTAACTCAAGAATAGCTTTTAAGCTTCCACATAAACAAAAATGTTGGCAGTTGAAGCGTGACTCTCTCTCCTTGCCTCTGGCATGGTTCCTTCTTATATCGCTCTCCCCATTGCTTACTGCAATCAGAACAGGTGTTAGACATTATAGCGCTCAGGAGTGTGCACACTTACCGCTTTCTCTATCTCTGGACGAACACTCGACCACGCCCCCGCCACCACAACAGTGTTTATGAACTGCAAATCTGCAGCAAATCTCATGATTTGGGTGTATGTGAATAAAAGTAATTGTTATTGTAGCGCCTCTAGTGTTTGTTTCACCAGTTAACTGCCGTGATACATACAGCGAGACCAAGTTGGTCAGAGTTATTGTTACAGTTTTGACTGACTGTCAAGAGGCAGAAAGGTGACTAACCAAAAAACAGCTCAGAATTTACTCGCACACGTGCTGTTCCAACAATTTCAGTTACAAAGTTTGCAAGAGGGTTTGAACATCCTTAAGTATGCTATCATGGTTTCTCTTGCATGGGGTTTTTTATGTGCTGTTATCAGGTTAATGAGCCCACCAGCCCACTTGATGTCGAGAGGCCTGCCACAAAGACGCGTCTCATTAGAGGCTGCCTGGCACTGTGCAGAGAGACAAAAAGCACATTCACTCACTCTGAATACCGTCATGCTCCCCATTGCTGCCAGCCTGTAGAGCTGCACCCGTGGCATCTATCCCGCACACACAAACACACACACGCCCTGGCTCTTGGCCAGTACCACCTCAACCCTTTTTTTGCATGAGAGAGTGCCCGGCAGGGCTTGGCCGAGCTGTGGCTGCATGGAAACATAGTGGGCACATAGCAGAGCTGGCACCATGCCAGCGGCTGCAGCCCAGCCTGTTTTGCTGCAGTGACAGCTTAAGCGGCACGTGCATTAATTCCTCCTTCAGGGCCAGAGAGAGGGTTCACTATTGTGTTCACACACACACACACACACACACACACACAGTGGACCTTGGTATGTGTGTGTGTGTCTCAGGACTCGAGTGACTATAATCAGTCAGTATCTCAGGTCTGTGAGCCATTATCTCCTGAGAGGGGATCAATAGTGAATAGTGTCCTGATGTGTACTGGGTTAGTTGTGACTGAGACTTTACATGGATACATGTGTTTCTTTATTAGAATAATACAAACAAACAAACAATCCAGAATCTTTTGAAATAGTATGATTCAATGAATCCACTGAGATTCCATTTTTACCCAAATTTCTTTTCGCAAATGATTCTTCTGATCTTCAGAGAGGTAATATAAGTTTTATATATAAAAAAATTTTTTTTTGCATATTTGTCATAATCACAAGTTATATTCTATACAATACATTTTAAATGCCGCACTAATTTGGAAGTTAGTGATCAATAAACTTGAATTTGGTCTTTGTTTTGTATGACTGTGGACTAAAAACTAAATGTGCAAAGTAAAAAAAGTAATTCAGCACTTTAGATACCTAGGATTTAGTGATCTTTTGAAATATTTTAAATAGGAGTACAATTATTTTTTGTATGTACACTCACTGAGCACTTTATTAGGAACAGCTGTACACTTACTTATTCATGCCATTATCTAATCAGCCAATCATGTGGCAGTAGTGCAATGCATAAAATCATGCAGATACAGGCTAGAAGCTTCAGTTAATTTTCACATCAACCATCAGAATAGGGAAAAATGTGATCTCAGTTATTTCTACCATGGTATGATTGGTGGTGCCAGATGGGCTGGTTTGAGTATTTTTGTAACTGCTGATCTCCTGGGATTTTCACACACAACAGTCTCTAGAGTGGCAGTTTTGTGGGCAGAAACGCCTTGTTGATGAGAGATGCTAATGGAGAATGGCCAGACTGGTTCGAGCTGACAAAAAGGCTACAGTAACTCAGATAACCACTCTATACAATTGTACTGAGCAGAATAGCATCTCAGATGTCAAACCTTGAGGTGGATGGGCTACAACAGCAGAATACCACGTTGGGCACTTTATTAGAACCACAGTGTTCCTAATAAAGTTCTCAGTGTGTTTATATTAGTTTCAGTCACTAGTTATATTCTGTACATATTAATTGGTGATAAGCTGCACTAATTTTAAAATTACTGATCAATAAACTTGAATTCCACTCTTTGCTGTATGATTTTGGATAAAAAAAAGCATGCGCAAAGTGAGAAAATAAAAAGAAAGTAATTTTGAACTTCAGCTGCCTAGGTTTTATGGCTTTTTTTGAAATATTTTTGAATAAGTGCACATTGATTTTGTGTATGCATATTAGTTACAGTCAAGTTATATTCTATACATTTCAAATTTTGCACCAATTTTAAAATTAGTGATCAATAAACTTCAGTTCCACTTTGTTTTGTATGATTGTGGACGAATAGCATGTGCAACGGGAGAAAAAAAGAAAGACATTCAGCCCTTTGCATACCTAGGTTGAATGGATCTTTTAACTTATTTAAATAACATTACTTTTTTATGCATTTTATTTACTGGCACTAGATATTATTAACACATATTAAATGCTCATACTGTATGCTGCACTAAATAAAAAATAGTGATCTATAAACTTGAATTCCACTCTTTGTTTTGTCTTATTATGCAAAAAAAATAATGCATAAATAAGAGAATTGCACATAAGGCAATATACTTTGTACATCTAGTGAACCATAGGATACATTTAACTTAACATAAACAATATGTTTCCTATATGTTACGATATGGGTCTCAAAGAGCTAGTACTTCTGCATCCCACTCTCTTTCCCCAACACAATTTATAGAATGCGTGCCAAAACAGCTGAGCTGACTGCAATGATGTCACTTGCACTGATGGAATGCTTTGTTCCACAGCGTGTGCGCATGCCACCTGGTCTGAGCAAAAGTCTGCGAGATGCATGATGGGTGTGTATCTGCGTGTGCTGGAAGATGACTGAAGCTCGATTCAATCACACCAGTCACTAAAAGCTCACGCAATGATTTCAAACGCTGTTAGAAACACCAGAATGTCTTATTGTATACTTGACGTCTTGTGTTACACTTTCACAGTGGATGTTCTATTGTTTTAAACCTAAATGAGACATATGCTTATATACTATATTTGAAATTACAGTTCAATTTCAAAGTGTTTCCATTTCAACCCTCAGTGAGCTAGTGTGTATCTTAGACCGTCCCTCTTGGTAAATGCAATGGGAATAGCAGTCAAGGTAGCTGAAGCATTAATAGGGAATTATACTCATATATTTTTAGTAAGCCTTTGGGCACTTCCAGTGTCCCTAAAAGAACATGGTTGCTAGGCAACCATTATTGTTGCCATGGAGATTCACGTGTTGGCAGCTGCTGCAATCAGCATTAAGTCAAGGCACATATTCTCATTCCAGCAGTCAGGCGATAGCAGGCAAGTAGGACAGCAAGTCACTAGGATAGTAATCGCACAGAAACATATGTTCGCCCATCATTCACTGCATTAATAACATCATATACGGCCAAAACGATTGCCGTAGTTTGGTACAAATAATGACAGACAGACTCATATATTCACTCTAATGACAGATTTAGCCACATTCATTCAGTTTAAGGGTTGTGCCATGTTTTTAGTGTCACAAAGACAACCAAAGCTTTCAGAAAAATGAATAAGGTCCCTGAGTGAAATATGTTACTTACAATTAAAATCATTATAAATGGATATTTGCATCTCAGTCATAAAAATAATGTAATGTATGATTTACATTTCAAAAATGTAGTATATATTAAATTCAATATATTTCAGAATATATCCACATTTTGTTAGAACCATGTTATTGTACAAGTTCAAAATCAACTCATTGAATTTAGTCTTTAGTTCCTTTAGCAGATCCACCAAAGCACACAAAGATTCAGTATAGCGCATGTGGGTGGATGTGCAATGTGAAGTCTTGTGCTGCAATTGAAATTTCCAGCCCCTTTGGTTCTTTCTGTCTAGTTGTTTATGCTGACAAATTGACTATTTCCAGTGGAACTGCGTTAGAGATTTTTACAGCATTTCAAAGGCTGTGGAGGATAAGTGATATTTTCAAGAGACTAAATTGTTTGTTGTAAAGCTATGCAAACCTATTGGAATAATTTCAGCATTGGATGAACACACACACACACACACACACACACACACAATGCATTATAACTGTTATTTGGGGTGCTGTTTTATCTGTCACTTTGCATTTGACATAGCAGAGATGCATTGTAATAAAATAACAGAATTTTGGTTCCCTGTTTCAGCCGTCAGGCAGCATGGAGAGATATTCCCACTGCCTTGTATCTGTGATTATATGTGTACTGCTGGCTAGTGGTGGATATCTGGATATTTAGTGCCAATACAATTCACTGCTAGGGGAGCTAGATAAGGCTGTAGATTATACAGATGTCTAAGCATTTGATAAGTGCATAACATTTTTACATACACATGTATGATTAAACTGATAAATGAGAAACCTAAGAAAATATTTTAGCATAGTACAGCTTGGTTTTGTGTTATATATGTAGCATCAGTTTATGAAAGAGAGAGGGTACTGTATGTTCGGAATAGCATGCTAACATAGGCTACTAATTTTTTGCAGCGCATAGTATAGTGGTATGCGCTTGAATGGCACTTTAATTTCCAGTGTGAGGAATGAACTGGAAGTAAACCAATGCAAATTTTAACACCTGTTTTTTGACTTCATATTTTATTGGACTGTCAAAATGTAAGTCCTTTATAAATGCAATTTAATCAAAATAAAAAATAACTGGATGACAATGAGATGGCATACATGCAACAAAAGGAAGTCATGTGACAACAGCATACTGTTCAAACATTTATCGTGGATTAATGCCTACTGTTTCGCCTACTTTTTTAAAAAAAATAACAGGCAGAATACAGTGTATCCAGCAGAGCAAACAGGAAGCTAGCATTCTGTACAAAATATACCATACAGTAATTCTACATTTTCTCAAATAGATAAGTCATCACCTTCTTATTACAGCATAAATTTGTATAACTTTGTTAGAAATGTAGGAACTGACTTAAAAATCCCCATTTACACAAAACTCATTTCCCTTATTACAAAGGCCAGAATTAAATTTTAAAAAGATTAGTGGATTAAAGCCACTGAATATAAACAATGGGTGATTTGGCAAAGCGAATAAAAAGTGAAGAAAGAAAGAATGTGGGGACAGGTAACTGACAGGGGCGTTCAGGGCTGGTCGCTGCTGTGACTCAATGCTTTTAATGTCTCTGAAAAAGAGTGAAGTACTCTTGAGAACAGACTGTAATGGCCTCCATTCTATGTTTTTTCTTCTGACATTTAGCAGCTCAGTGTGAAAAGGGCTAGTAGATCAGATGCTTCAACATGCATGTTTGACCTCGAGAGATGTAGGACAGGATGAGACCCAAACACAGTCATGAGCTCTCTTGACCCATAGAACAGTCAGGACAACATCACAAAGGCTCAGTTGCACAAACATGACAATGGTTCATGAATATGAATGGTACACACATGCTTAGCATGTGTGAGTGTATACAAAGCCTATAGCTCTAATAAAGATGGTCTGCCATGGTCACTGTACACCAAAATCCATAGCACGATTTAATTCCATTTCAAAAAGCACAGATTCAGCCATGATAGTCTATGAGTGCTCAGTATAAAATACTGGAGGGACAAAAAGCAAAATGCCTCTTAAAATGACTTGTAGCACAGACAGTCAGGTCTGCTGTCACACAAACAGTGCTGATGAGCCCGAATGACCTGACTAGACTTTCTACTCCACACCAGATTGAGAGAAACCTAGAAATAATCTAGGCTCATCAGGATCTACTGGGTTTTAACAGTTTATTCACAACTAAATTAGGTCACAGTGGGAGAGAAGTGAAAACCTTAGTTACATTCTTTCTCATGGAATCCCATTCCAGCTGAGAGCAGAATGTGGAGGCAGAGAAGATATATACAATGGACATATGTAGGTTTATGCGTTTCAAGAGCTGAGGATGGAGGCCATTGCTGCTTACTGCATTCCTCTCTCTCAAAGAAAAAATAAATAAAATACAAAATCTGCTTTGCTCATCAAAGATGAAGATGCTGCACATTTTTGTCATTTATTTTGATCAGCAAACAATTATCGGCCATGACCTGTCATCAGGGCAGTAGCAAGTGGGGTGAATGGTGATAAAGATTCTAGGGGTCCAAAGGTCCAGGGGGGCCCACAACAAATTAAAAACTGTATTTTTTTTTAATAGGTAAGGGGCCCAGAGCAATATACAGAAAGGGGGCACAAAATTCCTTACTACAGCCCTGCCTGTCATACTACATGCAGCGAAATATGATGTTGCACTTAATGGCATATGCCTGTAACAGTATGTGAATTTTTAAAGTATAATACTCATGTGTAAAACTTTAATAATACACTTTAGGATGTCATTAGTGTTGGGTCATTCTACACATGCAAATTTGGATAAAGGTAGAGGTTTGATGTAGTGTTTATGTAAGCAGCACTATAACTGTTATCTGAAATGGCAGACTACAATAGCAAGAAAAGGTCAGATATTCTCAGAACCATGAATTTAAATGCCCAACAATAACTAGACGCCTCACAATATCAATTACCCTACAATGATAGTTTATCTGGGTAGCATTTGAAGATAGCCTAATATTCGGTGTAGCTACCTATGTCGACGGTAAAAGAAAAAGACGCTTATAAGATATTTAAAACGTTGTATTTTTACTAATCGCACGGATTACTGACGTTGACAGAATGTTTTGCACAGCTGAAGGGTTTGCGTCTCAAACGTGAGCGTGAAGGCGCGTGATGTTTGATTTAGGAGTCTGCAGCAGTGTGCAGTTCGCATCTCATTTGTGACGGAATCTGTACAGATTATAAACAATCTTTATCACATTTTGTTTTCAAATGGAATTTATTACTCGCATTATGCTGGCTAAATTTGTACAAATATCAACATTATTTAAAATAGCAGCAAGTAGGCCTATCGGGTCAATTATTCGTCTCCAACTTAAAAAAAATAAACGCATTTAATGCACAAGCTAGGTTGCATAATTTTTCGAATACTTAATTAGATGTAATAAGGGATTTAATAGCGTTCAGAGTTAATTACAAACATGTTTGAAATGTGATAAACGTGCTTGAGTAAAACAGTTCACTGTGATGCAACATAACAAAATATATAAGCTCAATAAATTATATTTGATTGTGCAGTATTTCGTTAAAATATTGCAATGTGCAGGTTAAGTTGCCTATATACGAGTTAATTAACATTTGTTTTCAATTATTGTGGCAAAGATGCTGAAAAATTATCCATGCTTTCCAATAAGTAATTAAAAATGTTAAGGTATCTGCAATAGCAGTGCCAACGTAATGCATTCATTTAAAATCCTAACATCACAATCTAATGGCCATCTCTAGATTAGCACGAAAAGACAAATAATACAAACAATAACAATAATAAAACCAGCATCAAGATGTCGAGAAGGATCCGTTTGAGACTTTGCATTCAATACAGAGTCTTAATTAATAGCACTATTGTCAATCTATTTTTCGCGTTTGATTTTTTTTTTTTTTTTTTTTTTTTACTTTAAGAGTGAAAGATTGATTTTGAGAACAGAGAGGAATCTGAAACCATCAAACGATTTTATATCAGTGCTTATCAACGGTTACAAAAACGTGTAGGCTAGCTAATCTTTGATTAAAACAGGCCTCTACATGTATTCATACCACAGCTATATAGAAGCTAATGAAAAGTGTGCTGCATATAACTGCATGTAAACGTCTAAAAATTCTGCCTTACTTGAAAGCGTATATCTGAGGTCCTTTCATCCTGGTAAAGATAATCATTGACTCCGTTGATATCTATATACCTCGTAGCCATTTTCAACATTGCAAACTCATTCTGGCCAAGCACTGGTAGTAGCTACAACGTTACCCCCATTTTCCGTAGGAAACAGAGCCCTCGAGCCAGCCCTGATTAATAAAAGTTTATCTGTTTTGAAGTGCAGAACAATAGGTGATGCCCTGTGACCCCGCGGAGCCTCGACCTCGCGCAGGGTTATTGTGGCGCGCGGGGAAAGGGGCTTTGGGGCCTGAGACCCAATGCAATGACCCGGAGCTTTGCCATTCATCCCGCCTCACTGCGGTTGCCCACAGCTTCTATTGTTTCAGGACGAACAATGGCGTTTTCCCAGAGAAAATAAGCTCTTTAAAATTCCCTTTAAAGTTGTAGCACGACAGTGTAGGCTCTTGTAGTTTGACGCATCAAGAGAAAATGCTAAGCATTTAGCAACTATATCTGTTTTGCTTGATTATAACGGACTGCTAGATTGCTCTCCATCGCATAAGTGTGATTAAAATGAATTACGACAACGTGTTCAATCAGATCAACATCTGTCTATCTATTACCTCCTAAAAATAAATACACTACACTGTACTATAGTAATGGACAAACACCATTAAGGATACAAAATGTATGTTTGAATATATAGTACAATTGGGTTAGCTTCATTTAATCCCTTTTATAGTTGTATGTGGTTCCCGTCAGAATCCTTACCAACGTTGGCCCCACATGTCGATGAATAAAAATAGAAAAAAAGAAATACAACCACTGACATGGTAGACAGCCATGGTACTTCGATTAAATATTAATGCAACACCAGTTATATCTCACTGGCTTTCCTTGATATTTGGCAAAGGCAACTAGTCCTAAATATTTCTGTCCAAAAAGAAAGTAACTGAACTGAAATGTCTACGATGCTTATAGCATTTTCTTGCTGCTGTTTTTTTGTTTGTTGTGCACTGGAAGCTCCTGTCACCAAGACAAATTCCTTGTATATGTAAGCATATTTGACAATATAGGCTAGCTGATTCTGATTCTGACATGATGATTTTTTTTATTGAATTTTTCCCCTCCCCCAAATAAAATGTTGCATCAGAGATTCAACGTCACTAACTGTTTTTCTGTTTGCAGTAACAGCTGCACGTGCTGAAATTATATATTTATCATCAGAGTCTATAGGTTACTTCAGGCGATAGTCTAGAGTACTGCAGCCAGTCAATATATCCTGATTGGCTGTGATTTAAGCTTCTTATACATACCTTATGTAAGATTGCATATATATATATATATATATATATATATATATATATATATATATATATATATATATATATATATATATATATATATATATATATAATTAAATAACTGAGCCTGTTCTGAGCCTGCCTGTTAAACTATATGAGTTACCCTTTCACAACTATTTAAATTTCTGTAAAATAAAAAGCATAATTGTAAACATAATCTTTCATAATTATTCATGGGAAATAATCAAACCTACAAATACACTGATACCAAGCATTGCTTCTTCGGTAGAACGAGGACCACTGTAACGTAATAGACCTCGCAGGCAAACGTATTAAATGTGACAAACTGCATTCAAAACACCAAGGCAACGATTCAACGGTTTTACGCACTCATAATCTAAAACAAGATTATCGCGCGAGCAACAAATCTGACCGAGTTTTATTAAATGCACGTATAATATTATTTCAGCAGTGATGTATACAAGACACCATGTGTATGGGCACTTCAACGTTATAAAAGCTTTAGGTTTTGTTAAGAGGTCTATTGCAATTTCAATTTTGCAACTGTGTATGTGTGCGCGCGCGAGGGGGAGAGCAGGAGGGAGAGAGATTTAACTCATTACAATGCATAGAACGACCTGCCCTCTTTTGAAAAAAAGGGAAAAACGCAGCCATGCTTTGCAGGGGCTCCAGCCCCTGACTCACTGCAAGATAGGGGAAGTCGCTTGGCGGAGGCGTCCAACTACACGTCTACGCAGCGACAAAACCGGGAATACAATTAAGTTTCTTTAAATCATGAAACTGACCTGCTGAATATGAAGACAGGCTCATGCAAATCAATGAATATGAATACAAGATGGAAAATCAACGACCTTCCGCTGTGGCGCGAGCGCGTAAGTGTGGAATATTCAAGGGTACATATTGGGATTACGTATACAAAATAAGCAAAAAAGAAAACACTTAATTGGAAATCATATTCGTCTGATATTAGACATAGTGATTATGTAATTGTTCAAAAGCTTGCTCGCGATCGGCATTATCAGAACATAACGGCAGACAGCGTTGCACGTTGCACTTGCTTTTGTTTTGCAGAGGATGTATAGGCTATGCATGAGAAAACGCATGCAAAATACAACCACATGCATGCTTCTAACGGTTTATCCTCCAACGGACGCACAATGTGCTTTCACTCGGTCTCGTTGCGTGTTCGTTTTGCTTTGTTTATGCCCGCTTGATTCCCAGAGACAATAGATTAATGGACGCTGGGTCAACTAGGTCATATTTTATTGCTCATTATGAGACTACAAATACTGATAAATCGGAAGCACGTGGGATAAAGAGCAGGAATGAGCATGCATGAATTATAATGCAAGGCAGATAAATATTTGTCAAAAATGGCGTTTCCCTTTGTTTCTCGATTCAATCCAAACGGATATAATTTGCAAAATCCAAGTGTAAATCGGTGAGCCACTAGGAAGTGAATAAAAAACTGCATGTGCTCTATCGTTTAAACAATATATTTAATAGGGTTTAGGACAGCTTGTCTCATGCACGGAGGTGTTTAGATGGCTGTCTCTGCATGGCGATGGTGTGAGCAGTGATTGCAGTTCTACAGTTCTGATGTTGATGTGCTTTTTCATATAGGCTATAACATTTTCAAATTGAACAACCTATTTTTTAAAAAGTTTTTACCATTATCTCGTGTTTTGATAGTGGGATGAGCATTAAACCAACAACAGACATTTACTGTATAAATGAAAAAAGAGCATATAGAGTAGTATGCAATAGGCTCTCATAATGATGAGAGCTGACACTCAAGTAAACAGAATGTGATAGATGCTGATCATTACGCAAACAAACCAAGGATCCATGGGCAAACTGGTGTAGTTTGGGACTTTGAGGCATTTGCTGTTGTACTGGGAAAATATGATCAAAGAAATGAATTATAGAAGGTCTTCATTAAAGACAGTTTCTTATCATTTATTATTTATTTTATGAATGTGCAAGGAGGCTTGGACATGGTGCAGCATACTGTATTTGTGTGTGTGTGTGTGTGGGTGTGTGTAAGAGAGTGGGAATAGCCTGCCTAATGAATAAGCAGTATTTTGTATTTCAAGCATAGCTATCCAGCTAAAACACTGATATAATAAAATATACCATCTCTTTTGCATCTCTACATGCTCAAAAGGCAGCATTCAGCAATCCAGTCTTAATCCTTATGAGGATACCGCACAGGGTGAAGGAAAACGTAAAAAAAAAAATAAAATACCTTTGGTTGTAAGTCTTATTTCTGTAGGCCTATTACGCTGACCGATTTACAATGATGACAAGCAACTTGTAAACAGAAGGAAGGCTACTATAAGCACGGAGGAGTAATTATTAAAAGGAAACAACTTGCGCGGTTATGTCAGAGCAAACATGCGCTCCTTTTACTCTCAAGGACATAAGGAGATGGCCGGGACGTTGGTCGCAAACATCTGTTTGCCCAGTGACGTCACCACCCCCATACAATCCTCTTGTGCTAAAGCAGATGCCTTATTTGTTTGGCTGGAGAGCTATTAATCCTAAAGTCAGTCAGCATGGGGAAAAGCTTACACAGAGAGAGACCAGTACCATTTTTAACAGCACGGACATTGGGAATATACAACCCATCTTCGGTCCCAGAAGAAGCTGTGGGAACTACGTGGTCTTTGTTTGCTGTTTCTTACGAATGGAATACAGTTATGCGTCTCCGACTTTGCTGCAATTCTTTGAACACATTTGCATTTGGATGCTTTTTTTCTCTCAAACGTGCATATTTCCATTAGCTTAACGGAATATATTTTTGATGCATTCATGGGTTGGGTGTTTTGATTCATTTTTAATTGGAAAGCTATCCATTTCATTCCACTCTTATGCTAATAATGCATTTTTGTGCTTTTTTTTCTTGTAGGTGTTTGAGGGGTGATAACGTACGGACGTGGTTGATGCTCCTGACGCTTTTTGAAAGAAGAGAGGTCCTTTCAAAAAGGTCAAATGGTCATTTTGAAACAAGTAAAAAAATAAAAAATCCTTACTCCTTCGCTGACAATGTTGGTTAAGTAAACCTTTTAACAAAAGCAAACCTGTGCTCTTTGTTTAACCACCAAGAATGGGTTTGAAAAGCATCTTTAATGTTATAGGATTATTTTCAAGCATTCTACTCGTGTCATACCGTTCTGGGACACTAAAACCAGAGAGTGGAGAGTTACTGGATGAATTAAAGATTTGAGGATTTCATGAAAAGTCAACCACTGTCCGATGGTTACAACGATGGAAGGTGTTACTTTTTTGTTTTAAACAGGCTTTGCGTGATAAGACTCTGACTCTCCGTGTTCACAGCGGACCTTGATTTAATGTCTTACAATTAAGGCACGCGGTGAATGCCAAGAGCGGAGCCTTCCACCATCAGCAGGCCCACGAAAGCTGCAGGTTTGAGAAATTCTGAACAGAATTTTTCCTTTTGATTACATGTTTTTGTTTTCCAATAAAAAAGTAAACACTGCATGACTTTTAGGTCTGGTCTGTGTTTTTTGGTTACTGTGCTGAACAATTATGTTGAATTGTTTGCATTTTAGTCTATAAACCACCAGAAAAAGGGAACAACGTGATATGCTGCAGAGGTCTTGAGGGTGAGGCGCTGTCCACCACATGTGGTTCTGAATTTCTCTTGCAGATCTGTGCTCGCATTCATTTGAATACTGTGAAAAGCATAAAGGTTACATTTTGATGGTTAGAATTTAAACAGACAGACAAATGATAAATAACCAACAACCAAATTACTTATGTCGCCTATATGTTTGTGTGTGGCAAAAATAATGACTTATTTACTAATTTCAATTTAAGATTAATCGAGACACTGGCATTTAAATTGTTTGACAAATGTGTCATATCATCCACATCTGCTCTTTTGAAGGAAATGGCCTGCTGTGAGTTGATTTGAATTTCACGCAGCCTTATCTTCAGTTCACACATTTGAAGATTCTGTAAGATGTCGACCACTGATGGTTAAAACCATTCTGTGTCTACGTCCTATGGCGAACCAACACAGAAAAATTCTTAACGCTTAATATTAATAAACAAAAAGATGCTCCGCAGAGACTAAGCATATAATCACTTCAATGAAAATGCAAGAATGTACATTTTAGGCGCCTGTGTTACATACAGTTCACTCAAAAACACCTCTTTGGCTGAACTTGATTAATTCATGGACAGTGGTTCCACATGTTTGAAATTAGTTTTCTTAATTTAAAATTACTTTGTAATGCTAGACATGCCATATATGTCAAAATATATTGTATTTCTTTTTGTATAAACAAGTGAAAGTGAATGTTAGCATGCTAAATACATGGTGGTTGGAAGCACTACAGAGTGTAGTGTAATTTAGAAACTATACTATGGTTAGCACAGCAGTTGCTTAAAGCGAGCAATCAACTTCTAAATCTCAGTGTAACAAAACATTAAACACAAACATGTATACCCTTTATAATGCACAAAAACACAACATTTATTCTCCCTATGGAGTCCCATGCAAAGCATGCTGGGAAATGAAAATATCCAGCTCAGTTTCATCGATGCTAATCAGCTGTAAGAATGTATCATGAGAAAAAGGGTAAGAGAGACCTTGAATGGCAACAGGAAATTAAACATGAGTCAAAAATGCCCAAACCTTTTTAATTGGCCTACCCTCTGGAATTAATACTGCCAAACAATACCAAAGACGCTCTTAGAAATACGGCATCATTACACTGTCCCAGTATAATTACGTAAATAATGTATTTACATCAACATCACGTCACAAGGCCTATGGCATCATGCTACCTAAAAGTAGCCTATTAAAATAACTTTCCTAAGAGCACACGACGAAAAAGAGAAAGCATGAGTGTATGCAGCTACACACTTTAAAGTGTTTTCATACGCTACATGACTTGCGGTAAATCAGCTTAGACTCTCAATACAGAACAGACATGCTCTCCATCATTATTCTGATCACGCGCGAGCCTTGACATATCAGCACGCGAGGCGAAATGCTGTCATATCAGATGTATGCAGTAATTGGTATGAAGTGACCAATTTGAAATGCTTAAATTGCTACTCACTAAAAAATAGTAATAACATCTTTCGGTTCGATTGTGTTGCTATGCGACCGGTGTTTGTTAAAAGAACGGCCTACTACAGTATGGCGCACGAGGACAGTCAACACAGCATGTATAGAGCAACTTCGCCACCTACAGGAGCTGAATGATATAAGGGCTACATGCATGGAGTCAACATTAATTACATGGAGTGAAACATCAGTGGCGTGACACAAGATGGCTTATAGCTTTAATAAATATACTTGAATATATTATTCAATTTAAAATAGACTTTATTCACGCTACGCTATCTTTGGGAATCTATATCTATTTTAATGGGAATGAAAACGAGGCTGTGAGGGATAGACTTACAGTGGCTTCAATGAGCTGTACTGCAATTTAAAGTGATTTTGGATCGTTCCGCGAACAAAACATTGAAAAAATATATGTCCAAGGATATATACAAAGAACTCCAGACAACATAAGTTGTGGAAAATGAGATGTTATCAAGGAGCTTTTTACAGCTTTATATCGTCCGTGCCATTGAAGAGATGGTAATCCTATCCCTCACAGGCTCGTTGTCATTCCTATTAAAAATCAAAGATGGCGCTAGCGTGAATACGTGAACATTAGACAAAAACAGACTTTATTTAAATGGTTCTGAGCAGGGTTTATATATAGATATATATATGAGGTCTTAAGAGCACCAATAAATGAAGGCATAGGCCTGAAAGTTATTTTAAGATAAATCTTGTAAAAATTCAGGTTAGACAAACTTAAACTGCCTGCCCAAATATTTAAAGAAAATGGTCACCCTAAAATAAAAAAATATTCTCTAATTATTTACTTACCCTCATGCCACCCCAGATGTGTAGCCTATGACTTTCTTTATTCTGCAGAACACAAATTAAGATATTTAAAACAATATTTCACCTCTGTAGTCCATACAATGCAAGTGAATGGTGACCAAAAGGTTCCTAAAAGCACATTAAAGCATCATACACGTAATTCATAATAATCCAGAGGTTTAATCCATGTCTTCTAAAGCGATCTAATCGATTTTGGATAGGAACAGACCATAACTCTTTTTCACAATAAATCGACATTAGCAATGCCCTTGGTGATCATGATTTCAAGCTCGGTTACACTTTCTAGTGCCATCTAGCACTCTGCGCAGTATAATCAATTTTGAAATCATGATCGTGCGTAGAGACTGCAATGGCAAGATGTACAGTGGAAAAAAAAACATTATATTTTGGTCTGTTGTCATCCAAAATTGATTCGATCGATTTAAAAGACATGGATTAAACCACTGGAGTCTAATTGATGACTTTTATGCTGTCTTTGTGTGCCTTTTGGAGCTTCAAAATTTTAGCTGAGATATTCTTACAAATAATCTTTGTGTTCTGCAGAAGAAAGTCATACACTTGTGGGATGGCATGATGTTGAGTAAATGATGAGAGAATTGTCATTTTTGGGTGAACTATCCCTTTAATGTCTTGTGTGTAGCCTGACACCTTGTGGCACAGCACAGCCATTGCAAAACATTTAACTGAATCTTTACAGTTTCTAAAGATTTCATGCAGACTAATCCATAATAAAAACTATTGTGGCAGTACCATATATGGTACGGCCACAAATAATTCATAGAATAAAAAAAAGACATGCTAATAATAGCGCCATGCTAAAATTTTGGTATTTTGTTAGTTACCAGAGATTCCACAAAACATTCTACAGACAGACCATCATCAGATCTTTCAGCTGTACATAATATATTTATATATATAAAAAAACAAACAGTGAATATCCTGTCATAAGTGACAAAATACTCAAATAAACTGTGTAGGCCTTGTGATGATGTTATTTGGATGTAAATACATAACCGTCATACGTCATTTACACCTCGAAATGTTCTGACTTCATGGTTTACATAATTATACTGGGACAGTGTAATGATGCCGTATTTCTAAGAGCGTCTTTGGTATTGTTTGACAGTATTAATTCCAGAGGGTAGGCCAATTAAAAAGGTTTGGGAATTTTTGACTCATGTTTAATTTCCTGTTGCCATCCGAGGTCTCTCTCACCCTTTTTCAGCTTATTAGCATTGATGAAACTAAGCAGGATATTTCCCAACATGCTTTGCATGGGACTCAATAGGGAGAGTAAATGTTAAAATAAGTTGTTATTTTATGTTTTGTGTAAGATGAATATAAAGGGGTATACATGTTAGTGTTTAATGTTTTGTTATCCTGAGATTTAGAAGTTGATTGCTCGCTTTAAGCAACTGCTAAAATGAGTCCTAGGTTGCAGGCAATCTGAAGGAAAATTTGGAGAGCAGACAATCTGCAAGAGCTGGTGTACAGACAATCTTAAGGGAGAGCCGAACTGCATGAAGTGTAAAGGGAGACCTGAGCTTGTAGCTCATCTTGTCTCATTAGCTCTGTTTGATTGGGCATAAAGGTATTTCTTTTTGTTGGCAATATAAAGAGCATACCTCAAGCTCTCGGTGGCCTGCTACTGCCAGAATAAAAATAGCGTCAGAAGTAACATCTATTATATTCTAACATTAAAAAATCCACATATTTTGTGATAACGTGTTGCTTCTTACAAATACTAGAATTTGAATAAAAGATTCCATCCATATGATTATAAATCGTTACTATTTTTTAATAAAATATAATAAGAGTTAATTAGAAAAAGCCAATAAAAATGACTGCCCATAATTTAAAAAGATATGGTCTTCTGTCTTTAAAGTGTTTAGGAGCACACAGCTAAACTTCAGCCAAGGCCCTTATATAATAGCTAAATACAAAGTTTGCAAGATACCTACAAAATATGTTTATTTATGACTTAAGTAAAAAGCACATACACTCCACCAGACACAAATAATAAATCTGAATACAAATGTATCTGGTCAACACAAGATTCATTATTCCAGAAGTTTTCAAAATGTGGCTGGACAACCTCTAAGGGGCCGCAAGGGGGTACTAGGGGGTCCTCAGGAAAAAAAAGAAGAAGACAAAAAAAAAAAAAAAAGGATTACACACTTTGACTTTATTATGGTTTAATTTTGCTTTCTATAGAATGGTTGGAAATAATGAGATTAATAGTGATCTGATTCTGTTGAAACTTTAGCTTGCTCACTGGTGTTTATAAGGCTATATATATATATATATATATATATATATAAAATTACATTTTTTTAAGTGTTTTACAAAAATAGGCTACATTGCCTATTTGAAAAAAAAAATCTCTTCAGATTTACATAAAATATTAATAGTGAAAAAAAGATTATATGAAAAAGATTCTTAGATAATATTCTACAAATTATTTAATGTTCATGCTCATATTATCTTTGTGATAGTTATTACTATCACGCAGTAAAATTTGGTCTTTATACAAGAAAATATAAAGCCGCCTTCGCAAGTTTCCCTCGTAAGGGTATAGAGTCCCAGGCATCGAAATGTTTGATAACCCCTGATACCACCTTGCAATATTTAAACAAAATGTTCATTGTGACTGAGACATTGGTGCTGCAATGTATGTGGTCACCACATGGCGGCGACTTAAGCTCACAAATAAGCGTTCTTTTCTTTTCAAAGCCTTGGCCAAAAAGTTCGTTAATTATCATGGCCTGGCACTAAATGTAAACAAAAAAAAAATATTTATGGCAAACTTTAGGGAAATATGTAAAATAGGCTAATGTTTCACACAAATAATGAAAAATAACAAACCAAAATGCAAGGAGTTTTTAATTCCTGGCTCATACAGATATTTTGGCTTCGACTTTTTAAGATAAAAAAAATATCAAAGATCAAAATCATATATATATAATCATACACTGGACTGCTTGTCTCGTGATAAACGCTTCCACCGACCAGGGGAATGCTGCTCTTTTCCTATAATGAAGTAGCCTGGTGGCCAAGTCATTAAAGTCAAGTCATTAAAATTAAAAATGTTTTTTTTTTTTTTTTTCGTGACTGCAGCTTTACAGATTTTTACATTTAATTCAGGGGATTCGTGTAATCTAATGAATACATAAAATCATCAAAGGTCTAATTTTTGGGATATCGACGAGTGAAGCAGTACTTAAAAAGCACAACCTAATGCTGAGCTGAAAAGTCGATTTTGTAGCCTACTGTATTTGTCTGCAAGGCACGCTTTGAGTCTTGATACAGTACAGTTCCTCACTGGAAACAAAAAGGCATACCAAGTCCTTTCAAACGTGCTCACAGATGGCGAGCTGGGATGCTTTTGTGAAGCTGTAAGAAACTCGTCTGATCTGAGGAGATTGAAGTGCGCACACCCGGGATTGTTTGTTACCGTTTTAATCCCATTAATTAAAACGTTAACCTGATTGGGTAGCGCGCACTCAATCCCGATAGGCGAATCTTCTTCATATTAAAAGCCTGACTTGAGATAATGATGTAAAAGACTCCCCCTTCTGTTGCTGATGCTGATCGCTGCCGAGATCTACAAAGTGTGTGTCTCAACACGATGAACGCAGTGTAGAGCACTTTAGGAGGAGCTACTGTCTCTGCACCTCACTTGACAAGTGGAGCAGCCATCAACATCAACTCCACTTCATAAAGTAGAAACTTCTCTGAGGAGCGTGGCTGAGTGAAGCCTCATCACATCTGACTTTTCAGAGACTATGGACAGGAGAATAAACTTGGGTGGAGACATTTTTCACAAAACTCTCAGCGCTGTCTCTAGCAAAAAGATGGGCTCTTTTCGATCGGCTGTGGGTATTGATCTTGCTTCCAGGGACGGCCAGTCGCCAATCAGCTGTTTCGACCAGACCGACCCAGACCCTGTTCAGCCCGGGGGACTGACGGGAGGGAGAGCGGGAACGCTGGGTCTGCCGACCGGATCTTTGTGCGTAAAGTACGGCGAAAGCGCAAACAGGACATCGGCTGCGGAGAGCAGCGGTGGAGAGCAGAGCCAGGACGATGACAGCGACGGCCGATGCGAGATGATGCTCATGCCAGACGGGAGAACGGCGGTGTCCGGTGGCAAGTCTGAAGGAGGTAAGAAAAACAAAGAGCAGAAAGTTCTGCGGCTAAACATCAACGCCCGGGAGAGACGAAGAATGCACGATCTGAACGATGCGCTTGATGAACTGCGGGGAGTGATCCCTTATGCGCACAGCCCGTCTGTACGGAAACTCTCCAAAATTGCCACCTTGCTGTTAGCCAAAAATTACATCCTTATGCAGGCACAGGCGCTGGAGGAGATGAGACGGCTGGTTGCTTATCTCAACCAAGGCCAGGCTATCTCTGCTGCCTCCCTGCCCGCGACCACGGCTCTCACACCGGGTTTAAGCGCATACGAGCAGACGACCGGTTACCCGTTCCCCGCCGGAGTTGCAGCATCCTCCTGTCCAGACAAATGTGCCCTTTTCAACAATGTCACCTCCAGCCTCTGTAAGCAATGCACTGACAAGCCTTAGACTCTACTGACTCTCGTAGAAGCACATGAGAATATGTATAACTTAACCACCGAAACGACTATTAAAGAGAGACTGATGTCAATGTTTGCCAGAACGCTTAAAACTTTTCTTACACTTGCAAACAACTTCATTCAAAGAAACACGTTTGTTCAACAACTGCTTGTGTAAGGGATAGCTTGCTGTATACTTTAAGTGATGGCGGGAGAGAGATAAAACCAAACAAAGTCTGTGTCTGATAGTGAATGGGGGCAAAAGAAACAGTTCATTATCAGCATCAATGTGGACCTTTCAGAATGACCTGACAACTTGCAACCATGTTTTACCCTGTTCATGACGCCAAATTTTTTACGGTTTTTACTCTAACCTGCAATAATAGGTATTCTTGCTACTTTGAATTTATGTTATGAAAATATTTGCTTTCTCAAGTGACATCTGTATTTTAGCAGCTGGAAGTGTCGTGGAGAGCAGAGTAGCTACTACTGGACTGCACACTATTACAAACTTTATTCCAGAGTAGCCTATAAATGTTATTTCGAAAGCTTAGTTGAGATTAGACTAATTTAAAATTGTAATATAATATATTGTTTGTTTGGTGGAGTCTTAAAAGTTGTTTTTGGCTTTTAATTTCTCTAAATGGATGAAATCAAGTGGGTCTGCATGCCTGGTCTGATTATTCATTGTCATCTTTGCTGTAAATTTCGACGATTTGGCTTTTTACAAACACACACATGCAGTTTGGCTAGGGACGTGTTCAGGTTTCAGCTTGTTATCAGGTTAAGGCTGGAAGCAATGTAGATATATTAGTTTCAATGACCGCAGAGGGCCATTTGTATGTGTTGATGTATTGGAAAGCTTTATTAAAATATTTTGATTCAACATATCATGTCGCCTGGTTGTATGTTGTGAAGCTTCTAGTAAAGTGATTAATGGTTCCTGCTCGCTCAAAAGAGATTCTCAGATCAATACGCCGCTTAAAATGTGTTTTAGGAAATTTCAGATGTAGTCTGTGAATAAACAAACCTCGACATTTGGCAACAATAATTGTATGATTCACTTTACGTTTTAGCAAGTTTTAACAAAAAGAAAGATATTTAATTTCTCTCTTTAAATAAGAAATGGGTCGTGATTATTATTATTATTATTATTATTATTATTATTATTATTATTGTTATTATTATTATAAAAACAAATGGGCAAGTTATGGGCAGCAATGCCCCACGACCAAAGGAGAATGTCTGTTAGTATTATCGGATAAAGCTTAGTCGCCTCGGTCACGATTATCTAAAGAAATCCGTAGCGACGTCTAATAATGTTAATTTGAAAACAACAGTGTATCAAACTGTCAACTGTAATACCTATATTCCTTTTAATTAAACACATCGTTAAGGCAATTAAACCTGCTGAATGTGATTAAGGAACATAATTACGACACTGCCGTAATTGGGTGTCTTTAATCACAGGAAACAGTCATCAGCATCAGTGTCATTAGTTTGCATTGTTCGACCTCGGATGTCTATCACAATGATAGAGAGATTGATACGACATGACGATGCCCTTTCACGTGATGCTGATTAGAAGTGCTTTAAACTATCAACTCTGTTTCGATTTAGAAACTTAATTCCCATTGAAAACACAATGTAAAAAAACTTTACTACAAGAATGCCGAAGAAAGCCAGTGATTGCATTAATTATATGCATTTTTAAACGTAGGCTACTTAAGCTAAATATTTTGGCTCCAACTATGTCAATAATTGCGATCATTTTATAGCCATATAATAATCAATAAAATATATTATTTCCACGTGCATAGTTATAAAAACAAATAAATCAAATACAACAGGAACGGTAATATTAAATATACGATTGTTTATGAAATACAACTATTTAAAGAATACTATGAAAAAAAATCAACTTTATAATTATTATAAATAATAATATTATTAAAGTGACACCCTATGGATACAACTTCAGAACCGTAACTTAAAATACACTGAATACACAATTAATTAAACAGCAACCCGTTTTGACGTCACAAAACAATTAGGATATATATATATATATATATATATATATATTCATATATATATATATGACAATTAGGATATATATTCATATATATATATATGACAATTAGGATATATATATATATATATATATATATATATATATATATATATATATATATATATATATATATCCTAATTGTCATATATATATATATATGAATATATATCCTAATTGTCATATATATATATATATGAAAATGTAAGCAGCTGGATATATTTTTGCTATTAAACAGTTCAAAGAGGAAAATATAGGGTGGTTACAAAATTCCCCGATTTGTGACAACATCTTATCATTCTTATCACCAGAAAGTGACACATTTTGGCAGTACCATTAGTACAGAACTTTTTAACGAACTCTTAAACAGTTACAAAATGTTTTCAGCACACTTCCCATCATCGTTGTGTTCAGCACCTGGGACAGCACCAACACTTTAACTGCGAGTCTCCAAGTAGCAAAACATCACGCTCTGTGTTGCTGCATGACATCACAACCATTTCTAGAAAAGTACGTCACCGGAAATACCTTTTCAGTCAGTTGGGACAATGAGAGAAGAACAAGATGGTACTGAGCACGAGAGAGGATTACCAGGGGCAGAGGAGAGTTTTTAACTAGATATTCTCTCTCTCTCAGTTTACATGGGACGACCTTACAAACTCACTCAACCACCGTTTAATGAGACTAATTTTACACATTTGACAATGACAATAATCAAATGAAATCGGATGCGCAGTAGAAGAAATTGTGCATTTCTCTCTACCCATTAAATTTTGAATGGATCACAAAACATGAAAACAAGGGGAAAAAAGGAACATGACAGATAAAAAAATTTTTTGCAATTAGCATATAGCATTAGGATGCAATGAATACTCAGATAATAAAAAGTTCTTATAGAAATAAATGTAAGCATACTATAAATAATAACAAAACACAATTAAATCAAAAGTTCTCAAACCCAAAATAATTTATTTTTTATTTATTTTTTATATAAATTTAGTGACAAAAACTTATTATTACACAATTATAAGACTGGAATGTATTTTTAAAACATCTTAATTCTTTCCAATGTTCCAATTAGCCATTTGGAAAGCATTTGCATTACAGTATTACTCTGTCCTTTCTAATTCTCCGCACAGCACAGATGAGGAGACACACGCTGTAGTCATTAATCAGGGCAGTGGAAATCAGCCATCACAAAGCCTTGCCTGGATAAATACTGTCAGCAATTACTGTGTGGAGTCAACTACTTCTAGGACCCCATTTACATGATTTTCATCATTCTTTCCCATGTTCACTTTCCCAGTGCAACTTTTTCTTTACCAGCATTGCCTCTCCACATACCTTAACAGGGGCATCAGAGTTGGGCAATAATTAGAGTCAATGTGAGTGCATTAATTATAGATTGAGGAGTAATGCATTATTTAATACAGCGATTAGCTCGTGACAAAGGGATTAATTCTACAGAGCATTAGGATCAGATTCATAAAGAGTTGTTTGAATTCTCTTGAGACATGTAAAGGCAGTTTACTTTCTTTATGTTCTCATCTAAATAATAAGTTTCCCTGCATTCCCTGATTCTGAGTTTGCACATTTAATTTTAATAAGCATCATTGCATTATTGAGCTTGTATCACTCAAACACAAATACAACTAAAACCAACGAGGCAACTGTATAAGAGATAACCACCAGATAACAGTGACACAGAATAAACAGCAGTGTTTGTATTTATGAATCTAATAAAGCTTAACTTGTCTTTACCATGTCTGCAATGCAGCTTCAGTGGTCATGAATAAAAGTAAAAGATAAAAAAGCGCCTTTCATAAACCATAAAATATCCAATTTACCATATCGTGAACAACCAGGGCACCTATTTGTAATAGATATGTGATGTAGGCGGGAGGAGATAAACAAGGATATTCAAAATATACATTTGATTATTCTATTGGACTGTCTTCATTCTATCTGCATCAGCCTCAAAGTCTTGGAATTGAATCATACCGGTTCCCCTGTTCTTATACCCAAAAAAAAAAAAAAAAAGAAGAAATATGCTATGCATGCGACACTAACCCAATGTCACACACTGTAATTCAAACTTGGTCAGGGGAGAGCATGATGCCAGTATTCAAAGAGAGGCTGTTGTTAAAATGGAAATAGGAACAGAGAATGAAACAACCAGAAGCTTAAGTGCTCTTTAACTCAAAGATATATTGCTAGAAATAGTTTTGTCAATGTTTAGGAGCACAGATATAATTCATTTGTGTGTCATAGCCGTGGCACCACGTTTTGAGCTTTTGCTTCAACATTGTGATGCTCATGTGGGAGACTTGGGTTCGAGTTCTGTCCGCACCCTGTTCCATTTCAAACCCATGAAAAAAAAAAATTTGTAAAAGCCAGAAATACCATTTAAAGACAATGATGATAATAATAATAACTAACTTGTTCCACTTTCTCTCTAAACAGCAAGTTTGTATATATATATATATATATATATATATATATATATATATATATATATATATATATATATATATATATATACAGTATATATTGCTAAAGTTTGGAATAATGCACAGATTGGTACTTTAATTCACCAAAGGGGCATTTAACTGATAACAAAGTATAGTCAGGACATTACTGCTAAAAAAAAATAAAATACAGCCCCATCACTATTTGAAAAAAGTAATTTTTGATCAAATTTAGACATGCCCCATTTCCAGCAGCCATCACTCCAACACCTTATCCTTGAGTAATCATGCTAAATTGCTAATTTGCTTCTAGAAAATCACTTTCCATTATATCAAACACAGTTTGGTTCATTAAATGAAGCTTAACATTATCTTTGTGTTTGTTTTTGAGGTGCCACAGTATGCAATAGACTGGCATGTCTTAAGGTTATTATTAGGTCAAAAATGGCAAAAAAGAAACGGCTTTCTCTAGAAACTCATCTGTCAATCATTGTTTTGAGTAATGACGGCTATAAAAAATAAAGATTTCATACAAAGATTTACACTACATTCTTCAAATACAAAGGACAACGGGCTCTAACAAGGACAGAAAGAGATGTGGAAGTCCAGATGTACAACTAAACAAGAGGATAAGTACATCAGAGTCTCTAGTTTGAGAAATAGACACCTCACATGTCCTCAGCTGACAGCTTCATTGAATTCTACCCGCTCAACACCAGTCTCATGTACAACAATAAAGAGAAGACTCAGGGGTGCAGACCTTATGGGAAGAATTGCAAAGAAAAGGTCACTTTTAAAACAGAAAAAAATAAAATAAAAGTTTAGAGTGGGCAAAGAAACAGACATTGGACAACAGATATTTGGAAAAGAGTGTTATGGATCTTAACACCGTTGAGCTTTTGTGGGATCAGCTAGACTGTAAAGTGAGTGAGAAGTGTCCTACAAGACACCCACATCTATGACAAGTGCTACAGGAAGTGTGGGGTGAAATGTCACCTGAGTATCTTTTTTTTTCAAATTGTAATATTAATTGTTCATGTTATTAATGTAACATAATGTAATGTAAATATAATGTTAACTATATTGTGATCAATTGAATGCCACTTTGGTGAATAAAAGTACCAATTTCTATCCATAAGAGCAAAATCTGTATATTATTCCAAACTTTTGGCTGCCAGTATATATATATATATATATATATATATATATATATATATATATATATATATATATATAAAATACAAATGTATAAAATAAATAATTAGTCTAAAGTCTAAATATACCAGATTTGTGGCAATACTGGAAATCTTTTAAGATTCTTTTTCTAGTTCTGTTATTTGTTGATTATGACCTATTCTTTAAAAAAAAATAAATGAACAAGGAATTACTGAATTACATATGTAGAGTATTTTCTGTAGTCTGGATGAATGAGATTAATAGACAGTTGTAAAATCTTAATCTCTTTCCAACACTGTCCTTCTTTAAATGATAATCTGATTTTCTTGGAGAGTCCTGTGATGTGTGATTATAGCTTTGCTTATACTGGGTTCTAATTGACAGTGCTGTTAGAAAAAGATTTGTCTTTCACATGAGGTCAAAAATAATGGACCACCTAAAGATAGTATGTGTCATGCACTCATAACTATGTCTTGTTAGGAATTGTGTATTGGAGGGAAAAGTTAAAATTCATAGCATACCAGATTGTTTGGTTTAGCCCAATTAAAGACAGTTTGGGGGATATCGCACATTAAATGTGTAATTCGGTTTCAATATATTTAAATTAAAGCATTCTTAACTCAGATAAGATTGATGCAACCATTTATCTCAAAGTAATGGGGGCAGTACATTAAAATGCTGTAACATAATCACCATATTTGTTCCAAATATAAAAAACAGACAAAGTGTGATCACAGTCAGATTCTTGCCATGTCAAATGACTAATTTATGATTTATTTTTTACTTCTGTAAATGGCACATGAATATTATTGTGCTTATTCAAAGCAGGTCAGGTATATGAGCACTTCTAAAAGGCTTTGGCGAAAGAGTGCAGCACCTGTTCTGGACGATCACAATAGGCTGATCGAAGGTTTGCTGTCTGCTCAACATGCGGTCACTGACCCTCAATGGTTGTTAAAGCACAATCAGGGTGAAATTCATTTCCAACTTTGATATTCATTAATTGTGGCTGAAGGGGCAAGTGTAAAGTGCCAGTGGGACAACATCATTACCAAGGGAGTTAGTCGGCACATGAAACATACATAGCACTTTTCCCTCACTCCATAGGATAGTTCTGCCCAAGTGAGACCAGGATCACCAGATCAGCCATGTGAGGCACAAAGTGGACATATGGAGTTTAAGTAAACCCCCTGATAATTGGAACCCAGGGTTAATGTACACATTTATGTTCTTCACGGCTTATGGTGTTCGTGGAAGGATCTGTTTTTCAAATGAGTATTAAAATATATAATAATTATAATAAATAATACATAATATATAATATGTAATGTAATAATAATAAAATATGCATTTGAATCATTAAGGATTTTGTTGCCTATAAAGTAGAAGATTATTTTGATTATGTTGTTCTCTGGACATTAGGTTTTCTCATTTAGGGTAAAGACTATGTTTCTGGTAGAAAAATGTGATTTTAAACAATAAAAAACTTAATTCATCAGCTAATAAATGATCTGGTTATGTAAATGAATGAACCGTAATGTTCTGTGGAAATTGACAGTTTTTACATTTGTGGTCCCAGAGACCCCAATTGATTTATAGTAATAGATTTATAGTATAGTACATTTATAGTAAGTTCACAATTAATTATAATTTTTTTGATTCTTTAAATGTGTTACTTCAACATAATAAAATCTAATTTAACCGATATTATTGAAGCTTATTGAAACTGTATCACAAATTAGGCATTTTCTCTTTAGAAACGTGACTGTTATCCAATACACCAATACACCAATCAGGAAAACTTAGCATGTGAAAATGTTTTCTGGTAAGACATTTGACTTTTTACATGAAGATCATGAAATTATATCAAGTGTTATCAAACATTTGGGAGGTACTTTTTAAGTACCCTCAGGCTCCAAACAGAACATGAGGGTTAAAGTTTTTTTTTTTTTTTTTTTTTTAAACTAATTCACTTTTGGATGGATAATGTTTCTTTGTTCTTCAGATTGAACCCAAAGTATTGAACATAGAAGAGCTTGTTAATAAGTGTTAAGAAATGTTTCTGGGTCAACTGATCTGTCTGCTACAAGTTATGATAATATTCTATTTTAATATACCACATGATTAAATGCTACAACAGGAAAGGGGGGGGGGGGGGGGGGGGGGGTAAAGATTTATCTTTATCATATGTCATTATCAGACATGTGACTGAAAATCTATTGAGTCTATTATTAAAGAAAATTTTCTTTAATGAACACAACTGTGTATATTTGCATCCATGAGTGCCACACACACAAGACTACTGAGTGAATATGCACACGACATTCATCACACTTCACACACACACACACACACAAACTGAGTAACAACTTGTCCAGTGTCCTTGGCTTCCTTGTGGCCTTCACCTTGCACTCCAGACACAGTGAATTTTATGTCTAATTTCCGTCAATTTCTATAGGCAGTTTCAGTGGAAATTCCTGCAGGAATAATGTGCATAATTTGCATGAATCATCCTGATAGAATGCATATCAGCACGTAGACCCTCCCCCGTCTAGCAGCGCAGCACTTCGTTTGTAATGAAAGCTGACTTCTCTCCACCAGCACTCACCGAAAACCGAAAGACTGACCACAAAAGCCTTAGTCTTATTCATATAATAATAAGTAGCATCCACAAATAAACATGCAAAAGAGAGACTGTGGAATATGGAGAGCGTGTGCATCACAAGATGTAAACAAGATCTACGTGCCACCCTGTCTACTAGAGAGCCCATGCAAGTATAAAAAGACATATTTAGCCTCAGCAAGGAGATTCTAGAAGATTCAGAGGGTAAAAGCTATTTTTGAGGGCAGTATGGCAATTGCATAGGCCCAGGGTTCAGCAGGGAATCTGGACAGATTTATGAAACAGGATTTTCTTTAAAAATATATCATATATTTTAAAATGTACTTCTAAATGTTGTATATTAAAGATCTGTTAAGCATAATATAGGGCAATAATAATGTTTGATAAAGGCGGCAATAATGTTTGTTCAAGTTAAGAACCAAGGTTGATGGTATCAATATGGCTGCCATTGTCACAGTCTGTCTCCCTCGTGTTTCCTAGGACTCTTATTTTGAAGTGTTTCCCCCGGACTACGCCTGCCATGGCTCCTTGCTCCAAGCCAGTGCCCAAGGCCAACGAGCCAGCGCCCACACCTGCCATGGCCAATGAGCCAGCACCCACGCCTGTGGCCTCAACCGTTCCAGAGCCTGCCTTCGTTGAGCCTTCCACGGCACCGCCTGCTCTCCCAGAGACTCCTCCTCCAGCGGCTCCACCTACCTACCCAGTTCCGGCCCTGTGGTACAAGACTGCCAGACCCAGTCTCTACCCTGATGCGCACCCCTCCATTCCCAGACCACCAGACACAATCCTCACGCTGGGGTCTCCTCCCTGGCCACCTGGTTATCTTCCAGGTCCCCTTCCTCACCCTTCCTGTATCTTCCTGCCCTCCTCAGCCATCTTTGGGTCATCAGGAGTCTCCCCTTAAAGGGGTGGGGGGGTGGGGGGGGGGGGGTTGCGTGTGTGCGTGCTAGTTTTGCATTTCTTTGTCGGTTCATGTCTGTTTGTTTCACTATTATCATCATCATTAAAAGCCTGCATTTAGATGCTTAATTATTTGATTTGAGAGTGAAAAACAACTTATGAATATAGCACATGAGCCATGTCATTTACTTTAACTGTAGATTTATGTTTTGTTCTGTTTTGTTTTGTTTTGTCTGTTTTGAACTTGATATTCCAGAGTCACAATTCACATGCATTATGGCAGAAGTTTTCAAACTGGGGTCCGGGGTACCCCTAGGGGCTGTAAAGGGGTGCAAGGAAAGAAAAAAAAAGACTAAAATTGTTGACATTATTTGACATTATTACTGTTTCATTCAGAAATCATTGGATTAATCACAATTATTTTATTGTATTGACAGCCACAGTAAGAAATAAAAACGGAAATAAAAATAAATTGTCAAATAATTTAAAATGGTAATAAATAAGGGTTGTAATTCACTATTCTCTGTAAAACTGCTTTGAAACAATTTATTGTTTTTTTAGGACTTTTTAAAAATTCAGCTTTTGTGTAGGTTTGGACCGACATTAGGGAGAGTAAATAATTTTCTTTTGTGGGTTAATAAAAGTAATTTTAAACTATTACAGAGATTTTTCTTTATATTGGGTTGCTCCATGTGTTGCCTGAGAGTCTTTTTTGGGGGTCCTAGGGCCTGTACATTTTGAAAACCCCTGAACAAACCTACATTTGTCAGAAGAGATGGGACTGCGGTCAGTATACCACCACTTGTATCATGATCCAATGTGACATCCTGAAAAAGCAGGAGCACATTCCCCTGTATCACCTTTCTTACTGTAATCATACGAGGTTAGATCTGCAATAAGAATGCAACAAAAAATCTTATAAAATCTTAAAATCTATCTTATATACTATACTAGTGCTGATATTTTGAATTAATGAGAGGAGCCTTTTAGCAATGAATCTGAGTCAGTCATGGCACCAGATGACAGCAAAGTAATCTGGGCATTACAGCAATGAGCATTTGTTTGGTGGCACAATGAATTGTCACCCTCCCATTGACTAACTCATGTGCCCTTCCAGATCTAGTGTTCTATTGAAGGTGACAATTGGACAGTCGTCTGCTAGGTGGATCTTAATCATAATAATCTAGGCCAGGGAGCACAGAGCTTCATAACAAAGCTCTAAATGACATGTCTGCTTCATCCTCCACAGACCAGCTCCTCTCCAGGGGGTAGGGTTCTCCCTCAGTTAACACAGGTTTTCAGGAAGCCAGACAATAATTAGTAAATGATGGCAGTCTCATTAACCCCAGCCAAACTGGATTAATTCTTTCTAAATCGCTTACCACTTAAATGTAACCATTTCGTAATGACAGCATGTCACTAGTGTGAATAAAATGGTTGATTTTTTATTAGCTGCATCAAATACAGTGTATACGTGTGTGTGTGTGTGTGTGTGTGTGTGTGTGTGTGTATGTATTTGTGTGTTCTAGAAAAAGGGTAACCAGGGAGGTCTTTCACTAAGCACCAGGAGATGGAGTGAATGACCCAGTGCAGTAAAGCAGCATCTGTTTCTGTGCATGTGCTGAGCAAACAAGGCAATTTAGGGCAAGTCAAGGGATCAGCCCATAAACACAGTCCCTCCCCTCCCTGTGAGCACTCACATTTTCAGTCAAACACCCTAAATCCAACAGTGCTAATCTAACAGAGGTGATACAATACTTAAATCTGCCTCTGTACACATAGTTTTAAAAGTATCGACATCCACACGAGTAAAGTTATTCTACCGGGAATGGAATGATGGATGATGCCTGGTGTTGTATACACCTGTGTGCTGCCTGATGCAAAACATGTTCATGATAACACTAAGATGGATGTTATCAATCCATTTTTTTGGTTTGATATTGATTATCATGAGTGAGGACAAGAGCATTTAAAGCAAAATTCAGCATTGTGTAATTTCTGTACATTTAGTGGCAACAAATAGAATTACAAAAATAATGACCGTATACAAACAGGTTTCCTAAACACTTTCCTGTCTTCCATTAGTCAAAAAAACAGATAGTATAGCCCCAAACTGAGCCAATGTTGCTGTGTTGGGCTGATCGGGAAGCTCAAACAAACAGAACAATGTTTTGCAGCATAGTGTTTACACTTTTTAGGCAAATCAACCTAGAAAAAAGACATGTACAGTAGTTGTCTAAACACTATGAAACCGTTTGTGGGTCCAACTAAATAAGGCCTAAAAAATTTGCTTTGAAAATTAGCACCCCCAGAGGTAATTGGGTAGAAATATTTATATAAAAATAAACATCCTTCACATAGCACCTAAATGGACAAGTCATATATCAAATGAAAGCTTAATTTTATTTCCCCAATACCACAGATTGAAATTTTTTCAAAAGAATCACAAAGTGAAATATGATTTCTGTAAGTCATCAAATAGAAACATGTATTTTTGCTCCAATAACTGCTGCTGTAAGCCACAAATAGACAAAAAATTAGATCTGCTTTTACTTTCAGAAACTTTCTAAAAAATAACCCATTTTCTACTTGTCTGTGGCTGAATAATCCAATGTAATATCTTAGATATCCAGAACAAAATATGGATGTTATCAAGGAAAAAACATGCAAAACAAATCATCAGAAAAATATGTTTTCGACTATTTATGATAAAATATAGATATTATAGATCATCGCAAAGGGGAGGATCTCAGCTTTCTAATAGATTGAGCTTATAGTCCACTCAGAGGCCGAGATATTCAAGGATACAATGAGGGTGGTGCTTGAACTGAAAATTAGAATGAATGTCAGCACATCATTGAGGGCTAAAATGCATTAGATCGCCACCTACATTTCAGATCTATATGTTGTGATGGAATGTGATAGAGAAAAAAATTCCAAAATATTTTTTTTTTCTAGTGCTTACTGCAACCTATTGCAGGGGTTCTCAACTGGTGCTGGTACCACCCCCCCAAGGGGCGTTCAAAGTATGCCAGGGGGCTCTGAGAGCAAATTGGTTGAGAGTGGGGGCGTTAGGTTACAAATGGGGGGCGTTTATCAGTCATAATAATCAACTCTATTGTTAAGTCCCTACTTACATTCAAACGTTTATCTAGATATGGAGTATATAAGTTGGTTCTCAATTATACGGGTTGGTACACATTTGTACTGCGGTTCATCTGATTTTGAAGTCTAGTAAAGTTATTTCATCAAAAAAAGTTTGAGAACCACTAGTCTAGTGGATTAAATTGAGACTTTTCAAAGTGTGGTAGAGTGAACAGAACCAGAGTTACATGTTTACAAAGTTAGGACAACAAAGAACATTTCTGTTTATCATAAGATTGTAAACATATAGAGTTTTATTTATGAATAACTGGAGTCTTTTTATTATTATTTGGGGGGTTCTCTGAAAAATTTGACCAATTTTGTAATTATCCACAGTATGTGTGAATGGTGAGCTTTTAAATTTAAGTTTAAGAGTTTAAGTGGTTAAGCTAGGATAGGAGAATGTATTTTAAATGTGAAGAAAATTACACACTTCACTTTTAGAGCTTATTTTAATTGAGTGGTTTTCCTGTGTCTTGTAGCATCTTTTATTGTTTAGGCCATTGTGTATTGCTGTTTTGTAGACATGGATCTCTTTGTTTTATTCTGTATAAGAGCAGTTCCCTTGTGCTTAGAGCAGACTAAATTTGCTGTAATGAGACTGGGAGCATGGCCCGGCAACTTAACATTAACACATAGCCAAACTGACACCCTATCAGAAGACCCGTCAGTCCCTGTTTTATATGGTACAGAGCAGCATAGACTACAGTCTGATCTTTAGTTTGCGTCGTGCTGGGGATCCATCACCAAAGGGGTTCTAAATTTGAAATACAGGTCATTTAGACACAGTAAAAAAGGAAAAATAAATGTTTTAACACATTTGCAGAATTTATTTTTGCACAAAGCACATCTTCAGTGGAGATTAATGCATTTTGACTGCTTGCCTTCAGGGCTGAGCCAGCATCACAGTTTTCATGCAACAGATAAAATGATAAAACTTGTCTGAAACTCCAGTAAGTTTATTCAGAAATCAAGGAATCTCTACTGTCCTTCTTTCAAAATTGCCAGTTTCTTATAGAGGTTGAATTTTGAAAGATTTTTATCACATTTAAAGACAATGTAGGATATTTTTTATCTGCAGTATCTGCATTTCTTCAATCACTGATGAAAAGCTGATACTTATTCAGCACATGATCGGTGAAGTTTTCTCTCTGCCTGAGAAAAAACCCCCCCAGGGGATTCTATCACTTTGTGAGAACAATATATATATATATATATATATATATATATATATATATATATATGCAGGTTTGGGAGGGTTACTTTTGAAATGTATTCCACATGCACTGTAAACAATTATTATTATTATTTTTTTGTATAACTCAAAAATCTGATTATATATTTTATTCATATCTATCTATCTATCTATCTATCTATCTATCTATCTATCTATCTATCTATCTATCTATCTATCTATCTATCTATCTATCTATATAGGACAAGAATCTTAAATGATATAAGTTTCCTTTGACTGTCTTCAAGTATGTAGGGTGCTAAGTGTACATTTTTACATTTTCCTTCACTCCCAGTATATACTGTATATATACACCCTACATACTTGAAGACAGTCAAAGGAAACTTATATCCTTTAAGATTCTTGTCCTAATTATGGGATAAGACATTGTTTAAATGAAACAAAGAGAGAGAAGAGATAAAAATTAATATTAACACCTGTTATTAGACTGATTGGATGTGAGGTGTAGTTAATTAAAAAATGTGAGGGTGTCAGCCCAGCCAAGCATCAGTCAATGCTAATGAGGGCCAATAGGTTTGTGTGCTGTAATTTGCAGCTTAATGAGGATGGTTTCAGTGTAAAGTTTGGCAGAGCGGAGGCTGCAGGAAGGGAGGACAGTAATCACAGACATCACTATAATCCTTTCATTATGCCAATTAAGAGTCATGTTTTACAACCTCAGCAAAAATCTAGACCTGCCACGATGTGGGGCAAAATTCAATTATCCTAAAGGCTTTTTTTGCACAATAAAAATATTTTATTATTAGTCAATTATCAGGAATAGTTAATGTTTCAAGGTCACCCACCCTTGTCCTGTCTTATGAGCAGTCTTGTGTCGAGCAACCAGAGCCATATATTTTAATGGATGAGCTCTCTGTCTCCTCACCTCAAGTTAATGTTTATCACTGAAGATATTTAGCTCACTGTTGGATCGTTCAGCTGCAGTTTGCTTAAAGGCATAGTGCCATAAATCAAGGCTTATCTGAGCACTTAAGCTTGTCAATAGAGTGACAAGGGGATTTTGTTTAGGGGACATTTTTTGCATGATTGAAGGGTAACAAAGGTCTGAGACTATATGCCTATGTCTATGAACTATGACTAAAATAGAAAACCATTGGACCTTAAGTGATTTTAACTAATGTCCATGGCGAGTCCCAAAGCAATGATGTAGATAAGCAACCTCTTAGTTAATTTGATATTTGATCATTTGAGATACTGTAAGTATGTTTTATTTATCAGTGTAAAATATTAATCCTATGTCATATTACATTTCAAGCCAACAGGTTTCAAAAATAATTTACTAAGACAGAGGAATACAAAAGAGACATGACTAACGTGTAAAGCAAAATGAAAGTTGTGTCACCATTTATTCACATGGTGATAGTTATTAGCAAATGACTCCTCCTGTCAGATACCCCTCGTTCATTTACACAATGTTTATCATTATAAATATCATGTAATTGATCATCAGTAATGAGCCAGATTTAAAATAAAACATGCTGAATGCTCAATATGAATATCATCTATTATCTGAATATTCCAATAAATGTCACATATCTTAATCTTTTGTTTGCATATATTAACCAAAAACAACTCAGGTATTTAAAGAGTGTAGCATGACATGATTAAGGTAAATAAAATATAACAACATTCATTAAAAACCTAATGACTATGGCTGATGTTATGCATATTTGAGATATTAAATACATCAATCTGCCAATAAGATATTTGCAGAACAGTCTCACCCTTGAACAGACATTAGAATTTTGGCTTTGGGACTGTAATTTTTTTTAAAATAAATCAAATATCATCCCAGTACATAATGCTGGTTATACAAGATCTCGGTGAAGATACTAGCACACAAATATACAGTATCTTTCCAAACTATCAGAAATGGTATTCTGGTATTGAATTAAACAATTACTTTATCACACCTCTACTATTATGAACATGTTTTCAATTGCTGAAAAAAAAAGTGGGGTAACTGCTTCACGCAAGACGTCAAGCACACTGCGTGGGTGCGCCCATACAGCAGCTCAAATGGGGAGAAGCCAGTGGAGGCTTGCGGGACCTCTCGTACTGCGAATAACAGGGGGTCGAGCCATTTATCCCAATTTCTAGCACCTTCGTGCACGAACTTACGAATCATTTATGAGGGTTTTATTAAATTTCTCGACTAGGTCATCTGTCTGCGGGAGGTACACACTAGTGCAAATAGTTAATTAAGCTTGCGTAGTGTACGTGACATTAAAGTTGTGCCCTGATCAGTGAGAATTTCTTTTGGAATCCCCACCCGGGAGATTATTTTGAAGAGTGCCTCCACAACACTACGTGCTGAGATGTTGCTCAGTTGCACTGCTTCTGGATATCGCGTTGCATAATCCACTAGGACCAATATAAAGCAATGTCTGCGTGCTATCCGCTCTAATGGCCCGACGAGGTCCATTCCAATTCTCTCGAAGGGACCTCGATCAGGGGAAGGGGGCGCAAGGGCGCTTTTGGGGTGGCCGGTGGATTTACCAGCTGACATTCGCGGCATGGCGCACACCACCAGCGGACATCGCCACCAATGCCCGGCCAATAAAAACGGGCTATTAGGCGATGTAGTGTTTTCCTTTCCCCTAAGTGACCCGCCATGGGATTATAATGAGCCGTCTGGAACACCATTTCCAGATGGCTCCGTGGTATCAAAACCTGAGTTGTATTTTCTTCTGTTTGAGCATCCTGCTCACTCTGTATAACCGCTCATTTATAATGTAAAAATAGGGATATGAAAGAGCGATGTCTGGCTGGAGTTGTTGACCATCGATTATTCTCATTTGGTCGAAGGTGTGCTTGAGGGTATCGTCCCGCGACTGCGCCTCTCCCCTTCCCTCGTCATTCTGACGTGGAGCTGTCGAGGATGGCCCAGGCATCTCACATCTCCCTATTTTAGTGCAGGACCCATCTGTGCAAATCCCCTTTAATACATTTCTAAAATCAAGCCAATCAGTCCCCAAAATCAGCTATGAGGTGGGAACTAACCGCGGCCTCCACTCTTTGATCACAAGGGTCACCATAGGATACTTGTGAATATCCCCATGCACACACTTCACCTTCACCAGTGTAAATGTGCCCAAAGCCTCGGGTTGAACCAGTGTTCACTTTACCTCGGTGCACGGCGAAGACGCCAACATCCTGCGTGCGTAGATCGCAACCCTTTTACTCAAAGACGTGATAGAGCCTGTCCCTCCACCTGAGATGAAGAAGGGTTTCTACAGCCCTTACTTCATCATACCAAAGAAAGGCGGTGGCTTACGACTGATCTTGGACTTGCGAGTTTTCAACCGGGCCTTACAAAAAATCCCATTCAAAATGCTCACGCAAAGACACATTCTAACTTGCGTCCGGCATCAAGATTGGTTTGCAGCGGTAGACCTGAATGACGCGTACTTCCACATCTCTATCTTGCTTCGACACTGACCCTTCCTACTTTTCGCGTTTGACGGCCAGGCGTATCAGTACAAAGTCCTCCCCATTGGCATGTTCCTGTCCCCTCGCGTCTTCACGCAGGTCACAGAGGCAGTCCTTGCCCCGCTAAGGGAAGTGAGCATTCGCATACTCAATTACCTTGATGACTGGCTCATCCTAGCCCACTCTCGAGAATCACTATGCGCCCACAGGGACCAGGTGCTCAGGCACCTCAGCCGTCTAGGGCTTCAGGTCAACTGGGAAAAGTGCAAGCTCACCCCGGTTCAGAGCATGTTCGGCATGGAATTAGACTCAGTCTCAATGACAGCGCGCCTCACCAACGAGCACTGGGCAACACCAAATACCTTTACGAGATTTTACAATCTCAGGGTTGAGTCGGTCTCGTCCCGTGTTCTCTGATCTGAGCACATAGAACTTGGGAATGTGGAATGTCTGACCAGGTGTTCCGCTTGCACATAGCGCCTTTCCCCTCCCCTGAGGTGATCACGTGCACTCTTTCCCCCAGGAACACAACGTCGAAGTGAGCGACAGATGGGGAACGTTTAGGTTACTGTTGTAACCTCCATTCCCTGATGGAAGGAACAAGACATTGTGTGCCCCTGGCTATGACGCTGAATCGAGCCACTGCTATGGCAGAACCTTATTCTCGGCTCCTCAGTGCAAAACCTGAATGGACAGACGTATGAATCCCTCCTTTTATACCCGTATGTCTGGGGGAGGGACATGCAAATTCTGTCTGCCAATTTCTCATTGACCTTTCAATACTCAAATAGAGTATTTCTAAGAAAAAAATAATTGATATATATATATATTACTTAAAAATCCATAATATTTTTAAAAAAGTATATTTGAAATTTTCTTTTTAAATTAATGGTTTATCTGTGTACATACTTAAAAAAGCAAGACAAGTATTTTAAACTCTTATTTGATGGTTACATCACTTTACATTTTTAAGTCATTATATTATTATTATTATTTTTAGAAAATGCTATAAATGTTTTTCAAAAATGTATGAAACCAACATTGATACAAATATTACATTACGACGAACTTGATAGAACATAGACAACTTAATTTGTCAACGACCACTGTCTGAAATTGCTGTAGCCAAGATTATTAAAAACAGTATGCAAAATCATTCAAATTTTAATCTCATCATGAACAAAATCTGCTGATGGTTTGATTTATTGAATTTACCTTGTTGTTGAACAATAACAGTAATGACGAAAATACTGTAATCCTGACCTGATAGAATACCTGATAGAACAATAACTTAAAAAGTATTTGTTCATTGTTGAGAGGTTGGGTGATAAATAGAATGGCTCATGACCTCTATGAGCACATCCAATATATTCACATTTTCTCCCTGATCTTATCCTGAAGAAGGGCAGTGTGTGGCATATTTCACTCGGCCTGTCATCCACCCTCATGCCTCTTTCAAATTGCTTAAGAACTTAATTCTGTCTTTCCACGGTCAGTCTGTGATACTGACAAAATTAGCACAGCCGGACAGTTTGGATGCATTCCCATTTTCCTCCATCTTCTATCATCTGGACCTGTCCAAGATAGAAAACACAACATCTCCTTGACTGTTTTACTTAAAGCTTCAATATAAAAGGAGTGTTTATGTAATACTGAGCTTGTTAAGGAGATTTTCCGGGCCTAATGACAGTGATGTGTACTAGGAGTGTTCGGAGATGATGGTTGGGCATGGACGAGAACGCCGCACCACCACACAAAACCAATTACAGAACTATTTTCTCAGACAGGTCAGGGCTTTGAATCCTGGTGGATGAGCGCTGGGTTTAATGTCTTGATTAAGCTGACATACATGTCCCTTACACCATCTTAGAATGACAATCACTGCTACATCATTGAGGTTTCAGCAATCAGGCGAATCACTCACCCTCTTCGGGCCCACGTTGTGTAGCCCGTGCCATCCGACTGCATTTTCCAAGTGAACTGGTTTGAAAAGGGGTAATTGGTAGATAAAGGCAGTAGGAGATGACAGGGCATTTGTCAAGCACTCCTTCAAGATGCAAAAAGGAGAAGCGACTTTTTTAGGCTCTGGGTGTGTATTTATCTAAGAGGCCAAGGCTTTAGTGTGTTACATCTTGGGTTAGTGCTACCTCAATCTGTTTAAAAACTGCTTTTGTGTAATAAAATGGCTCAAGTACGACCTAAGTGTAGATTTAATGAATAACACAAATGAGAAAGTAACAAAATTGAACAAAACAGTAGTAACATGATTTTGCTTGAAAATATGGCTATGAATATACACAAAACACTAACCAGATGAGGGTCTGGTTAAACATTTATAACACAAGACAAGGACTTGTGGAAAACCAGGCCGTATGGCCGTGTCCAAAACCTGGAAATGCTGCCTCCTCAGGTAAGGCAACAAGGACACGTACAAATTCAATGTTTGTGGTCTGATAATTTTTTTAAAGTTAGTATAGTAGGCTATCTTTAACTGCCTATAACATCCCACACTCTTGCATTTGGTACAGTGGTCGGTTGAAATTGTGTGAATGGTGTCTAATGGAATGGTTAAAGATTGAGGCTAATTTATAAATATTAACTGTTTTATATTTTGATTTATATTTATACATTTCTACTAAAAAAATAGACATTGCGGTCAATAAATATTCACTTGAAATCATTAGATGAGGCATTATTGTGAAATACTCAGACCGGCCCGTCTGGCACCAACAACCATGCCACGCTCAAAATTGCTTAAATCACCTTTCTTTCCCATTCTGACATTCAGTTTGGAGTTCAGGAGATTGTCTTGACCAGGACCACACCCCTAAATGCATTGAAGCAACTGCCATGTGATTGGTTGATTAGATAATTGCATTAATGAGAAATTGAACAGGTGTTCCTAATAATCCTTTAGGTGAGTGTATATGCTAACTAAACTGTAACGTTTTATATATATTGTTAAAAAGTGGTTATGAGTTGGGGTAGTGTTAAGGGTTCTTCAATATTTATAAAAAATACAAATGTAGCTATACAAATATGATTATAATATGAAGAATTCATAAATATTTTTTACATTTCTAAAGCTGTAAATACATAAAAATATGTTTTCGATGCTGTCAATATGTCTATAAAGAACTTTTATTTTTTGTTAGTGACATTTTTTAGGACAAGCCAAAATTATCTGTATTATCACATAAGAGAAATACACTTTTCCTACTAATCAACCTCTCAATGTTTTTGTAAAAGAAACGTTACTTTTATAACCTTCATTCCCTGATGGATGGAACGAGACATTGTGTCAATGTAGTGACACTAGATGTTACTCTTGGGAGCCCGAGACACCTCTGATCTTTGATAAAAGGCCAATTGGAATTGGCGAGTGGTATTTGCATGCCACTCCCCCAAATATACGTGTATAAAGTGAGCTGGGAATCGAACCACTCATTCAGGTTTTGTGCTAAGGTGCCGAGAGAAGGTCCTAGCCATTTCAGCGGGAAGTCCATCACGGAAAGGGGGTTACGTAAGTAACCAGGATGTTCCCTATCTGTCACTCACTTGACGTTGTGTCGATGTGTTGAGACTGGGGGTCCCTATACGAAATGCCACAGTGATGTGAACTGACGGTGTTAGAAGGAGTGCCCAACCTGCCAAAATGGAATGCTGGATGTGAATCCAGTGAATACATTGCGATCGGTTAACACACGAGTAATGTTCAATTTATAAAAGCATGAAAAGCAATATAAACTTAAACAACCCTACCAGACAACATATGCAAGCATTATAGCAGGTAAACAACTTTTTCAAAAGGATACCCGATAAACATCCATCTAGACTGCAACAATGCTGTCCTGAACTGTGTGAGAGTTCCTGAACTGAGCTGAAGAGTATAGTTAGTTTCTCAAGCTGGAACACGAGATAGCCGTTAATTTCTTTCCTGTATGTATGGACATGACGTAATGACGCAAGGATAAACGTCATAAGCCAGCAATTTCGTGCCAAATCTAACACCACAACTCAAAATACAAAGAATTTTATAGGCTTACCATAGTGAAATGGGGTAAGGTAAGGACATTGTTTTGAACACTGATTGTTTAAGTACTCAATCAATAATGGAAATTTGTAATTTTTTAACCAAAAAATCATAATGCAGCTTTAAAATAGTGTTTTCAGAGCAGTTCTGTGCTCCATAACTCAATCTAATGCTTACAATAACAGAAGTAGTGCCGAAACCTGGAATCTCGAGGAAGTTAGCATGTCATCATGGAGTCCCAGTTGCTGGCTGAAGTAATCCAGTCCCTCGCCAGCATGCATCAGTCTCAACACCAGGCTCTGTTTGAGTTGCATTGAGAGCAAGACCAGCACTTCCAAGCCTTTCTCAGAGTTCAAGCAGAGGACTGGCAGGCGCTCCAGAGCTTGCTACACCAAGGGGAAGGCCCAAGCACGATCCCGGACCAGCAAACTCGATGCCTCCAGTCACCCTCCTGAAAATTGGCCTGCAAGATGTACCGGAGTCATTCATAGAACTGTTCGAGCGGATGGCGGAGGTGTTGAAATGGCCAATGGTTCAGTGGGCAGCCCACCTTCTTCTACTTCTGTCCAGGGAAGCCCAGCTCGTGGCCCAACATCTACCTGCAGCCAACCTCCTGGTGTACGGGCCTTAAATAAAGCCATCCTGCAACGGGTTGGCCGCAGCCCAGAGCAACAACGACAGCACTTCCATTCGGTAACACTGAGTGAGCGAGGCCACCTGTTTGCATTCGCCCAATAGCTCCATGATGCCTACCAGAAGTGGCTGCTGGCAGAGGACCGCGGTGCTGAAGAGGTCATCAATCTGGTGGTGCTTCATCCTGCATCCTCTCGCTTGCTCTCTCTTTCGCTCTCTCTCTGAACCCTGCCATCCCCCTTTTCCCTGGAACTGGAGGACATTCACTCCCAAAATGGCTCCCTGGTCATGGGGGTTCGTCAGTTCATTGGTTTCCCCTGTCTCTTCTCGCATTTCCCACTCCATGGTTGGTGAATCCACTGTTGCAGGTGCAGGCATAACATCTGGGCTGGCTTGCTGGAGCTGCAGGGAGCTGGGGCACTTACAGGACCAATGCCCCCTGATGGAATTGGGAAAGTTGGTCGGGGTCTGTGACAACCCACTTGTTGCCCCCGATCAAGCTGCAACGTACCGGATATCTGTGAGTATTAGGGGAAGAACATATTAAGCCTTGGTGGATAATTGGTGTAATCAAACCACTATCCACCCATGAACTTGAAACTGCTGACTCTCTCCACTGGTGCTCTATTAATGGTGATGATGCTGTGTTCTCTGTCTTTCTTCCTGAAGTCCACTACAAGATCCTTGGTTTTACTGATGTTGTCAGTGATCAGACCTACCACCATCGTATCGTCAGCAAACTTAATGATGGCATTGGAGCTATGTGTGTAAAGGGAATTCAGGAGTGGGCTGAGAACACAGCCCTGCGGGGCTCCAGTGTTGAGGGTCAGTGATGAGGAGATGTTGCTGCCCATTCTAACCATCTGACATCTGCCTGACAGGAAATCCAGAATCCAGCTGCACAGCGAGCTGTTTAAGCCCAGAGCCCGGAGTTTCTCATCAAGTTTGGAGGGCACTATGGTGTTGAACGCTGAGCTGTAGTCTACAAACAGCTTTCTCACATATGTGTTCCTTTATTCCAGGTGGGAGAGAGCAGTGTGTATTGTAGATGCAAAGGCATCATCAGTGGAGCGGTTGTTGCGGTAGGCAAACTGCAGTGAGTCCAAAGAGGTGGGCAGCACAGAGCAGATGTGATCTCTGATTAACCTCTCAAAGCATTTGCTAATGATGGGGGTCAGAGCAACAGGACGCCAGTCATTTAGGCAAGTGATTTTGGCTTGCTTCGATACAGGCACAATGGTTGACGTTTTGAAGCATGTGGGGACTACAGACAGGGAGAGGGACAGGTTGAAAATGTCCATAAAAACACCAGCCAGTTGATTCGCGCATTCTCCAATGACTTGGCCCGGAATGCCGTCTGGGCCCGCGGCTTTACGAATGTTCACCCATTGGAAGGATCGGGTTACAACCGCAACAGGGATGGAGAGTGAACCAACCTCTGTAGCGTCAGCCGCGAGTGCTCTCTCCGTGAGGGTGGTGTTTTTGTCCTCGAAACAAGCATAAAATGTGTTAAGCTCATCCGGGAGAGAGGCAGCGGTGTTCACGGCAGAATTTTTATTACCTTTGTAATCAGTCATGATGTTAATTCCCTGCCACATACTTCTAGACTCCGTGGTGTTAAACTGTCCTTCAATTTTGTGCCTGTACTGGCGTTTGGCTGCACTGATAGAGTTACGGAGGGCATAACTGGCTTGTTTACGCTCCTCCGCATTCCCGGAATTAAAAGCGGAGGTCCGTGCAGTAAGTGCCCTGCGAACATCGCTGTTAACCCATGGTTTCTGGTTGGCACAATGTCCTCTACGCACTTCCTAATGAAACACGTTACGCTATCAGTGTAAACCTCGATGCCATCGTCAGAGGCAGACCGAAACATCTCCCTGTCCGAGTGATCAAAATAGTCTTGTAGCATAGAGTCTGATTGGTCCTACCAGCACTGGATCATTCTGAGGGTGGGTTCTTCCCATTTTAGTTTCTGCCTGTAAGCGGGCAGAAGCAGAACAGAAGAGTGGTCTGATTTGCCAAATGGTGGGCGGGGGAGGGATTTGTAGCCATCCCGGAAAGGAGAATAGCAATGATCCAAAACCCAGTCCCCTCGTGTGTTGAAGTTGATGTGTTGGTGGTATTTTGGAGCAATTGTTTTAAAATAAGAACCCCGGAGAACCCCGCGGGTTTGATGGCCGAGTCTGGAATCTCCGCAGCCAACCAGGTTTCTGTAAAGCAGATAACACAGCAATCTCTCATCTCTCGTTGGAAAGAGATCCACGATCTCAGCTCGCAGAGCTTGTTGTCCAGAGACTGAACATTTGCCAGTAGTATACTGGGTAGCAGGGTTCGATTTGCGCAACGTCTTACTCTGATGAGAACGCCGGCTCTTTTTCCCCTTTTCCTTCTGCATTTCCACGGCCGGGCAGCCCAGACAAAGGGCTCCACTGGCGTGGTTGTAAACAGCGGGTCGGCATTGAGGGAACATCTCGGTGAATGCCCGGCCAATGTGTGCCAAGGTGTATTTGGTTCAAGATGAGGCTTTGGGCATAGGGCGGGGTTGAAGGTGAGGTGTGTGTACGGCGATATTCAAAGTAACCCTATAATGACAGTCACTATATTAAATTTCGGGGACAAAAGCAGTGGGAAAGTGGGAAAGAATTGACCAGCATTTACTTCTTGATTGAGGGGAATGTGTGTGGATGGGTCCTGTGACAAAGTATTGGTGTGTGATGTGTGACTCACTGGGTGGGGAGGCAGAGCTAGGGCAGTCTACATAAGCTCCACGTCAAGATGACATAAGGGAGGGGAAAGTGTTGGCTTCCCCAGCACTTAGACGATTCACTGCTGGGGATTTCCCTTTGGAGCAGTCACGGGACGAGACACTTAGGCAAGCCTTTGATCAAGTGAAAGTGATTGATGGTCAGTGCCTCTGGCCAGACGTTGTGCTCAGTATTTTTTAATTATTAAAGATAGGTTGTATCAAGTGACGCAGGGCAAAAGAACATACAACCCAGTTGTTGATACTGAAGAGCCATCAGGAAATTATATTCCAGACTGCTCATCATAACCCAATGGCGGGTCACTTATGGTCCCTTCTATTGGCCAGGCATTCACGGGGATATTCCCAGGTGGTGTGAGGTATGCCGTGGATGTCAGTTGGTGAATCCACCGGCCACCCCAAAAGTGCCATTGCGCCCTCTGCCATTAATCAAGGTCCCCTACGAGAGAATTGGCATGGACCTTGTCGGGCCATTAGAATGGACAGCACACACCATCGCTTTGTGTTAGATCTGGTGGATTTCGCAACCATTATCCAGAAGCAGATCCACTGTGCAACATCTCAGCACGCACTGTTGAAGCACTCTTCAGAATTTATTCCCGAGTGGGTATTCCTAAAGAAATCCTCACTGATCAAGGCACTAATATTATGTAACGTACACAACGCAAACTGCTCGAATTATTGTGTATTAAATCAATTCGCACCAGTGTTTATCACCCACAAACAGATGGGTTAGTGGAACGATTTAATAAAACCCTGAAAAATATGATTCATAATTCATGCAAGAGGATGCTAGGTGGCTAAGTGGCTTGATAAGTGGCTTGAACCCCTGTTATTTGCAGTCTGAGAGGTCCCCCAAGCCTCCACAGGGTTTTCCCTGTTCAAGCTGCTATATGGGCGTCAGCCATGCGGCATGCTCAACATCATGTGGGAAGCTTGGGAGGACGGACCAAAAAAAAAAAAAAAAAAAATTCAGTACGTTCTTGATCTTAGAGCAAAGTCCTCACTTTGGGTCAACTAACACAGCACAATCTGAATGATAGGGGAGCTCGTCTATGGGAATTTGCATGTGCATGTATTACTCCCAACCTCGAAATGCTCCAAATGACTCGCAAAGTGGCAAGTGCACTTTGAGGTCACACGACGAGTGGGACATCTCGATTATGAGGTAAAATGAACAGATAGAGGTGACGCACGTCAAATATACCATCTCAACCTCCTAAAATTATGGAAGGAGGCGGTCGTTGGCAATGGTGGTTCCAGAGAGGGTGGAGCTCAGGCCCGAGGTGAACATAAAAGCCAATCATCTCACCCCGGTAACTTGTGGAGTCTCAACTCACAGTCTCAACTCACAAAGGTTACTAAATTGCAGAAATAATTTGTAGACGTGTTCTCGCCTCTACCTGGTTGTATAAATCACACAGCACCACATCGAAACTACTCCCGGGGTAGTGGTACGTACTCATCCCTACCGACTTCACGAGGACAATAAAAATGTGGTACGAGAAGAATTGGATGCAATGCTTGAGATGGGAGTAAAAGAAGAATCCCACAGTGACTGGCCCAGCCCAAAACTGGCCTGGCTGGTTCCTAAGAGCAACGGGTCAGTCCGGTTCTGTGTGGATTATTGAAAAGAAAACACTGTGTCTAAATTTGATGCATAATCAATGCACTGCTAATTTTTTTCATCACTGAATTTGACAAAAGGCCATTGGCATATCCCCATAACACAAATATCCCATTAGTAAACGACCTTCTCCACACCGTTCAGTTTACACCAATTAATGACACTTCCATTCAGCTTGTTCAGGGCTCCAGCTACATTCCAGTGAGTCCTCAGATGGCACAGTGCTTCTGCCGCTGCATATTTAGACGATATCATTATTTACAGTAATGATTGGCAGTGGCACCTGAAAAATCAGGGCTGTCCTGAGGTCATTGAGGGGAGCAGGGCTCATGGTCAACCCAAGAAGTGCGCTATTGGACAGGTGGAGGTACAGTATCCTAGCCACAAATTGATATAAACCACAGCGATTGCAGCCTGCCCGAGACCTAAGACCAAAAAGGAGGTGAGACAGTTTCTGGGGCTGGCTGGCTACTATCAAAGTTTTGTACCTAATTATTCGGCCGTCACCAGCTCGCTGACTGATCTCACTAAAAAGGCAGCACCAGATCCAGGCCAGAGGACGGATCATTGCCAACATGTGTTCATGCAGGTGAAAGCTATCCTATGTGTCTCTCTCCCATTTATTTTACAGACGGACGCATCGTAACATGGGTTGAGGGTGGTGCTCTCGCAGGTGGTGGAGGGAGAGGAACGGCCAGTGCTGTACATTAGTTGGAAGCTCTCTTTGAGAGAGACTAAGTACAGTTCCGTGGAGAAGGAATGCTTGGCCATCAAGTGGGCTATCCTCACTCTCTGGTACTACCTGTTGGGGCGAGCATTCACTCTCTGTAACGATCACACCCTGCTCCAATGGTTCCACTGCATGAAGGGTACTAATGCACAGATCACCCTTTGGTATCTGGCGTTACAGCCTTTTAAGTTCGAGGTGGTCCACAAGCTGAAAACAGTGACATTGAACAGAAAGCTGACATATAACCAGTTTTGGTACAATTTGAATATGAAGAAGACAGTATTTTTTCTGTTTCACTTTTTCTATATTTATTTGTATGTGGGTGAATTGAAAAAAAAGTTCTCAGTTTGGTTCTTTTTAAGAGCACTCAAGTGTGAAATTCCCAGTAGCCTTTTTGCAGTTGAACATGTGAACAACAATATTTTTCTTTCATAAAATTCAAATCGCAATCACAATATTTTTCAAAATAATCACAATATTATCACAATCGCAATACTTTTTGTCCGAATCGTGCAGCCCTAATAAAAAGCAATGCACAATATACTCTACATGTGACATGTATAAATTAAGTAGCTAAACCCGTTGGATGAAAACAGAATCAGTAAAGAGTGCAGCAAGTCTATTAAACGAAATAAGCTGCTGGCAGACAAGACTGAAACAAATCCGCACAAACAAGGCAGAGCTGTTCTCCCAGCTGTGAAGGTGACTGAGGGAGACGTGTGCAGAAGAAGCCCTCTTGATTAATCATATGATATTTACAGGCTCAGACATAATCAGAGATCAGAGGACCACAAGTCTATATCTCATGCTGCCCGGTAATTTACACAGCACTGTTAACCTCATAAGAGTATGTAAGTTTGAAGGGTTAGACACACATTTAAACACACACAGATTTGGGGTCTCTTTCTCTGCACAAAAACTAAAAAACAAACAATTTTCCAATTGGATTGAAACTAAAAAAACAGAATCAGTTACTATGGAAATTATTAGAATGGAGAAAGTAACAGGTTAGAGCCTAACACGCAGTCTATACCGGATGAGAGCGGTGTGTCTTGTCACTTCAAAAGCAAACATATCTCATTATAATCAATGAAGCTGTCTACACTAGAAGCTCCTGTTGCGTTGAGTCGCATCGTGCCGACAGTAAACATTTATTTTATGGCTCTACACTTTTAGTGTATGTGAACATTTAGGGCTACAATATCAATATTTATGGAAAACAATAAAGTTTCGATTTCCATGATTAACTTTTGAGTAATTTTGGATATTTAGCATATGTTCTACATCTAGACGATCGAGTCAGGTACATCTCACTAAAAATGCAAGCAGTTTGTGCAAAATTATAATCACAACTAGCTAAGTGAATCACAGTCATGAAATCAGCCTGTTAGGAAGTATTAGCAGGCTAGCGGCTACATAGTCCTGCTGTCATAGAAACCCATAATGAGGCTTGGTAGCCACTAGCTAGCTATCCGGCTAATATTATATTGTTGTGTACCAAACAAAACAGCACTGAAAATGCAATATGGCTATCCACTGAACACAGCGGCAGCTCTGACATCAACACTAGCTGTTTATGTTCAATTTATTGAAAAAATGTTTCATGATCCATAGCGCTGCCACAGGCAAGAAAGTATTTCTTCTTCTGAAGTTTATTGAAGGTTGGCAATCCAGTTAATGGTGCATTACCATTACCTACTTTGCTGGAGTGTGCAACGTCACAAGAAAGTCTTTCAGTGTAGTCAAACGTCAACTGAAGATGATGGAATTGGTGCAATTTCATTAAAAAATGGTCACACACCTTATTTAGGATTAAATCCGAAACTGAGTATAATTTAAAGGTATCTTACCCTCTGGGGTTTTAATTATAAAAAAACAAGTTATGTTTAAATTCATCCTTGAGGTCTAACAGACATGTGGAATTAATTTCCTTTAATGGTATGAAATGTATATTGTGATAAATATTGGTATCAAATTATATGAAAAAAAAAATATTTCGATTATATTTTTTGCCATATCGCCCAGCCATATTAACAATAATCTCATTTAGGTTCTATTTTTCTTTTTGTTTTCTATTCCACTCTATATTTCTCTAAAGGAATTCCCAAGGAAGCCAAAGGTTATGGAATAACCTACCACTGGAGATTACAATAGATTCTCCCTCACTATAGACATTTTAAAATCCAGTCTTTAGACTTATCTATTTTCATAAGCCTTTGTAATGTCTGTGTAAAGCAAGTATGTGTAAAACAGTATTGTATTTTTTGGTTGTTTCTTAGGGTTTTCCTTTGTTTTGATATTCGTCTTCATCTAACTTAAAATAATATTATTATTAAAAAATAATATTATTGAAATAATATTATTGAAATTATACAAATTCAGGACATTTAGCTTTAAACCCCAAGCTTCATTTCAAGTTAGATTTCAAACAGAATTATTTTCTCACAAGTTGTTATCACACAGTTGTACCATCGTGCTCCTGCATGATTTTAAACAAACAGTTGAACATCCCCTTCAGTCAGTTGAAAGGGTGTAGACTTCACTCCCTAACAGATTTTGAATGGAAGAGGTGTGTGGCATTAGATGTGCTGCCTGGCCACTGAGGGAGTCAAACAGTCACACTGCTTCCTTGTGTCTGCCTGTGCAAAATGTCACTCCCCAGGGGTCTGTCCACACGCAGACGCAAGTTAGACTTCTCTCCCAGACACTGCCGACATGTAATAACACGGCAAAACATAGACAGCCTCAGACATAAACACACAAACACAGTGAGTAAGACACACACACATTCGGAAGTTTGCTCTTTGGTTACAAATGCAAATGGAGGGAAATATCATATTTCTTCTCATTTCCATTCAAAAGTTGACATTTTACTGTCTTACTAAATGTCACACAAATTTTAAACTTCAATCATAGCGCTGAGGTTTTCCCCCCTTTTTTGAAAAAGCCCATTTAGTGGAGATGATCACTTTGCCCCACTTTAATTTCTATCCTAACGATGGAGATGCTCCGGCAAATTGTTAGTCTCTTAGCTGTGGACATTTCTGTCATTTGAACTGTGTGCAAGATACTTCCCCACAGTGACGAGTCCCATTAAAGGCAAAGAGGCAGAGTAATTTATGTGTCATCTCTCTTTAACCCAAGCTCACTGATGATTGCAGAGACTCTAGCCATCTCAGTAAAATTTAATCACATTTGCTTTTGTCAATGACTTCCTGCAACACTGCCAAGAATTCACAACACTATTGTTTTCTTCTTTAAGTTCCCTTCTTTGTAAAGCAAATGTGATTTCAGGGAGTGTGTCAGTTCTTACATCATGCGTCTGGCTCTGACCCGGACTTTGTTGACACTTCTTTACAGCGATGGAGGCAGAGTTGACTCGCCTTGTTGGCAAAAGGCCACAGACTCTAAATGTGGTTGTGCCATACATTGTTCATAGTCATGAATGTGGGAATAGACATTTGGTTCAACAAATTAAGCATGCAATGGAGATACATTTACTTTGGCATTTGATACAATCGCACAAGCATTAACCATTCCAGTTTACAAAGGAACTTTCTCTTGGGTGGAAGCAATAAAACTTAAATTACTAACAAGTTTTATAACAGAGTGTGCGGATTGTACTTCTGTATTCTTAGTAATGCTTTCTCTATATCAATAACTTTGATATTTAAAAAAAAAAAAATTGTATTCTATCTATTGCCTTAGTATTAGCCATATTATATACATATAATGCATGGTTATATGGTTACTTGCATTTTATGATTTGCATTTAGCATTGTTTTTTCCCTGCACTCTGTGACCCCCTCAGAACAGACCTGCGACACATTTTTTGTACACGAGCCATCAGGTATGAAACACTGATTTATTCAAAGACATGAGTATGGACTAATTCTACGTTCAATTTAAAATGTGTTTGAGGCTTAATACTCAACCTCATTCCCTATTTCTCCCTATATTTATTTTGTTTTGTTTTGTTTTGTTGTTCATGTGTGCTTCATTTAATTTGACTTACAGCTCTTGGACAAAATTAATCTTAAATTACCGAACTTTCTTTTTGTTGCGAGATAATTTATTGGTATGTTTTAAATATTAAAATGTACAAATATATATATATTTGTTTTTGTTTTTTTAGGAAATACCACAATGTAATCACCCAGTGGATTAACTGTAAAATTCACAGATCCCTCAACATGGCACTGCTCTGCAAACAAGTTACACCAGAAAAAATGATTGGTTTACAAATCACTTCCTGGTAAAACCATGTTCTGATGAGATTCTGTCAAGTTCTTTGACTTTTTACAAATTTCATCTCTTTGCTGTGCAAAGTAAATGCTTTAAAACCCTTTGAAATAACAGGGTCTGTCCAGGGATCTCAGACATTTGAATAATGAATTTGCAATATGTTGAGAACAGCTGTCTACTTGCCAGAAATGAAGTGTTCTTCAGGAATGATACATCAAGAGACAGCCTTAGACATAACTGCAGTTATTTCATATAATCCAAAAGGTTTATGTTCACAAGGATTTCCCTGAATTTACAAGGCACTTCAATCAATCTGTGCTCCTACTGCATTGAGAAACCTTGTAGAACAGTATTAATCCATGCATCCTTTTTCAGGCCTATGTTTTCTGTGCCTTCAAGGCCTCATATTTAATTCAGGGCATGTGTATTTCTTTATGATTGCAACATCTGCTTGAGCCTTGAGCCAGCTTCCTGTGTCACTCAACCTGTTTTCAATATTTTCTGTCATGACCCTTCTGAGGCAATGACGCATGCAGCTTACCACAAACAGTAACTTTACTTTGTGACAAATAGGGCCTGTCATGTGACAAGTGTTTTGCAAAAGGGATATGCATAAGAATGGATATCCAAACAAAAAGGTTTTGAGAAGATTAATTGCTCACTAAGACTATTGCGAAATACTAATATATTCTCTGGTATGTTGTAGTACTACATTGGCAGTTGTCTTTACTTTTCTATTCTAATGTATTAGCTCAGAGCATTAATATTGTATTTAGGGGAACCTGGGGCTAGTTGTCACAGTTTTGACTTATTTTTGGAAGTTAATTTCTGTATAGACATACCTTGAAGTCTTGACCACAAAAAAGCTACAGTATAGCAAGAACACTGTTATTGTTTAGGAAAAAAGATTATAATATATTGTGCATTGACATTTGATGACAACATGCCCCTATACCAGGGTATGTTGTCACTCTCTATGGGGTAAGTTTTATTGTGGATTTATTGTGTTCACTTGTACAGTATCTAACATCTATAACATCTATTTATTTTTTGGTTCATTTGACTCAAAACATTATAGCTACTGAGATATAGCACTTGTATAAATAGTAAAAACATATATAGGCTAAAAATCTTCCTCAAACAACTTTTAAAAGTGTGTTTAATGAATATGCATTGACAAAATAATGCTAATACGGAGGCAATTTGTGCACTGATGTGTTTACATCACACAGATGTGTTAACACTGAGGAGGTGACTGAAGCTGTTCCTGGCCACAGTCAGAGAGAAAATCGGGCCAGTGTCTATAAACAGATGCTGCCCAGTGATAGTCCTTAAAGGATGAGGCAGAGGGGCCAGATGTTGGGCTGACCCCAGGACCGCGAGACCTGCTGACAGGCCAGTGACGTGGATGAGATTTGGCAGCCGGCAGTGATCCAGTGGCACCCAAAGCAGAAGGTGGAGATTTTCCACATTTCCCCTCCTCTTTCCCCTTCAAACATGGCAACAGCAAGACTGCTGGTCAGTGGCACTGACGCTCATCAAAGATGTGGAATTCAGCACAAAACCCTGCCAGAATTCATCACGTCAAAGCGTAGTTAGCTGAATGAACAAGAACAACTTCAGGCTCTGCCACTTTGTATTGTGCTCAAATCCAACAGCTGTTTTTTGAGCGACTGCAGATGCAAAATAATGATAATAATGGCTACTTACAGTTCACTCCATGAAGTAAACAAAGCTAAGACCACACCCGAAAAGTGTGCTTATGCTCATCCTTTTAGCTGTTTAATTGGAACACAGAGCAAAATTTGTAAAAGTAAAAAGTAAAAGTAGAGTTGGCCTGAATGGTAGTTTTGTAGGCTGTGTTTTCCAAAGGTATTGCAAGCTTAAGTTGATCATAGAGACCACTGGCATTGGCACCAATGGTTTCTACGATCTACGTTGGATTGTGATGCTTTTGGGAAGTGCTGCCCAGGTCAGTTGGGTTTTTATCTAGTGCACAATAAAAATTGGAGTGAGGTTTATTTAAAAAACCTCACGAAAAAAATTTCATTCAGTAATTGCTAGTAAATTTAACAGACCATATTTTCAAACACAATTCTTGGGGGCTTTAATTAGAAATTATCAAGTAAAGTTTAGTTGTAATCTTTAAGTACATTTCCAAGTAAATTTGAATCACTTGTTTGTATATTTTCCTTAAGCAATATCAAGCCATACTTTTAAAAGTGTACTACATTTTAAATGCTTTTTTAACATTTATGTAACATGACACACAGGGAAGCTTATTGCATGCTATGTAGTAGACAACATCACCATCCTTTAAAATCATTTAAAAATCACAGGACTTAACGACTTCAGAACTGTCGCCCTGACGTCTGTGGTCGTGAAATCATTTGAGAGACTGGTGTTGGTCCACCTGAAGGACATCACTGGACCCTTTCTAGCAGGGGTGGAAAGAGTACTGAAAAATAATGCTCAAGTAAAAGTACAGTTACTTCATAAAATATTTACTGTCCTAAAAACTAATCAAGTAAGTGTAAAAGAGTAGCTCATTTAATGAGTGGTGAGTATTGAGTACTGAAAGAGTTGTGAAAGCTATGCCCCTTTATAATAAAAACGATATGCTTCAGTTTCAAAATGTAGCACACACACGGTAATTTACATTCCCTTTTATGGCTGTTTGCCAGAAAGAATAAAAAATATAGGGATTTTATAGGTATTTTTAGATTGACAGCTTTTAAAATATATCACTTATCTATGATACTGTAAACACTACATGAATCTGATTTAAAAAATAAATAAAAGGGTGACATGATTACAGAAATAAAAGATTAATAAATTATTTACATATCATAATGTACAATATCATAATGTACAACAAACAATTACATTAAAATTACTTTATGTGTAGGGTCTAAATTTCCCTTAATGCCGATAAGAACATTAAGAACAATAACTCTTATTGTTGCGTATAAAACATGTTCAAAACAATGCAAGGAATGCAAAAAAAATTAAAACACAAAAAAAGCAGGGTCACTTGGTGCGTCATGTCCCACACAATAGAGGTGGTAGAGCAATCGTGCTTTAAAGGAATAATTCACACAAAAATTTAAATTCTCTCATCATTTAGTCACCAGTCTCTTTCTTCAGAAGAATACAAAGTACGATTTTTAGAAGAATATCTCAGCTCTTTTGGTCCATACAATGCAAGTGAATGGGTGCCAAAATCAGAGTCAGCATAAAAGTAGCCTAATCTATGTGACTCCAGTGGTTTAATTTGTGTCTTCAGAAGAGCTGTGATAGATTGGGTGAGAAACAGCTAAATATTTTAGTAAATTTTTACTATAAATTCTCCTCACTGCTTAGTCAGTCTCCACTTTAACTTTCACTTTCTTCTTATTTGGTTTTTGGTGATTCGCATTCTTCATGCATATCGCCATCTACTGGGCAGAGAGAAGAATTAAGACTTAAATATTGATCTGTTTCTCACCCACACCTATCATATCACTTCAGAAGTCATGAATAAAACCACTGGAGTCATATGGATTACTAGTGTGATGCCTTTATGTGCTTTTTGGAGCGTCAACATTTTGGCATCCATTCACTTTTATTGTATGGACCTACAGAGCTGAAATATTCTTCTAAAAATCTTAATTTGTGTTCTGCTGAAGAAAGAAAGTCATGGGATGAATTCAGGATGAGTAAATGATGAGAGAATTAACATTTTTGAGTGAACTATATCTTTAAGTTGCACATGAGGGGACACATTGAACTCCTTTTGAGATAAAATGTTTATATTGATTTAGCTCTTGTATCTTTTGAGGCCTGCAGTAGTTGTGTTCTCATTCTATTGCATGATGCACAATTTTTTTCAAAAGTTTGTGACTGGTGGAATATTCTGCCTGAAGTATTGCTCCACAAAGGTTGATAATTTTTTAGCAGACATTAGAAAAAACTTGATAAATTCCAAGCATAATTATAAATTATTTTATCATTACTACTTTCCTGGTAATTTATTATACAAATTAATAATCTCTACATCAGGGGTAGGTATATATATATTAAAAAAATATAGATATATTATTAAAAAATAGTACTATTAAAAATGTCACTGTTTTATTCTATTATATTAATACTTTTAAATCTACTTAAGATATTCAGCCAAAAGTCAAGACGGGCATTGGCGGAATTGTGAAGTGTATTTGACCATTTAGGCGCGAACCCACATTAGCGCAAAAACATTAGCCACCTTTCAATCAACCAGCACGCAGCTACAGATGCCAGGAAATAAAAAATATGTCTTTTATATTTTATCTAGATCAACCTGTGGTTGTCTTGTTATCGCAATTGATGTAACGAACACCCACTTAGGCCACTTAGGCTATGTATAGAAAATTACTCAAAATTTCATCATGATATTGAGGACATCTCTCTTTTTTCAGATAAACACGTTTATCGCCCAGCCCTGTTGATAACATTACCTTAATCTCTCACATCAAACCCAATAATCTCAGTGATAGATAGCTAATTTACAGGCTATGTTGTAGACACACAGAATCTAGAAAGCAGAAATATGAAATTTACATTGATATATTTCTTCAAATTAGAGGCAGGATAAATGATGATATCTGTCTTGAGCAAGTTAAACTCACATGACACAATCAAGCAATTGGCCTTTTTCACTGCAAAAAATCATTTCAGGTGTGGCTGTGATGTTCAGGTGTTTATCTGTGCTTGAGAAATTCTCCACATCCAGTTGACGCCTGATCTACAGCTGCCGTTCAAGATTTTACATGTGATCTGATTTGACGTGAGTCATGAGACACTCACTAGCCAATCATGTTGACAGATAAAAATAAAATCAGGGCAGGGAAGTAGTGAACACTGAAGGTTGGAAAATAGCACATTAAAAGTGCAGTTACAGCACTAAAAATGTAGTCAAGTAGAAGTAATAATATAAAACAAAATTTAAACTACTTAAAAAAGTACAATTCCTGGGAAAAATTACTTAATTACAGTAATGTGAGAATTTGTAATTCGTTACTTTACACCCCGGCTTTCTAGATCCCCTTTAATTTGCTTATCGAGCATACTCCAGACTAAACAACACCAGCTCTCTGTTCCCACATCTATCTGTCAGTGTATTACCAGCTTTCTGACGGACAGGCAGTAGATTGTGAGACAGGGAAAATTCAATTCCAGCACCTGCACGATCAACGCTGGTGTCCTCCAGGGATGTGTGCTCTCTCCACTACTCTTCTATCACTACACCAATCACTGCATTGCCAATAACCCCTCTGTCAAGCTCCTGAAGTTTGCAGAAGACACTACTGCCATTGGCCTCATCCGAGATGACGATGAGTCTGCATACAGAAGGGAGGTTAAACAGCTGGCTGTTTGGTGCAGTCAAAACAACCTTGAGATGAATGTGCTCAAAACGGTGGAAATTATTGTGGGCTTTAGGAGGTACACCCATCACTGACCCCGCTCACCATTCTAAACAACACTGTGGCAGCAGTGGAGTTATTCAGGTTCCTGGGCACAACCATCTCACAGGACCTGAAGTGGGAGACACACATTGATTCCATTGTGAAAAAGGCTCAGCAGAGGTTGTACTTCCTTCGCCAGTTGAGGAAGTTCAACCTGCCATAGACGCTGCTGATTCAGTTCTACTTAGAAGTCATCGAGTCTGTCCTCTGCACTTCAATAACTGTCTGTTTTGGTTGAGCTCTGAAATCAGATTTCAGAAGACTGCATAGGACAGTTCGGATTTCTGAGGGGATTATTGGTTGCCCTCCCTTCAAGAACTATACAATACCAGATTGAGGAAAAAGGCTGGAAAAATCCCCTTGAACCCCACTCACCCTGCCCACTACCTTTTTGAACTGTTGCCTGCGGCCGATGCTTTGAGCATCATAACCGTCAGGCACAGGAACAGTTTTTTCCTTCAGGCTATCCATCTCATGAACAGTTAAAACTGCCCCATTGAGCAATAATTATGTGCAATTCACAGTCTAGTCATTTTATATTCATCCAACCTCTTCTGCCATTACATTCCATTGCACCGTATATAACAGAATTGTATTTAGATTTGCACTACGTATGTGTATGTATGTGTATGTGTGTATGTGTATGTATGCATGTATGTATGTATGTATGTATGTATATGCAGGGTTGGGAGGGTTACTTTTGAAATGTATTCCACTACAGAATACATGCTGTAAAATGTAATTTGTAACATATTCCATTGGATTACTCAAGGTCAGTAATGTATTCTAAATACTTTGGATTACTTATTACTTACTCTTCTTATTTCAATTGTTTTAACTATAAAAAACTCTGCAGTAAGACAAAATACACATGTTAAAACAGTTCAAAAATTATTATCAAGAAGATGATTTTTGTCCTAATATCAAAGGACTTACTAGAAAAAAGAAATTATTATCCAACGTGAATTTACTTGAAAATAAAATATGATCGTGTCTGGTAACATGTGCATGTAAAATGGCTAGACATAGCATTTTAGCTTAGCGTAAAGCTGACAATTTACACAAGGTTTATTTCTCTTTCTTCTGCTCCAGTGTACAACATATTCAAACGTACTTCTCTGTCAGCTCGTATGAATGTAACACATAAGAAAGTGTTTCACCAGCTTAGGGGCTAACCTGGAAAAGAACACTTGTTGCATAAAGCACGATGACGGTAACAATCAACAGATACTTTTTTATCATGAAAGGGCAAGGGGAACACAACGTCTCATTCCTTCCATAGGTGGAACGGAGGTTACAACAGGTGCAGGCTGCTGCATGCTAGAAGCAGCTGGGTCGGCTGCACATAACCCTCCCCAACCCCCCAATGAAAGGTGTCATATACCGCACTTAGGTTCCCAGCACCCGTATGGGAACAGGCGACATGACTTGTATGGGAGCCAGTCGGCCAGCCGCACCTTTTCTCTCTCTATGTTTCTTGTCATAGAGTTAAAAATCGGCTGGGGCTATCTTAACGCCATAGATGCATCGGGGAAGGCGTCCTTTTTCCGTTCCTATTCTTTCAGGGGGAAAAGGCCCTGCGGAGACCACAAACTGTCCTGAGGGGAGGTAACTTGTGGCTAATACACAAGGGGATTGTCAAGCCACCCGTGGACATGGTGTGGTGGTAGATCCTGCCTGACAAGGGAGGAGTTGCTACAGACATGGTGACCGGGGGCAGCGAGTACTGCCCAAGGGAGATGTGGGTCTTGCCAGCAGAGGGACTGTATTGCGGAAAATACATCACAGGGAGTTGCCTGAAGCGGGAACTATGCCTGTGGAGCCCAAGCCCAACACGGAGCACTCGACTCGTGGTGGGTTCCTCTGCTGAATATGCCGGCAAGAGGGCTGGAGAGGAAGAGCATCCAGGAAGCAAGAGCTTAGTGGCTAACCTGGGAAAGAAGGTGCACTGGATCAACTTGGTGAAGGGCGCAAGGTGCAAGTGGAACACCCGGTCGGCTGTTCCGTATTACCTAGTTCTACCGGCTCGGACCTGACAAAACACGGGATGAGACCGACTCAACCCTGAGGTTGTAGCATCTAGCAAAGGTGTTGGGTGTGATAGGCTAGGGGATAGCATCAACAACCCAATGAGCTAACCTCTGTTTGGAGATGGCATTCCCTTTCCGCTGTCCGTCAAAGCAGACAAAGCACGTACCGGACATAGCACTGAAGAGGCTGGGTCTGCCTCCTCCCAGGGTAGCTTCTCTTGCAAGTTCACAACCTAAACCCTGAAGGGGTCGTAGGAACCTAAGGCATGTAGCCCAGTCGTGGTCTTAGTATGAGGTGAGCATCTGCCAGACCAAACTACAGGCAAGTGTCACTGACAGAGAATGCTTGCAGGCCCCCAACCCTCTTGATGGTCAATCAGGAGGGCCGTCTTCAAGGAGAGGGCTTTGAGCTCGACTGAATCAAGCGGCTCGAAGGGGGGTCTCTGAAGGCCTGAAAGGACCACTGAGAGATCCCGGGAGGGAAACAAGGGTTCAACCTCCGGGATCCTCTTAAGGAACCTGATAATCAAGTCGTGCTTACAAAGGGACTTGCCGTCCAATACGTTGTGGTGGGCTGCGATAGTAGCAACATACACCTTCAAGGTGGAGGGGGGCAGCCTCCCCTCCAACCTTTCCTGCAGGAATGAAAGCACTGACCAAACTGCGCATCTCTGCGGGTCTTCAGATCCGGAAAAGCACCAATTTGCGAACAGACGGCATAAAGCTGCCTGGGGGAGCTCTGGCTTGGATTATAGTGTTTACGACTGTAGGTGGTATCCATTTAAGTCTTCTGTGTCCTGCCAAGGGGCCAGACCTGGAGGTTCTAGAGGTCTGGGTGCAGTGCAAGGGGGTGCCACGTCCCTGAGAAATTAGGTCCTTCCTCAGGGAAACTTGCCAGGGAGGTGTTGTCGCGAGGAGAGTGAGATCTGACAACCAGGTCTGAGTGGGCCAGTAAGGATCCACTAAGGTGACCCTCGTCCTCCCTGTCCTTGCACAGCACCAGTGCAAGAAGGCTCACTGGGGGAATGTGTACTTGCGCAGCCCCCGGGGACAGCTGTGTGCCAGTGCGTCTGTACTGAGAGAGGCCTCCAGTAGGGAGTACCAGAGCGGGCAGTGGGATTTGTCTTGGGAGGCAAAGAGATCAATCTGTGCCCTGCCAAAGCGTCCTCAATTCAGCTGGACCACCTGGGGGTGGAGCATCCACTCTCCGCTGAGCAAGACCTGTCGTGACAGTGTGTCCGCCGTCGTGTTGTGGTCACCCGGGAAATGAGTGGCGAGCTGCAACCTGAGTCGCGGCTGACTCCAAAGGAGATGCCTTGGCGATTTATGTATGCTACCGTGACGGTGCTGTCTGAACGGATCATGACATGCTTGCCCCGAATGAGCAGGAGAGACCCAACAACTCAAGGCAGTTGATGTGATTAACACACGGTATGTGCCGCAGCGCCATGCCCATCTCGGGACTCGAGTCTGAAACCAGTGCTGAAGCGGTCTCATATGTATCGACCTGAGCTGTGCAACCACGGCCGAGGATTCCATATGCCCCAGGAGTCTCTGGAACTGTTTGAGAGGAGCCGCTGTGCCTGGCTTGAAGCAAGCACAGCACCTAAGCACTGACTGCACACACTCAGTTGTGAGGCGCCTCATATTGAGACTGAGTCTTGTCACTGTGGGCGCATAGTAACTCTCGACAGTGTGCTAGGATGAGCCAGTCATCCAGGTAATCGAGTATGTGGATGCCCACTTTCACATAGTGGGGCAAGGGCTACCTCTGCGACCTTGGTGAAGATGGAGCCATAGGGAGGGAATGGAGATGTGAAGTACGCTTCCTTCAGGTCTATCGCTGCAAACAAATCTAATACAAATGCAAGTTATAATTTGTTTCTGCATGAGCATTCTGAACGGGAGTTTGTGTAAAGTCCGGTTGAGAACTCGCAGGTCCAAGATTGGACGTAACCCACCGTGGGTATGATGAAGTAACGGCTGTAGAGACCTTTCTCCATCTCAGCAGGAGGAACAGGCTCTAACACATCTCTGAGTAGCAGGGTCATAACCACTGTATGTAAGGTGCTGGCATTTCCGCCGTGCATGCAGTGGAGCGAATACCGCCGAGACGAGGCGGGAGCCAGGCAACGGGTTGCATAGCAATGTCCAAGCTCCGTGCCAGGGGCACTAATGGTACGATTGTTTTTGACATACTGGGTGGGGCTTCGCAGCAGGGGGAGAGCAGGTAATAATGTGTCGGGAGGCAGAAGCGCGTCCCGTGGCTTGGATGCTGAGAAAGACTCAAAGCACATACCTTGCTCCACGCACCCAGCACGGGGCAGGTTAGAGACTGAGGAGAAGGTCCTGTAGGGACGTCTTTGGAACTCGTCAGCCCTGGCCTGCCAGGGCTGGACAGTTGCGGGTACGGAGGCGAGATGACTGCGTCCAGGTAGCCGGGACTGTAATACTGTGGTGCCGGGGTGCCGTGAGAACAGCGTGTGCCGGCTAGATGACCCAGGAAGTGAGGAAATCGCTCTTTTATTAACCATGTGGGTAGCGCAGCCCAAGGGGGCTATGAGCGGCACCCTAGAAGCCGCTGTGACGCTCTCCGATGCAGCGGCGAAATCGTCAATCAATTCCAGGGGCTCGAAGGAGAATTCCGGCTGGCCGCGAGGCGAGTCGCACTCATCCCGAGCTCGGACAGAAGCAAGCAAGTGTATGGGGGCGGGTGGTTCGTGGGGGTTTACCCGGTGAAACCGAGCCCGTTGTCATACCCGAATCGCCTTCAATGCCAGCCGGGCTGTCCTCAATCTTGTAGGAAGAAGGAACGATGCGGGAAGGGGGTGGCTGAAGTGGGTTTCTCTTGTGAGAAAAGAAAGCCACGACCGCAATGTTGCCATGGCTATGACCTCGCACTGAGAACATGAATCATTCATAAAACGCTGCCTGTGTGTTCGCAGCCCAGGCACACAAGGCAGCTTTTATGACTGTCAGAAGTGGAGAGAAATCGACCGCATCCAGGAACTACACGGAGGTGGAAGGGCATCTTGAAAAAGACGCGTCCTGAAAAGGACATTCAACGCCGGCTGTGTATTGATCTTTTATGTGTGGAAACTCAAACTCTTATAGAGGAAATAAACTACTTTAGGAGGAGAAACACTATTTCAGGCAATGAAAGAGCTATCGAAGCACCCAGGGGCATGGACTGCACAGCATGCAGAGAGGAGAAAGACGCTAGAATGCGCCATAGATCCAACAGCAGTGCTTATCACCAGTAGAGGTGAGTGGAACAGTGGTGAACTCAGCTTTGCTGTTGCACAACCTCTTGGCTCCGAAGAAAAAAATCTGTCTGACATTCGCTCCCCCGCTCCTCTTTATACCCGTATGTCCGGGGGCGGAACATGCAAATTCTGTCTTCCAACTTGACATTGGCCTTTTCTCAAGTTCAGAGGTACATTTCTCAAGTTCATAGAAGAGACCCCTTGTGTCACTACAATCGACACGTTGAGTGAGTGACAGAAGGGGAACTAGAAATTCCTAAACATAGCAACAAAATCAACAATGAGAATGGTGTAAATCAACTTGCAAACAGTAAAATCACAAAAGTCAATTACCTATTCTAGTTTGGTGAATGCTGGGAACACCAGTTTTGAATAATTAAGATACATTTTCTTATTTCATTTACCTGTGAAATTTACTCAAATTAGCAAATACATATGAATATGTTTTCTGCTTTTGGATTGGTACAAGATTACGCATTGTAAAGATAATAAACAATCATAAATAATATTTACTTATTACGAGACCATCTCCACACTAATATATTATAGTTAAAACATTTATTATGCCATGATTACACTTCTCATCCACACTGGAATGAAGAAATTAAAGTGTGTGTGTGTGTGTGTGTCAATGTTAACTTATATAGCACAGTTAAAACAACAGTTGACCAAAGTTCTGTACAATCATTGCATTATAAAATACTTTGAGAGAGAGAGACAGAGACAGAGACAGAGAGAGAGAGAGAGGTGTTGTAACATGCCTTCAACATAAATGGTTAACATTTTTTCTCTATTTATTATTATTTTGTTAAAATTGGATTATGGCTTTAAAATGGAGAGTAGAAATAATTATTACAACGTTTAAAAAATATAATACAAATTGAGAACGAGATCAAAGGACTTGCCTGACAAAGGAAAGACAACAAATTGCACAGAATGATATGCAACACCTCTGCAAAACTATTTGTTTCTATAAATAAGCCTTCTTAAAAGAAAAAAAAAAAAAAGATGCAGAGAGATTAGATCAGTGAGTCGCTTCTCCCCAAGTATACATGTGTATGTCTTCTCCTATCGCTTCATCTCATTAAGTGTTCCAAATCAGCATTTGTCCTCTTTTTAATTTGGCATGTAGAATCTTTGGCATTTTGACTGTGTGCATCTTGGCTCTTAGCACTCCAGTCAAAACTGTCTTTGTGAGGGAACTGAAGCCTGTGGCGGTTTCCGTGGTGATGGATGAATTTGGAGACATGTGTGTGTGTGTGTGTGTGTGTGTGTGTGTGTGTGTCTTTGGAGGGAGGCTGGCCTAGAGTCATGCGTGGTGACAAGATTCCCTCTCTAGCTGTGAAGTGCAGCGTGGGCTCAGTTCTGCGCCCTGGACGGGCGTCAGCAGCAGGAGCAGCAGCCCTGCAGGTCATCTGCCAACAGATCTGAAGCCCTTCACACACTCTCCACCTCTATCAACACCACAAGCACACACTCTCAGACACCCCACTGAATACTGGACATCACCACAGCTAACATGGCCCAAAGATGCAGGAAAATCAAAATAAATAAAAAGCACTTAAAATACCATATAAAACTAATTTCAAAGCGTTTTACATTGCTGTAAAGTGACAGTTAACCTAAAAATTACATTTCTGTAATTATTTAATATCCCTCATGTCATTCCAAACCTGTATGATTTTCTCTCTGTAGAGAAATTATGAACATTTTCATTTTTTGGATGATCTATTTCTTTAAAAGCTTTTTGTGGAAAAACAAGAATCTCATCTGTGTTTTTCGACAAATATTTTGTGGTTTGTGAGGCACTTCCTGTTGTCTGCAGGTCAGTTTCCCTGAGGCACAGGATATTAGAGCTGTACTGTGACCAGTTCACAACAGAACATTCGTAGGTGTCTCATCTACACAGAGCTGTGAAAATATGCCTCAAGGCTAATGAAAACGTGAATAGATACATTCAGAAAATATTTCACAGCAATCACCAAAGCAACAGAGGTCACAGAGAGGGTAAAAATAAAAAATTAGACAATGTTAAATAGTTTATCTGAGGCAGAGTCCTTATTTTCTCAGAAATAATATGTGTAAAATCATCAAAATGAAGCTCCATGTGTAAAGAAAATTCTTAATCCTAATATTTGTAAAATCAAATTTGATATTACACATATTATCCAGTGGATTTAAATTATATTATTCACAAGCTTTTTAATCTGCAAACTAGAAACAAAAACATATTCTATTTGTATACTGTATAAGTTGTTGTTTAGAGACTTTAAAGGAATAGATCTGGAAAATTCTGTAATAATTTTCTCATCTTCATATTGTTCCGAATCATATAACTTTCTTTCTTTGACTCTTGTTTGGAACACAAAATGAGATATTTAACAGAATGTTCACCTTGTTCTTTTCCATGCAGTGAAAGTGGGTAGAAACTAGACATTGTCAAGCTCCAAAAAAGTAAAAAAAAAAGCACACAAAAAAAAGTAGTCCATATGACTTCTGCGCTATATTCCAAGTCTTCTGATGCCCTTCCAAACAGACTAAAATTTAAGCCATTATTTACTGTAAATATTGCCTTGAAAATATCGCTAGACAGCTATGGTCACCATTTACTGTCTTTGTATGAAAAAGAGCAGCATGAACATTCTGCTGAACATAAATAAAAGAAAGAAAGTCATATGGGTTTGGAATGACATTTTGGAAAGTAAATGATGACAGAATTTTTTTTTATTTTATTTTTTTTTAGCTATCCATTTAAATGTTGTTAAAGAACAATCTACACATTTTAATCTATAGTAAGTTGCAAAGTAATTAAATATAATTTTGTTTCATAAAAAAAGAGATAAAATAATGGTAAAATGGGGAGCACATTAATTTATAGATCTATTTTTACACATTGCGGCACTTCACCTTAAGAAATATTATCAGTTGGTTCAGTGCTGAGGCTGATGTCCAGCACCTGTCATAATCTGTGAGTGTCAAAGATGTCACGAGGAGTAACGAAATGACAGCTCACAACGTCTGCAAAGATGAAGCCCCAGGAAAGAAACACACACAACTGATAGAAAATCTAAGCTTCAAAAGTGTATTAAAGTGACTCGTGTCAGCGTCATATCAGAGAGAGGAAAAGAGCTGTTCATTTCTTCAATTTAATCTGTCCATACACAGGATGCTTTGAGAGAAATAGAGGCTTGAAATGTCAGTAAATTAATAATATTCACTGAGGAAAAATTTGGAATAATAGAAAAGCCCCATTCTGCTGGAATGTAACACAGAATGAATACTACAGAATATGATAACTGTATTTCAAAGCTCAGAATTGTATTATGAAGATAACTAGTATTGCATTGTTTCAGATGACAAATTTTAAATCCACTTATACTTGAAGGCATTCTCATTTTACATACTTTCTTCATTTAATATGTCAAAACCATATTGAACTAACACAAAAACAAAACAAAAAAAGTCAGTTTTAATACACTGAGCAAACTAATTGAAATTGTAATGAAGTGAGCAGCATTACAGCACTAATATTCAAACACAACATAAACTACACCAGACAGTTACCACAGGGCACACCAAACTACCTAAGCAGTCTGAATATGTAAGCAAACCCATTTCTCCACACTACTAATATGAGACAGGGCAGAATCTTCAGGCTTCACATAGCAAAAATTCTGCAGCTTTAGGCAATAAGAGGCCCAGGCAACAAAAATATGTTTTTATCCCAAGGCCACAGCATGTCCTGCACTATGGGATACTTGTAATTTTAGTGTTAACTGGAGTAACAAAGTCATTCATGCATTGCCATTGCCCCTTAAGATAGGAATGGGCTCTTTGGTTCCTGTCAGCTAAACTTACTATATCATGCACACAAACAGCAATACATATACAAATTATACAAGGGGCTCTCACACATATGTATAGTTGGTTTGAAATACATACAGTAATTCAAAATTATAATTTTTTCTTTTCTTTATTTTTTTGTGACTATCCTCCAATATTTGTAATAGCTCTTGGGTAAACAAATGAACAGATTGAAACCAACCTAGCATACATTATGGCAAGGTTGATTTTAATAAGATGAACTGTGTTCTCAGGGTAAGTTGCCACATGCTTTATGTTATACATTTATCAATTTTTAAAAAAACATTACTGTAAAAGGGTTTGGATGGGCAAGGAGGAGGTGGGAACTGGCTGAACACTCAAAATAATATTTTATTTAAAACTTAAACAAAAAGACACAAAACACAAACACACACATGGCAGCTGCGTGTGGCTCTCTCTCTCTCTAACTGCCGCATCCGCCGTATCTTTATCCCTCTCTTTGGCTGATTAGCCCGATTGGGGGATGGCTGTGTGGACTCCCGCCCTCCTCTTCATCACAATTACCTTTAAAATTTTTGCTGTTTTAAGGTTCACAATATTTTTACTTTTTAACTTTTTATAACTTATAATACACTTTTTAAACACTTTAAGCTTGCAAGAAGAAATTAATTGTCAAAATATGAATAACTACAATCTTGACCAACACAAAATAGGTATTGTTTGAAAGCTTATGTTTCATATCTATCTATCTATCTATCTATCTATCTATCTATCTATCTATCTATCTATCTATCTATCTATCTATCTATCTATCTATCTATCTATCTATCTATAAATAGTCTTGATGCCCCTGCCTAGACAAAAGCTTAACACAAATTTACCCATTAAAGTGCTTTTTTCCCTTCTGTCTTTCTCATTTTATGTTGTCTAAAGGAAATCTCTGGAGTGTCTTGAAACAGTGATTAATAAAGAAAGATCTCCGCTGAGAAAGGGCACTGTCATCCCACCACTAAAGCACTCGAATGCAAAGTTCAACAACTGTGAAAGAACTATTAAAGAGGACGTACAAAGCAGTGACCTTGACAATCAAGTGCTCTTCATTTGCAGCAATAAACAGCAGCGGGATGATAAGTGTTCATTTGCGCAAAGAGTAATTACCTGTCAGCATGGCTGTGGCGATTGTAGTAGTATAAATGGAACTTACATACATTAATGTACAGCAATAATACCACGCGTGCCCAACCAAATGTATTATCATTATTCTTGGGCCCAGGGGGTTTTATCTTCCAGCAATAATAATTTCCTTCTAATCTCTCTTCCATACAATAATTTTCATAGCCAGATGAAGCAGTGGAGAATCAATACTTTTCTATCAATGGCTAACAAGAACAGAGGGACATTACTGGCTATGTTGCTTCTAGCTCTCATATTGCCCCATTAATTTACAAGACAAGAATAAGCTGTAAATTCAAGCATGATTGACTGTATGGCTAAAATATCATGAAGAAAACTGCTGAAAGCATGTGAACCAGGTGCCATATAAAACAGGCTCATTGACTCATTGTGGGTATTCCATATTCTCATCATTAGCATGTCACTACATTAAAATAAAATGCCATAGGGTGATCTGTAATCACAAAAACACATGCTTCTCATTCAATACCCTCATTTGGTCATTGGTAGTCTTTGAGAAAAGGCCAATGAGAAATTGGCAGACAGAATTTGCATGTCCCGTCCCCGGACATATGGGTATAAAGGGAGGGAATTGCATCTGTTTCATTCCGAAATTTTCTTCAGAGCCGACCGGTTGTGTGAGCAGCGAGCTGCGAGTCACAGTCTGTTTCCTCTCATCTCTGAGCGTATGCTGTTGGATCTACGGCACATATCAGTGGCTTTCTCCTTCTCTGCATGGCAGTGCAGCTTTGCCCCTGGCCGCTTCGACAGCGCTATTAAAAGATAAATGTTCCCTAAACATTTATCTTTTTCTCCAAAAGAGCAATACACAGTGGCATTGAATGTCCTTTTCAGGGCGCGTCTTTATAAAGATGCCTTTCCGCCCCAGTGTAGTTCCTGGATGCGGTTGAGTTCTCGCCGCTCCTGACGGTCACAGGCGCTGCCTCATGTGGGCCGCGATCACACTGAGGCAGAGTTTGTGGATGGTTTGTGTTCTCACTGCGAGAACCTTACCATGGCAACGTTGCGGTCGCGGCATTCCTTCCTAAAAAGGAACGCCACTCCAACTGCCCCCCGCATCGTTCCTTCTTCCCACGGGATTGGGGGGAGTAGGAAGCGAACACCCCCGTCTTACGAACCCCCTCTAGGACCTGGAAGGCTCCCAAGTGTTCCTGAGACGGACGACCCAGAGACCGAGATGTTTGCTCAGGAGCTGGTAAGTAGATCATTCCATCCCCCGGTGGAGGGCCGGGAGGAGAATCTTCAGTTTTGCCGCACCCCCTTCGGGCTGCGGTACACACATTCTCAATAAAAGAGCAATTTCCTCTGTCTCTGGGTCACTTGGCCCACAAATGCTATTCTCACAGCACGCAGGTGCCACACCTAACAGTCCCATCACATTGGATGCAGACCCTTCGCTTCCAGCCCCATGACTGTTGTTCCCTGGCCGGCCGGTTCTGACGAGTCTTGAGAATGCCTCCATGGAACCTCCTCCTCAGTTGAGTCTTCTCTCAGCACCAGAGTCTCGGGACATGCTTTTGCCTCATGATGCCGTATTACCTGCTCCGCCCAGCTGCGAAGCCCCCCTTAGTGCCCATAGCACGGAGCTTGGACGCATGGCTTTCACTTACCAATACATCACGCTGGCTGGCCAGGACCATCCGACTTGGTTACGCAATTCAGTTTGCTAGGCCTCCTCCCCCCTTCTGTGGTGTCCGCTTTAATGCAGTGCACGGCAAAGACGCCAAATCCCTGTGCACGGAAATCGCAACTCTCTTACTCAAAGACACGATAGAGCCTGTCCCTCCAGTTGAGATGAAGAAGGGTTTCTACAGCCCTGACTTCATCGTACCCAAAAAAGGCAGTGGCTTACGACCGATCTTGGACTTGCGAGTTTTCAACCGGGCCTTGCACAAACTCCCATTCAAAATGCTCACGCAGAGACACATCCTAACTTGCATCCAGCATCTAGATTGGTTTAGACTTCCACGTCACAATCTTGCCTCGACATCGACCCTTTCTACGGTTCGCGTTTGACGGCCAGGTGGCCTCCCCTTCGGCATGTCCCTGTCCCCTCGCGTCTTTATGAAGGACGCAGAGGCAGCCCTTGCCCCACTTCGGGAAGCAGGCGTTCGCATACTCAACTACCTCGAAGAATGGCTCATCCTGGCTTACTCCCGAGAGTTACTATGCACCCACAGGGACCAGGTGCTCAGGCACCTCAGCCATTTAGGGCTTCAGGTCAACTGGGAAAAGAGCAAGCTCGCCCCGGTTCAGAGCATCTCTTTTCTCGGCATGGAATTAGACTCGGTCTCAGTGTCAGCACGCCTCACCAACGAGCGCACGCAGTCCGTGCTGAAATGCCTCACCTCGTTCAGGCCAGGCACGTGGGTACCCCTAAAACATTTCCAAAAGCTCCTGGGGCATATGGCATCCTCCACGGAGGTCGCGCCGCTGGGGTTGATGCATGTGAGACCACTTCAGCACTGGCTCCAGACTCAAGTCCTGAGACGACCATGGCTCACACACACCATGTGTGTTTATCACCCCCACCTGCCGGCAAACTTTCAAACTCTGTTTTTTACAGGCAAGAGTCCCTTTGAAGCTGGTGTCCCGACGCGTCCTGATCACCACAGACATTCCAAACAGGGTTGGGGCACCGTGTGCAATGGGCATGCAGCCGCCGGCCTTTGGAAAGGGCCCCCACTGCGCTGGCATATCAATTGCCTAGAGTTGTTGGCTGTACTTCTTGCTCTGCGGAGGTTTCTCCTGCTATTTCTGGGCAAAAACGTCTTGATCCGATCAGACAGCACCACCTCGGTAGCGTACATAAATTGCCAATGAGAGCCTAGAGGAATTTGCCGACCAAACCCAATGCGGGTACTCAATTTACCCTGTACTGGAATAGGTGCTCCACAGGTCGGGCCCCCATAAGGACTTATACCCCGTGTGTATTTTCTGCAGTATGGTCCCGTTGTCTCCCTTGGGCAGTCCTCACTGACCCCCAGTTGCCATGTTTGTAGCAAATCCTCCCTCCCAATGACGTAGGATCTACCACCGTGCCATTCTCCACATGTGACCTAAAAGCACATGTGATGTATTTCACCACTCTTTACCTCCCCCAGTATGGGCAGGTGTGGTCTACGAAGGGTCTTTCCCCCCTGAAAGAATAGGAACTGGGAAAGAACACCTTCCCCGATGCATGTGATAGCGTTAAGATGGCCCCTAGAGAGAGAAAAGGCGCAGCTGGCGCGGCTTGCTCCCGTGCTTGGCACATCGCTTTGTTCCCCCATATCGGGTTGTAAGGAACTAGAAGGTTTTGATGATTTTTTGGGGCGTTGGGGAAGGGTATGTGCAGTCTGGCACAGCCTGTCGTTTTGGCATGCAAACTACCTGCCTGCACCTGTGTCATCAGCGCACGTACACGGTTCAGCGATTGGCGTGATTAAAATTGGAACTTAGTGTCGCTTCTTCGACACAACAAAGTGAGCGACAGACGGGGAATGTCTAGGTTACTGTTGTAACCTCCGTTCCCTGATGGAGGGAATGAGACGTTTTGTCCTCCCGACCACGTTGCTGAACCGAGCCACTGTTGTGGCCGAACCTCATTGTTGGCTCCTCAGACAAATCTTGAATGAACAGACACATTTCTCTCCCTTTATACCCATATGTCCGGGGGCGGGACATGCAAATTCTTTCTGCCAATTTCTCATTGACCTTTTCTCAAAGTTCAGAGATGCATAAGACTCTCAAGCGAGACCCCTAGTGTTGCTTCTTTGACACATATTCTCGTTCCCTCCATCAGGGAGATTACAACAGTAACCTAGACGTTTTGTGATGCCCATTTTGAACATTGAATCATGGTATTACCAGTCATTTTTGGATATGTCCATTTTATTACCATACAATTCTTAGAAGAACCTTGGATGCTATGTAAATACCATGGTATATAAATAATTTTGTATCCGGTTGGCAAGCGTACAAATAAAAGATTGTCCATATTCCAGACTTGCAGTATATTCAAAAGTCATGGGCAGCACAAAAAATTATTTTGTTTACATACTTGGAATAACTTATGTTGTTATGGTGACAGAAGCTTCCAAATAAACATATCCACAACATATACATACATACAGGAATAATTTATTATCAGGTTAGCAAGCATATACTATATTCAAAAGTCAAGGGTGGAAAAAGCAACACAAATTGTTCTGCCGATCAGTTTTGGACATGTATATTACCATGTTACTTTCATGTTTTTTGACATGTACAGTAACATGGTAGTACCACAGTATTCTTAGAAGTACCTTGGTGTCCAATTGTAACCTTGATTTTAGCTTTTTTAAATCAAAGAAAGATACATTTTTGTGGTAATCAACATTATACCACAAATGCTGTCGGTTGAACTTTACTTGTATTGAACCTGATATATTCTTTTAAGAGTGGTCATGTCATGGTTGTGACTTGCAGAGACCCATCTGAGACATCGCCTGAGACAAAAAGACAATGTGCAGCAAAAGCACTGTTACATCTACAGGACATTTGTTATGATTCAACCTGTCTCAGGTGTATTGCTGACACAGATGCCCAGAGGCAGTGAATCCTCAACCGTCTGTCAAACCGAAAAGCTTGTGATGTTTAAACACTCAAAAATGCAGTTTGCTCTCTGAATTACAAAACCACAATCATAAAAATATTGAGAACTATCCATTGATTACGCTGATTTAATCAAATGTGACACAATAAATGAAGATTTCTTCTCAGCATTGCATTCTCCATTCTAATTCCATTCCAAAGCAAAAAGCCAGCATATATTAAATATTTATAAATAACAATTCAATAGTTTTTCATGTAAAACTCACAGTCACAATGCTAAGGTGTTGTGGATGGTTGCCAGGGTGTTGCTATGAGGTTATTAAGGCGTTCTGAGTGGGTTTTTAGCACACAGCAATGCTAGGATGTTCTGGGTGGGTGCTAGGGTGTTACTAGGTAGTTGCCTCAGTTGTTGCTTAATGGCCAAAGCCAATGGGGTTTTTCCATCTTTTTTATTGTCTGCCATCAAAAAACGTAAGTTGGATTGGTATCATGCATCTCCATTGCACAAATATTGTTGGACAAGTTATGTGCCGAAGTTGAATTCTCTAGGTTAGGGGAAAAGAACACACCCCTAACCATAAGTCAAATCAAGTCATTTTAATTTGTATAGCACTCTTAAAAACACACATAATTTCAAAGAAGCTTTACAGAAAATCATGCATTAAAAAATTAAACTGTAATGTCTATAAAGTCTTAGTGTGATCACTATGTAGCTTGATTAAATATGATTTTAAATTGTGTATATAAAAAAATTATAATAATTGTATTAAGATCCCCTGTGATCAAGCTGAAGGTGACTGTGGCAAGGAACACAAAACGACATTAGATGTTGGTTAATGGAGAAAAATAACCTTGGGAGAAACCAGGCTCAATGTGGGGGCCAGTTCCCCTCTGGCTAACCATCATGAATATAATGCCAATATTATTTACAATATTTATATGCAGTGCAGGTCATGGTTTAAGATTAGTTTAAGCAATAGTAATAGTGATGCTTGCCTTAGCAGGCACCACTAATAATGTGAACAACATAAAATACTGATGCAGAGGTCCACATATGATCTGTTATTATATCTGTAAAGAATGTTATTTTAAGATGAGTAAGGACTTGGCTAATTTACAGTATGTATCTCAACACTGCAGGAAGTGAAGGATGTCGCTGTGGCACTGAGATGGCAATCTCACCACCAGAGGTCAAATAGAACATGGCAGGTCAGTGTATACCCATATTAACAACCTAAAGAAATACAGTAAAGATGTGTGGACAGCCTGCACGATGCAAGATGACACCGGCCAGGACAAAGGCTGAGTAGAGGGTCTTGCTTCTTCTCACAGGGCAACAAATCCACTGATCTATGCCTCTCTCTTATGTTTACTCTAAACACATTATGCATTCCACATCTATGTGAGCATGCTGTGCCTACATCTGGACAGAATACATAATTAATAGAGCAAGTGGTGTCTGTCTATAGGCTTTGACAATATGTAATAATTTACATTGGATATAGACTAATAAATGAACAAATATAAGCGTGTCACCTTTTATAACAAAATAGTAGTGGCGACAGTAGATAAAACATGCATTGCTTAAAACCTAAAATCAAAATGCTCACTTTAAAAATGACATCTGTGCTAGTGTCTTTCTAAATAAAGTATATGCTGTCAGGCAGAAAGTTCTTTTTATCCCTAAAGGCGTCAAACGAATAATCTTCTACTGCACTATTTTATTTTTGACAAAGGGACAAAAAAAGGTGCTAACGATACATTAAAGCCTAAAATCTGCTCGTCACATTATGTCAAATGAGACATAACAGCACTATGTTTTGGCCTTAAATGATTGTTTCATTTATATTTGAAGTAAAATCTGTAATCCTGGTACATCTTGTCACATGAATTTGATAGAAAAGTGCTCAATATATATCTACCAGCACATTAGCATCATGCTAATTGTAACCCCACTTGTAAACTCTTCAGTTTAGCATGTAGAGTATTACACTGCGGTTTAAAATCTCACAATAGCACTCAAGATAAGAGCACCTAAACAAGCAACTTTCATCTCTATAGAAAGTATCATCTGAGTGCAAAGATCACTTAGGTAACTGAAGTGAAAAGATCAGTGAGGGCTCAGTTTGAAAGCTAAGGTTTTGAGGTTAGCTTGCAATGATGCTAAAGAGCTTGTCGTGGGCTGAAGTGGATAAAGGTTTTCGAGCACAAAAGTGTCTAGAAATGGACTTGGAAAAGCTCTGAATGTGCGTAATCTAGACTCAATTATGAGATGAATATTTTAAACTACACATGGTCACTATTCATTTTCAAGGCTTGCTATTTGCCAAGTTTTAGGGTAAAATTTGGCAACAATCTGAGAATGATTTGGCAAGATGTTGCCAAAGCAAGAGCCAATCTTGGAAACAAAGCATTTGTGAGTCTTGGACAAACATAGACAATGTAAAAGAATCCAGAATGGTAAACAGTGAATAAATAATAAAATAGATTATTTATGTCTGAAAGGGGTTAACTGCATTACTTGCATAACAGCCTTGATCTAGAGAATATCACAGTGAACAAGGTGTCAATCCACAACAAATTATATAATGGAATGCATCCACAAACTGTTTAAAGACCTCATGTCTAAAAAGACAACATGCCAGTGAATGATGACCTTTAAGGGATAGTTTACCCAAAACTGTTTTATCTTTGTACTTCTTTATCTATCATTTGCACTCTCATTGCCTTCCAAAGCCATATGAATTCTTTCTTCTGTGGAAAACAAAAGGACATCTCCTAACATCTCCTTTTGTGTTCCACGTAAGAAAAAAAGTCACAAGGGTTTGAAAAACACAAGGGTGAGTAAATAATAATAGAATTTGAAGTTTTGGGAGAGCTACAGTGGCAAGAAAAAGTATGTGAACCCTTTGGAATGACCTTTATGTATAAATTTGTCTTAAAATCTGGTTTTAAATTCATCTAAGTTACAATAATGAACAAATACATCTGTTTTAACTAATAACTAAAAATAATACTGTATTGTTCTTGTACATATTGAATGCATCATTTAAAAATTCACAGTGTAGGTTGTAAAAAGTATGTGAACCTCATACGCTAATTATTTAAAAAAAAAGCTATTTAGGGTCATAAGTTGGCAAACCTGGCATCCAATTAATGACGGCATTGGGGGTGTAGGTTAGAGCTACTTTGACATTTAAAGAATAGAAATGTAAAAAAAAATTATAAAAAAGCACCACATACCAACATGAAATCTTCATCCCAATGGTAAAATATGGTTGAGGGGGCATCATGGTTTGGGGCTGCTTTGCTGCTTCAGGGTCTGGACCACTTGCTATCATTGAGAGAAAAATTTATTCCCAAGTTCATCAAGATGTCCTACAGGATAATGTAAGGGTGGGTGTGTGCCAACTGAAGCTCAGTAGAAGTTGGATGATCCAGCAGGACAATGAACCTAATCATTAAATTAAATACAGTACAGAATGGCTTAAAGAAATTCAAATCTACCTTTTGGAGTGACCCAATCAGAGCCCAGACCTTAACCCTATAGAGATGCTGTGGAATGACCTCAATAGAGCCATTCACCCCAGACATTCTAAGAATATGGCTGAGCTGAAGCAGTTCTGTAAAGAAGAATGGTTAAACATTCCTTCTGAACGTGTTGCAGGTCTAATCCGCTGCTACCGGAAACTCTCGTTTGATGTTATTGCTGACAAAGGAGGATCGACCATTTATTCAATCCAAGGGTCACTTACATTTTTCAAAGCACTGTGAATGTTTAATGGGATGTGTTCAATAAACACATGAAATATTATAATTGTTTGTGTGTTGTTAGCTTAAGCACATTGTCATTAGTTTTGACTTTGATGAAGATGAGGTAACATTTTTTTACAAATTAATGCAGAAAACCAACTAATTCCAAAGGGTTTACATACTTTTTTTCTCATGGTATATGGAGAGAAAGATGTCAGAATAGTATCATTACACTACCATTACGTTATGCTGCATTTTTTTACATGAGTCTTTGTATCAAGATTTTAAGGGAGAAATGATGACGAGTATAGATGCTGACTACCACCCCTGGAGTCGTGAGTTCGAATCCAAGGTGTGCTGAGTGACTCCAGCCAGGTCTCCTAAGCAACCAAGTTGGCCCAGTTGCTAGGGAGGGTAGAGTCACATGGGGTAACCTCCTCATGGTTGTGATTAGGGGTTCTCACTCTCAAAGGGGCACGTGGTAAGTTGTGCATGGTTCGCAGAGGTTAGAATAAACCTCCACATGCTGGGTGTCTCCACGGTGTCATGCATAGTGAGCCACGTGATAAGATGCGCCGATTGATGGCCTCAGAAGCAGAGGCAACTGAGACTTGTCCTCCGCCACCTGTGAGGTGAGTAACCGCGCCACCATGAGGACCTACTAAGTAGTGGTAATTGGCCATTACACATTGGGAGAAAAGGGGATAAAAAGGTAAAAAATAAAAAAATGGTGAATTGATGATATAATGGCTGTCAAAAGGTGTTGGTGTAGCTGTTGAGGGCAAATGGGCATGGTTTTGTTGTTAAAGTGGGCGGAGAAAAGTGCATGTGGGGGGTTGTAATGGTGAATGACATGACCCTACGGGCTGTTGTTGATTAGAGGTTATAGAGGTCTGGAAAGGGGGCAAGGAGGCACAGAGGCTTGGCGTGGGGGGTTGTGAGGAATAGCGCAGGGCAGGAGGGTGCTGTACTGGAGTCCAGCTGACATCCACTCAGCCTTTTCTTGCCCTTTGTCATGCGCCCTCCTCACCTCCAGAGCTGTCAGTGACTTGTCAGAACCAATCAGAGAATCTAATGGTATCTGCCAGCCATGTACAAGTTTGGACAGGATGACATAAAATTTCTGGTGCTACACGTCAAGCACCATATGAAAACAGATGTCCTCATTACTGGGTCGCAACTGCTTTAAAAGACAGCAAGCTCCTATTAGTAAACAACATATCTCATTGACTGACTGTGAGGATGCTTGATCTTTGGAAAATGTATCTGTCATAGCACAAGGCTTTTTTACACTAACTTTAAATTTAGTTAACAAAATCACAAATCTAAAATTATAAATCAACATTTTGCTAATGCCCTATTCTCTTGAAAGAATGACACACTGAAAGGAAAATACACTGTACTTTATTTTTCAACAAATGTATTAGGTTAAATATTATCTAATTTTGCTAAACACATTTTTAAAAAGCTTCTCTGATATATATGAGCCTCTGCAATCCCACATGACAAAAGTAACTTTATTGAAAAGGACAGATTGCTGCTTGTCTGACTGACTTAATCTGTTTGATTGAGCAATGAGACGCCTTCGGCTTCACAAGTCCTTCAAAGGTGGCAGGTTTTTTTTTTTCTGGTGTGAAAGAAAGCTTTTTTCCTTGTGCCGCTCACACCGATAGTCTTATAAGCTTTATTTATTGACTTTAAACATCTTTATTCATTGGACACTTCCCAAGTCTTTTCTCTTCACCAATCTGTAACAAAGGCTGCAAGCTTGGACAATCTGTCAAGTGTCACTGTCATTGATTACAGGACAACACAGTGTGGCCAATGAGGCTTCAAAATCCCCAACCGTCAAACTTAGAGAAAGGGGGCTCTGAGAATTCCCCAGGCAGCACTGAACTTCCCCTGGCTCAATAGAGGGGCACATTATCAAGCTATACATTCATTTGGCCATGCCTCATGAGCTCATTATAAGTATCTAACTCCCTTCTCCTCCCACTGTCTTTCACTGGGGGACATGGCATAACAAAGGATTTGTAGAGATCATTGTGCTTGATCTGAATTTTATTTAGCTCTCCATATGTTTCTCTGGCCCCAACTAAAGTCAAAAAGCTTATGCTCGGGCTCACTAACCATTAAAAAGAAGAGTACTCAAAAACCACGGCAGCTATTGTGTGGTTTTAAAGTTAGAGACAAAGCAGCAAATACCCAAAGAGTGACTCAAAGTCTATTGTAGATTTGAATTACAATGAATGTCTCACAATACAAGACTATTTCAACCAAGTTTCAACACCATTAAAGCACCTGTTTCTAAATCTGAGAATTTTACTTGTGAAATTTTCACCTCACTTTTCTTTAAATGTATTTACAGTTACTTTTTCTATCAACCACCCACATTGAAGTCCCTAAATCACCTCACCACTGGATGTTTTATCGCTATAATTTTCATCATGCACACCAAGCATGCAACTCTAACACTAAACATGAAGCGCTGTCAAGTCAAGTCAACCTTTATTTATATAACACATATAAAAACAACAGAAGTAGACCCAAAGTGCTTTACAAATCAATACAAAATATATGAAGACAGAATAATCTACATGCTAAAAAAGAAAAGAAATAATTATAATAAATAAAAAGATTACAATTTAAAAACTGCATCAAGTATTTACTTAATTTAACATATTAAAAGTCCTATTCAAATGCTAAAGAAAATAAATAAATTTTCAAGAGGATTTAAAAATGGCTATTGAAGAAGCTGACCTCACATGGTAAGGGAGACTATTCCAGAGTTTAGGACCCACCAAAGAAAAAGCACGTTCACCCTTGTATGTATAGCGACAACGAGGAACATTCAAAAGAAGTTGATGAGAAGACCAGAGAGCTCTGGTGGGGGAGTAAGGGATGAGAAATCATTATTGTATTCAGTTGTGATACCAGACAGTGACTTGTAAACAAAAAGCAGAATTTTAAAATCGACCCTGAATTTAACGGGAAGCCAGTGTAGACACAAATATTGGGGTAATGTGATCCCTCTAACTTGACCCTGTTAAATAATCTAGCTGGTGCATTTTGAACCAGCTGTAGGTGAGATAAGGCTGTTTGAGGGAGGCCAATGTACAATGAGTTGCAATAATGTAACCTTGATGAAATTATTGAGTGGATCACAATTTCCAGGTCTTTGCTGAAAAGAAAATGTTTGACTTTAGTGATCGATCTCAGGTGGAAAAAGCTACCCTTGATAGAAATTTGTTTATTAAGAAGTAATGATGAATCTAAAATCACTCCAAGACTTCTTACATGATCTTGTACATTCAACAACAGAATGATCTAACTGGGCAGCCAGGCCAGGTAAGAATGACATGGGGGACCTAAAATCAGAACTTCAGTTTTACTCTCGTTTAATTGTAAACAATTGTTTGCCAGCCAGTGTTTAATATTTGGGAATTGTCAGCATAACAGTGATAGGATATGCTGTAATTCTGGAAAATAGAGCTTAGAGGAAGCATATACTAAGAAAATAATAAGGGTCCTAAAATTGACCCCTGAAGGATGTCACATTGTATAAGAGCTGATGTAAAAGAGAAATTCCCTACATTTACAGAAAACATCCTGTCTTTTAGATGGGAGGCAAACCACTGGAGGGCCATACCCTGGATGCCAACCCCACACTCAAGACGATTGAGAATAATGCTATTGCCGATAGTGTTGAGTGTATGTATTACAATATGTAAGCCTGAATCTATGGAGAGAAAAATTAGCGATGTGAATTCAGTGCTGTGTAAGGGTCTGAAGCCAGACTAAAATGTGTCTAAAATGTCAAAAGTATTTAGATAGGAGTAAAGCTGTGAATAGACAACTCTCTCCAAGATCTTATAAATAAAATGCAATTTAGTGATTGGCTTATAATTATTGTGTATTGCCGGATCCAAAGAAGGCTTTGCCTCGCAGACAGCAGTACAGAATTAGCTCTAACAAGGTCTCTGATGCTTTGACTTTCACTTCCGAGTTCAGCATGAGAGCCAAAGCTCCAGATCTGCCCTTAGTGACAATTTGCCCACATCACAAAGCTGTCATCGGTAATCGAGTCTGACTCATGACACGCCGCTCAGAGGGAGAGAAGCTCATAGCATCGGGCCTGGATGCCTCCAGCCCCTCGGGCTACAGAAAACCGCCGTGCTCTGACCGCTGTGTGAAAGCACACAACTGTTTCCTGCTAAAACCTTCCTTTACCAGCAGCGGCACATTTATGTAGGCCACTGTAAACAGGGTTACGTTTTGCTAAGGGTTTGCAGACGCATTTTGTCATGGGCTCTTGCACTGGCACATTAGAATGTTTCAGAAAATCTTGAACTGGTAAAAGAACAATTTACTTGGCATTTTAACATATCTTTGCTCATATCTTTGCCCATTCTAAAGGCCCAGAATAATTTAATGATGGTATAGAATTATACATATTTTTTTTTCTGTAAACTTATTATATTTTCTCTCTCTCTCTCTCTCTCTCTCTCTCTCTCTCTCTCTCTCTCTCTCTCTCTCTCATTAAAGGAATATTTGGGGTTCAGTTCAAGTTTAGCTCAACCAACAGCATTTGTGGGATTATGTTGATTAATTGTCATAATGTCAACCCTTCCTTCCGTTTCTTAAACAAAAAAAAGCAGAAATCAAGGTTACAGTGAGACACTTGCAATGGAAGTGAATGGAGTCCATTTTTGAAAGGTTAAAAGGCAGAAAGGTGAAGCTTCTAATTTTATTAATACACCTACATTCATTCTTCTGTTAAAACTTGTGTATTATTTGAGCTGTAAAGTTGTTTAAATCATAATTTTTCAGGTCGTGTTGGGGTTTACACCATTAGTAACCGTCATGGAAAGGAAGTAGTTATATTGTCATGTGGATATACTTTTTGATACTGTTTATGGATTGGCCCCATTTACATCCATTGCAAGTGCCTCGCTGTAACCTTGATTTTTGCTTTTTTAAAAGAAAAGGTGGGACAAGTTGAAATAATTTTTTTTTTAAACATAATCATTATTATCCCCCAAATGCTGTCGATTGAGCATACATTTTTTTTTTTTTTTTTTTTAACTTTTTTCGTATTGAACCCGGAATATTACTTTATGTTCCAAAACTGTATTTCATTAAATGATAGAAGTAAACATTTTGGAGTAATCTTTACACAGCTCTTTATGCACAATGGCCAGCTAAAATAAATATATAAAATAACTTAAATAACAAAAAAAGAATGAAAGTAATCCATACAAATTGGCATTAGCATCAAATGAAGTGTAGGTCTAAATGTATGAAATTAATAATGGATAGCTTTCCTCTCTGTTGGAAGACTTTAATTAAGCTTTGTTGCACTTTGTTTGGAAAGAGCTGCTGAAAGATTTACCCAAAATTCTCCTTTTGTCCGCTTCTCTGAAAAAGAAAAAATAACAGCAAAATAGTTTGGAATGACAATAAAATGTTTGGGTTCATTTGCATGTAAACATTCAGCCATGAAAATATACAGAAGTGGCTTGATAAAATTAATGTTTTTCACTGCAATCTTTTATGCCTATTAAATCGATTTCTTCTCTAAATCGAGTTATTAGCCTGGTTTCTAATGAGGCTGAAACCCAATGAGCAGGAACAAGAACTTATTGAAGCTCAGTGATGAGACACAAAGATTGCTAATCAGGAAAGGCTTCACCAGCTCAACCAAACGTCCATTCATCCAAACTATTCCGATCAGCTCAAGACAGTTGAAGGCTTCCACTACACGACATTATGCTGGTGTAGCACAATCCTGAAGAGTGAAATCAAAATCAAATATTTGAGTTAAAGATAAAGATAAAGCAAGAGTAGAAGTATTACATTTCCTCTCTTGAGTTTGCACTCTATTTGTGGTTATTTTATCCTATAATTTATTTTTCTTTTCTTTTTTACCGGCCTTTCTTTTTTTCATGATAGAAAGATGTATCATAATTTGCAATTGAGGCTAATCTGTTTCAGGTATTATTTTTTTATGAGTGCTTAGAAGTGGAGCAGATTATTGCACCCAGTCTTTTTGACAGGTTGATCTTGTCTCCTAGAATAACAGATTGCCTTTTTTGTTCTGGTCAAGTGTACCACGGAAGCAAATTTATGCAATTAGGTCACAGTGATGGCCAGTATAACAGGGCACTTAATAAGAGCCAGGCAGTGACACAAAAGCAAAATAAATAGAAGTAAAGAAAATAAATAAATTCTTAGGAAGTAATCTCCTAAACAACATGACCAGCTAAATAAACCTCAAAGACAGTGGGGTGTGCACCACACAAGATAAGAATCAAATTACGCTCCAATATGCTGTGCCTGCCCGACGCTTGCCTTTTTTTAATTTGAAAATATGCAGACAGATTGTGTCCCGACTGCCAGGACATGATTATATTTTAAGTGTGTAATATTCTGAAGGGCCCCCTCCACCCTGTCTGTCTGTGTCTCCCTCTCTCTATCGTTGTTTCTGTCTCTCTCTCTCCCATCTCTAACTCTCTGTTTATATGTCTCTCAGCCTCTCTGGCTGCTCTCACCTCTCCCCTGCCCCACTAGCACACACACACAGCTTCTTTGGCTCCCAACATCTTCACCCACTGTGCTACAGATTGGAAGGCGCACAATATCCCAAATCCCTCCTTGCAGCTACAATGCAAGAATCAGCCAGTGTCCACCTTCTCTACTTTCCTATCCTCTCCTCTCCTCACTTCACAGTAACTGGTGCACGCAATGGTGGGAGGGTGGGGAGGCAATGAAAAGCCCATAGGAGCAAATAGATAGCTTAGAGCCACACAAAGCCCAGCGCATGGAAAACAAAGGTTGTGTGGTTCATCATTCAGTCCAGTGCCACTCTGGCAGCTGCCTCTGCCACGCTCACGCTGACAAACGTCCAGAAAAACAGATGGTTTGTGCATTCATGACCAGTTTAGAGAAAGCCCAAGAGTCGAGACTATTCAGGGGAGTTTTTTGTCAGCCATTGGATTATAAAGCTTTTCAGTCTAGTAGAAAATTAGAATTGCATTTGAAAATTGTCCTTTAATTATTAAGGTCACCCTGGCTCTATGGAGTTGGAAGGTTCTAGCTTTTTGGTGTGCATGAATGAATTGAAAAAATGGGCTGCTTCATTTCACTTTTTCAACCCAACCAATACATTTACATACATTTTTTCAGTCTCTTTGAGAGCAGGTTTCACAGCTGGGATGTGTCCCAAAGCAAAATCCAAGAATAAACGGAGCAATGATGAAAGCTGGTCTGAAAATAAATGTTTTGCTGATTAATAACAATCTAAACTACAAAAAGCCACTCAAAAACAATCAAAACCTGTCTATATAATTAAAATGTAATAACTATGTAATAGCTTTTATGTTGAGCTGAAGTTAGGCATTGAGTAATTTACTGGTGTTATTATAGCATCCAGAAAGTTTAGCACTTGCTGTCTTTAGATATTTATCTCGACAACCAATTACCAGTTTAGATAATAACAATGTAATAACAATGTAATTGTGTTTGTGTTCAGCTGAAACTAAGAATGTATTAATTTAGTCCTATGATTATAGCATGTTGAAAATTGAGCTTAATGACCTGCTGTGTTGAAGCTTTTATGTCAACAATCAATATCTTGTTTAAATAACGATGTAACAACAATGTAATAAAATGTATCTACAACTGAAGCTGAATTCAGTGATGTGAATACAGCAGTCTAAAATTTTAGATTTGTGCCTTGCTGTGCTTTTCTAAATAATATAATACCTCTTTATATAATAACAATGTAACTGCATTCAGGTTCAGCTGAAGCACTGATTTATTCAATGCTATGATTTTAGAAAGCAGAAAGTTTAGCTTTGTGTCTTGGTATGTCTTGGTATCTTGGTATTATTACCTGTTTAGATAATAACAATGTAATAACACTGCAATTACAATATAAAAGTTCAGTGGGCTGTAAGCACTTATTAATTCAGTGTTGTCATTATAACATGTTGAAAATGCAGCTGTGCCTTTTTGTGTTTAAGCATTTATCTCCAAATTCAAAAACTTAAGATATTTATAATGTAACAACATAGTAATAACATTTATTTACAACTGAAACTAAGCTGATTAATGCAGCACTGTATTTATAGTAAACAAAAAATTAATCCTTGGGGCTTTTGTGCCTGTGTTTAACCCTAAAAAATGGCAAAAGCATAAAGATAATTTTTTTTTGCTATTTTCAATCACATTAGGACACAAATAACAAATTTCCATGTTTTTCTTAAAAAAAATAAATGCCTTTAATTTCAATTGTACCACAGAACTAATTAAAATAACATTGAAAAGATTTAAATTGAATTTTTGCCTGTAGATTATCTGTTTTCTCAAATAAAAGCTTCCAAAAAGATTGGAAGTTTATGCTAGTTTATTTACAAAGTCACATGATTTCAGAAGGCAGGGACCTCATTTCGAATATTTTTCACAAAAATCTGAAAGACTCACTCATTGCCCCTCATTGCCCCAGTAATGTATTGCAAGTGTCATAGCAGTATGTTTGAATCTGACAGAGTTTTGTCACGGCCTCCAAGTGGGATGCGTCCACATCTGCAGCATAATCGATAACAGATGAGTGAGTCTCAGGCCCTGAATCTTTCATCAGCATGCCTCACTCTGCAGCAGATGGCAGTGCCACCAAGCCCCAGCCTGCATCCGACAGCACCAGGTCCTGCTCAACGGTGCCCGCCAAGAGCACCATCCCATAGAGCAGGCACTCCACATGCCACCATAACCACATCTATAGGCACCTTCAGCATCCTCCTGGAATATCCTCAGCATCAGGACCACAAGCTGAGCTGAAGGCACATTAAATCCATTGTCATTGTGCAGCACGGAAGCAAGGACCATTAAAAGCAATGACGCATGGCATTAGGCTCCATTTCCAGTTTTGGCAATGTATTTGGACATTTGACGTACAGAATCACGTACATTTGGGCAGCGATGAATAAATCAGAGCAGTGTGAACACAAACTAAGCACAAACTAAGTTTGAATGGCTTGTAACAACAGAACGTGCCTGTTATTCGTAGTCTGAATTAAAGATTAAAATGATAACATGTCAACATTCTGCTTCAGCAGCATCTGGATGTTTAATATTATATTGTTGCTGAGGTTTTAATGGTAGTTTATATATGTACATAACATATACAAATTACCAGTCAATTTTATTGTGTCTTGCCATGCCCTGCAATGCAGTGTTGGTTCACAAGTTAAGAACTCTGAACAAAAATTGTACATTTGTTTTCACTTCTGGAGTAAACAAATTTACACAAAATCCTGAAAATGTGTTTAATTGGTTAATTGGTACTGTAGATAAAAATTGTCTGTTTATTTAAAAAAAAAAAAAAAAAAACAATCATAAAATAATAAAAAAGCACTTGTTTGTTTTAAAAAACAATAATGATTAAATTATATAAAGTATTTAACCTGCGCTGAATGACATCAGCATCCCGTGCAACTAAAATTAATTAAAACCTTTTAAGTCTCATTTTGATATAGGGCAAAAAAAATATAAGGCTTTATTATACAAACAGAAAACATGCAAATCGCAAGTGATATAACTGGTTCAGATCATCTTAATAATAAAGCGACAACATCATCACAGCTTTCTAGACCTTTTCCCAAATTTACATAATCAATGTACTATTTGCATAATCACAGAGCTTATTTGTCCATGCTATTTATCTTTATTAAATGAACAGCAAACACAAAACAACACGCTAAATGCTGAACTGTATATACATAGAATATGTTTGAATGTTTTTAATTTGGGGGATAGTATTACTTTATTTTTTTAATACTCTTTTTTTTATTTTTTTATTATTTTATTAAGAAAGACCATGGCCTCTCTGTCTCTTTGAAAACTAATGAAACCAACAGTCAGGGCTCCTTCTTTAGCAGTGCCCTCCTCTGACTGCAACAGGAAATGCATACAGAATCCCAACTTCATTCACATGTGGGATGATACAACTTTAAAGGGATAGTTCAACCGAAATTAAAATTATAATATGTACTTTCAGGGGGAATGCTTCTTGTCCTTTAAAAACATATCTAAAAATCAGAATGTTAGTTGATAAATATAATCAAAATGACCTGGAGTAGCTTGCAGACAATCTGAGTTGCATGTTCACAGTGTGTCATCACAGACAAAGGGGGCAGATTGTTGTGTAAAATGCTCCACTTCTGTTAATGCCTGAGTTAATTTGAGCCAACCTATTTTACAAGACAAAAACATTACACTACTACTGCGTCTCTTACAGCTGCGGCCGTCAAGTAATCTCAGCATCAAAGAATAACACTAACCTCTGAGCCACATCTCAGCTTCATTACAGAATGGGAAAAAGATTTTCCAGACAGAATGTTTAAAGTTAATGTGTAAGAGATCCACCTTTAACTTAATGGGTTACAATAAAAAAGAAAATGTTTTTAAAAGCAAAACAAAGAGAATTTTTAGTAAAAATAATTGCTGTAAAATAACGGTCAAATTCTGACAGTAGCATACTGTCAGAATTTTACTGAAAACAATGCATTTACTGAAAACAATGCATTCTGGGCAACATTTTCATTTTACCGCCAATTTTCAACACTAATCTACTGTTTTTATGTAATGCGGTTTTGTACTGTAGTTTGCAATGCATTATGAATTGGTCCTAAACAAATTTACAGTACAATGCAGTATTTTTTGGAAATTGCTGGAGTGTGCTGGTGTGTGAGTACAAGTTTTGTTAAAGTTTGTACTGTACTGTTTTCTAAAAGTTAATTTAATTTATAATTTATAAACATCAGAAATCATTTTCAATCGGCACTCATGAGGACAACTTTTTTAGAAAGCACCTTTTCCCCGAAGAGGACGCACGTTCGGAGTACACTTGTTATCATCCTTCTTTATCCATCTGCATCTGCATGTACAAATTACACAGTAATTAAAAAATGTTTCTTATTTTCCTCTACATTATTTTCTTCATAAAGTTAGTATTACAAGAAGTAATGTTTAAAATTGATGCACAGCAAGCTGTCAAGCTAGAGTGTGATTAAAATGTCAATTCAGTGCTGAGATATGAATAACTTGAACATTTATATTTATGTGCATTATACATTCACCCAGTTTATCAATTTGTTTTAGATCATCTCTGAACTTTGAAGACTGTTGTTGCTAGCTAGCTAATCTTCTGCCCATTGTTAATATGGGCAGGGCAGTGGTGGCTCAGCGGTTAAGGTTCTGGGTTACTGACCAGAAGGTCGGGGATTCAAGCCCCAGCACTGCCAAGACACCACTGTGTGAACCTTGAGCAAGGCCCTTGATCCTATCTGCTCCAGGGGTGCCGAATCATGGCTGACCCTGCACTCTGACCCCAGCTTAGCTGGGATATGTGAAAAATAAATAATTTCACTGTATATATGCAGAAATGTATGTATAATGTGTGACAATTGATCAATTTTTATTATTTTTTATTTAATAGCTGCAAATGCCACAAAAACACTAAACAAATTTGATATTTGAAATGGCGATAATTTCAAGGAGAGCGTGCTGATTGTTTCAGTGTTTAATTTATACATTTAAAACATTGATTTTGTTCACTTGGTAGAAATGTGCGAAGATTGATACAGATGGTACGCAAAAAAAAAAAAATTCTTTCTGACATCTTGAGTAAATGATTGGCAATTGGTAAACATGGCAAACTGGCGGATTTAGCCATGGGTGACATGGGCGGCACGAGGCCCCCCTCAAACTGCCTGGACAACAACTTTGGGGGCGTTCTCATTTAGAATCACCGCCACACACACCACCCTTGCAAAAACTTGAATACAGAAGTAGAAACCTGGCGGGAGATTTGATCATAGCTACCGCTCACGTCCATATTGATAAATGCCCAGTTTTGCGTGGAATGACCATACGCACAGTTTTCTGTCATGCGTTTGTTTCGTAAATGAGGGCCACTGTGTGCTTGTTGGGTGACAAACCTTGCTAATGTTATGGAAGAATGAGTTGATTTGAGACCTATGTGTGAAGTGTTTTGTTAGTCAACATTGTATCAATATCATCTTGCTATTTGGGTTGTTATTGTACATTGACAATTCTAGAGTTATTTTGATCAAATATTTTGTTTGCTGCTGTTTTACAGTGGTACCCTGGAATAAATTGGGGAGCGGAACAAGCCGCCTGGTGATGGTCACCTTTAATGGAAGAAAAGATTCATCTCTGTAAGCATGCACCTATCTCAAAGGACTCTTTAATAACGTCCAAAAAAAACAATACAAAAAAACCTGAAAATTTTTTGTTTTTCCCATATTGATGTTCACTATGTTCATAATAGTACATGTAATTAAAAATTTTACATTTTATATTTTTAATATTTCAGATATTTTATTGATTTCATGTTTGTAACATTTCTGATATGCAATTTAAGATTTATTTGCCATTGTTTTGAGCAGCAATTTTTTTTTATGTTTTTTATTGAAAATTTTTATTTTGCTATGTTTTAGAATTTATGTTAACGTTGCCCTTTTAAATAAAAGTTTATTTTGATTTATATCCTTTCTAAAGTGTTTATTGCTTCTTTTTTTTTATAGATTTTTCAATATAATGTATTTTAAGCAGATGTGTGTAGCCCACATAACTTAGATTTTGTAAACATCTAAATTATTTTATTATCAATTGTGCCTTTGTACAATAAAGAGTGAAAATATAAAGTAACCATAATGTTATTGTAAACTGAAATAATCACAGAAATGTACTGGATTTAAAGTAATTTCAAAGTATGAATACTGTAAAATTACAGTAGATTGCTGACATCTGTGCTGTCAGTAGTTTACCGTTATTTCACAGGAACATTTATTACAGTGTAGAAATACAGGTAATTCTGCTCTCCTACTGTAATTTGTTATATACAACAGTTAGTTCCTGTCCTCTTGTACTCTAATCTGATGGGACAAGCAGCATTCCAAGAATGCTGATATCAAGTGTGTTCATGGTATTCCAGACAGGTTGCCAGTCTGTGCATTATTGGGCAAAATGCAGCAACTGATCCTGCTTGAGCTTCGTTTGGAACTATTTTTGTTTTTATTTTTGAGTCAATATAGCTTGCCATATTGTGTCTAAAATATAAGTTACTCCATAAAAACTCTTGTTGAGACCGGACCGTGACTGCTGTGTGTATTTTCCATTTCCCTTTTTGATTTGTAACTAGTAGCACCTATTAAACAAGCAAAAAAAAAAACAACATAATAATAATAATAATCTAGAGCATATATATATATATATATATATATATATATATATATATATACAAATAGCATAAAAAATGTACTAAGGGACTAAGTTGTGACATTTTAAATAATACCAAGCTATAGAAATTCAGATTTTTTTTTTTTCTTGAATGAAAGGATTCATTATTTTCACACTGAAATTTCCTGAGATGCAACTGGCTGTCACACACATATTAAGCTACACATAACACATAAGCTACATATAACACATGAGCTACACATAACACATGATTACATACAAGTGTATCGCTGAAAGTACTTACTTTCTCACTTATCTCTGATTAATGAAGAGCGTTTAGCATGCAGGAAACCAAGACACCCACACTTGCCCAGGCAAACTGAGGTAAGAGACATTGAAAGGGCCTTGTGTGTACCAAATGGCTGCTGCTTGGTTAGCTGTAAGCTTCATTTTGGGACCTTTTCCTCCCATATTTAATTAAAACATCATTATCACCTCTCTGTGTACTGAGCTGTGTTACAGCAGATACAATTCAGATCGGTTTTCTTAATTGGTCTTAATGGGTGTATTGTACATCACACATATCTTGCTGGAAAGTGAAGCAAAGTTGGGGTGTACTTATTCAGAAACATCCTTTAATTATTGAGCCCTACTGTCATGTTTTTCGAAGAAGAAAAAAAATATACATTTAGTTATTGTTTAACAAGAACAACAGGAATGTGTAATAATTTAGTGAATTAAAGGGATAGTTCACCCTTCCAAAAAATTCTCTCATCATTTACTCACCCTCATGTCTTTTCAAACCCATTTGACTTTCTGTCTTGCATAGAATAGAATATATGTTATTTTTAGCAGAATGCAGCTCTTTCCCATGTAATGGGAAATGATGGGAATGATGATCACAGCTATTAAGCAAGATTTTGAAGGCATTTGTTCCAGTGAACAGCAGCTTATAGGGATAGTTCACCCGAAAATTGAAACTCTCTCATCTTTCATCTTTATTTACCCCCAAACAAATATTTTTAGAACAATATCTCAGCTCTGTTGATCCTTACAATGCAACTATAAATCTCCACATTCACCTTCACATAACTTCACATTTTGATTCATGGTAAAAAGAACTTCTCACCCACACCTATTATATTATTTCTGAAGATATGGATTTAACGACTGGAGTCATATGGATTACATTAATGCTGCCTTTAAGTGGTTTTTGGGAGCTTCTGGTCACCATTTAGTTGTACGGACCATCAGATCTGATATTCTTCTAAAAATCATTGTTTGTGTTCAGCAGAAGTGAGAAAGTCATACACATCTGGGATGGAGTAAATGATGAGAGAATTTTCATTTTTTGCTGAACTATCCATTTAAAACATGGAATACATCCAAAAGTCATCTGGACTACTTTTATGATGTGTTATGGTACTTTTTTTTTTTTTTTTTTTTGTGGAACTTGACAGCAGCTGGTCCCCATTTACTTACAGTATGGATCTGACATTCTGCTACACTTCACTTTTTGTATTTCACAGAAATAAGACATTCATCTGAGTTTGGAACAACATGAGGGTGAATAGATAATGACAGAATCTTTCTAGTGAACTCTCCCTTTAACATAATTTCATGGTCAAAAGTTGACACTCTTAATTACATAAATCACCTAAAATCTCAAATATAGCATTTGCAGCACTGAGCACTTTAAACAAATTTGTTGACATTTTTCCCCATGCCAACACAAACACCTCAAGCCCGCAGAGAGCCGCAAATCCACACATGTGCCACGATAACGCTTATTGCCTGCAGCCCGATTACATTCAGCACCTGTGTGTTTACCTGTTGTGCGTGCTGCACGCACCCAGAAAAACTTGAGCCGACCTTGCAGACAAACCATTGTTTAGAGGCATTAATATTCAGCAGGCACCGCTGCCAAGCACCTTGGACAGATGCTCATGGTCTGACGGAGCCACACAGAGCATGTGAGGCTGCAGTCACATCGCCCGTTCTCCTCTCTCTGGTCTCCTCATTGTTGCTGAGTGAGCCTGGCTCCCCTGGCATAAACTAAGTGGCTGGCTGGCATATGGTGTAACCTCCATTTGAGTGCTAAAAGCTGGAGATTGTTTTTGTGGAGCAGATGTTGGTGGGTGCAGTAGTGGCGCAGCTGACTCTTTCAAACAGCTGGGAACCGTGGTGACCCACATAAAGAGAAGTGGCTGTCTGTGTGTTCCTCCATGCAGGGGCACCGAATCATTTTTGTCCCCTTTTGTTCATCTAAGTTTTTGAAGGGTATTTTCACATTTTTATTTGAGACAGCTCGATTCCGAACAAGACGAAGTATTTAAGCTTTTATTTTATTTTTCAAAGACCAACACAAAAAACAAGGTTTTAAGGTATTTGTGTACAGTATCCAATGCCATGCCTGGCTCATTGTCATGGCCATGTACAAATGAAGATTACTCAGTACCTCTTTATGAGGATGCTAAGGCCATTATCATCTGTGCTTTGATAAATGTTGTGGCATTCTCTAAGCAGATGGGGCCTTGTGTTTGGGGTGGGATGGTGGGAGGGCACCCTTCACGAGAGCAGTTTGCAAGCATGCCTACACAAAAGGTGACTAAATATCCTCACTCATCCCAAATGCTACAAAATCCACTGAAAGAAAGAAACATGAATGTTTTCAGCACATCTTATTAATAAATAATGTATTTTGTACTTATTAATAATTTAGTAGCGCTGAACCACATCAAATTGTCTCATTCTTTAGAAACAAGCAAAAATTGGTCTCTTAATAGGGATCTTATCACTTCAAGTATTGCCTTTTAAATCAAATATGTACACAACACACATATAAATACACAACCGTTTAAAAAAGTGGTAACCTGCCCTCTGCAGGTAAACACTGTGAAGAAACGGTCATTTAAAAGTAATTAGGATATCAGGGTTCACCCCTTGCAAAGGAAGCCAGTGGGACTCAACCACAAAATTCAAACACACACACACACACACACACACACACACACAAACATGTGCATTCAAAGAGAACCATGAAGCAACCTCTAGGTCACCTATCCTCAGGGAATCCAGCAGTAACTTTTAGTGCTGTGGGTCTGGAGGCAAGGACCAGTCAACATTGTTTAAAAGCTCTCTCTCACGGTGCAGCCATTAATTAGTGGAGCTGTTTGTTTATTCTAGATTGATGTGCGTCTCTCTCCAGTGAGAGCTGTGGGACACCAGTGATCCCTTGATGCAAATCTCATCAACGGGGCCTAGACTCCCAAGGCACACTTTAGCACTCTGCATGGAGGACACATTGGCAACTGCATTTTAATATGCCAATGAAAATCCTAATATTTAAAATGCAGAAGTAACTTTTTGATGTTCACCTCTCCAATGCCAGAGGGACAGAAATCACCTGCAGAAATGATCTATTGATACAGTTTTTTAAACAGACAAAAGATAACTAAAACAAGGCATTTATTTAGACTAATTAATTAAGAATTTACATCACTTTTTTAATTCATATGAAATATTGATGTTAAAGAAATGTTTAAAGCTGCTCTGACTGTCAGTCTAAAAAGGTATATATAAATGCCCAAATACAAATAGATTCAGATGAAATCGCCCCATGTAATTTTTAGGCATAAACTACCTGGTCTCTTTTGGCATAAAGTCTGGTCCACAAGGCAGCTTATTCTGGCAAAGCAACGCCCACTTAGACTTAAAGAGACCATCTGACTGGCTTGGAAAGCAAGATTGTTTTGTTTTTCTGTGCTGTTTGGGGTTTTATCTGAAATAGATTATCCCATAATAAACCAGTAAAAAAAAATACTGCCTAAAAAGTTTGTAAAGAAAACACTGATAGTAGATAATGTGTATATAATGTGATCTGAATTTTTGTCCATCTAAAAGTAATAAGTGCTTATATTACAGAGATATCAATGTGGAATATACAGTTCTGCTCACTATATCTATGGGTCACTGAGAAATGAGGTTGTCGGAGGTGACAAAAATCTTTTTGGAGACATATTTTTAAAATCTTGTTTAAAGCATGTGTCAAATTCAAAGAAAATTTTAATTAGAGTGTCCATTTTGATTTCATAATTTTTTGAAAAACATTTATTGCCCTTAATAATCTGACTTAAAGGCTTAAAAAAATATCAAGTGGTGTAACCATTAAGTAAAAAGTAATAAAATACTGTAATTGCACTTTTCCGTGAGTGTACATTAATCTTTTAATCATAATTAATCTTAATCATTATTTAAAAAGTTTTAAAACTTATTTTTGAATGAACTGCGTGTGTCTTTTATACAAAAATGGTATTATTTTTGTATTATTAATTTTTTTTTTTATTGCATAATGCTTATGAGGGTCTCAAGTGTTCCTTTTTATTTATTTATCATTTTTGTGACATGACAAAAAAAGGCTATTCCTGCATGTTAGTTACAACATCTGATTAGGTTTAGCAAAAAATAAACAAAAAATTTTGAAAACAAAAATGTTTCATTGGTTATTTGTTTAAGAAATAATAAAAGATTATTCCAAACTACTTATGCCAATATTTCTTCTTTTTTTTTCAAGAATTTCATTATTTTATTTATGTATTTATTATTTATGATCATTTTTTTGTGCACTTTCTGGATAGTTAGTATACAGTACAATAGTAGAGGTTTATTTAAGTAATTGTTCTATCTGAATTGAATTTTTATATTTATTTGAATAACTTAATAATTGTTCAAACAAAACTCTGAGAGGGGAATTCACTTATAATTAATTGCACCCGATTAAAGCCCTGGTTATTTCCATGCACTGTCTCTGGTTTAGTGCCTGATTCACTTAATTAATTATGCAGATCAGGTAAAGGTGCAAGCACACAAAATCTGTACTGAACGCAATTTGCACAAGCAATTTCGATCTTGTGGGCATTTTCTGAGTGTCACAAACCTGAATCATCTCTTAAACATGCTAAAAGTATGCTTGAATACAACACATATCTGGATATGTGACAGGTTATAATGCTCTTCTCCAATATTTGATCAGTTTCTACTGTCATGATCAATAGAAAATGTACATCAACATCTTTTTTTAAATAAAATACATTTTACCCCCTGCTTTCATCTGGTGGATGTAATTGTGCTGGGCAATTTTGCTGAATGAAGCTCAATCTATAATATGACTAATTTACATATAAAGTTAGCATGTTTGCACAGAAAGGAATGACAATTAATTAATTTACATATTCAAGACACAGTGCAATTTTAGCACTGATTGTGCCTGCTTAAACTAGACTGCGGGTGGTTAGTAAATAAGATGGTCTTTGCCCTGAAATAGGCCTACCATGCGCAAATATGGTGCAACTGTTTAGTGATTTCACACACTAAGTGTCTTTCTAAGATTTGATGCCATTAACATAGTAAACTCTAGTGATTCATAGTTCTAACTTAAAAGCTCTCTTTGTATCAACTCTGTATCTTGTAAATAATACTTTGTATCAAGGTGTACTGATAACAAACAAAAAACTGCCCCTTACACAAAAAGTTGCGTAAAGGCAACCAATCAGATTAAAACTGGCCAGATTGAGAAAGACCTCTCCAGTTTTGTGTGCAATATAAATCAAACGGTTAGCGAACGTATTGTGGGCAGTCTGTGGGCATGCCATCTGAGGCAAAGATTATAAACAATAAGTGTTCCAAAACCATCAACCATCATGGTTCTGATCTAACAGACCTTAAAAATATCTAACATCCCTGATCATGTCTACAGAGACTGCCATCAAAATGTACTTCTTCCTGGTGATACACAGAAAAGATCTGGTCAAAAATCATAACGGTCATTTACTGCTGTTCTCTGAGAGACAGTTTTTATAAAAGATGTGAGCACAGGTTACATGCTGTTACTTTCACTGAGTTGACATGCCAGTGCAATGTCTGTTGTTTGAGGGGCATACTACATTTTTCTGATTCATTGGGACAAGTCACACATACAATGTATATCTCATGTCGCTGCACTGCTTGGCCTCTTCATAGCTTCTTGCATCTGTCATAAAAATGGTTTTGATTGAGAATCACCACAAATTAATCTATAATGGGGCTTAAACATGAAGTGTGTCATTTTTTCAATGTTACAATATTTTCACCTATCAGCTAAATGTGGATAGACAACTATAAATAAGCCATTTGAAAGTGAATTTCCCTGAAAAGTGTAAACACTGTAACTCTCTGTGGCACTATCAAAAAGGTGACAAGTATTATTTCTGCGCTACCAGTGGCACCAAAAGTAATTGCAAAAATACTGGCTGTTTTCATGTTGGTTTTCCAAACACTACACTCATATTCCATTAGTCGAACAAATAGATAGTCCCACCCCAAACTCACGCTATTGGTTAAGCCAATGTTGCTGTGTCTGACTAGTAAGGATGCTCAAACAAACAGAGCAGTGTTTTTTGCACTTTTGCACAATTTCTTCACTTGCTTTTAATTTCTACTTAAGTCATTATTTGAGAAAGCAGTCGCAGTTTGTTTTGGTCTGCAGTGCTGTGGTCAGGATGAGTCAGGGACTGCTCCACCATCCCATCATGCCTTATTTCTTGCCACCTATATCAGACTGACTTTGATGGGCACATGGCCCACGATACTCGTCAGAACATTCTCTTGAATTAGACAGAAAAAAATGCAGCATGTCTGTGTGTGTACAGTTCCTGATCTATCTTGACATGTATGAGAGAGATGTGTGTGTCTCTAGATTTTGCCATCAGATCCAGGATTAATGGTGAAAGAGTTGTAACGGAACGTTAAATCAGTTGCTGCTGTCTGGGAGGACAGTAGCCGGCGAGTTGAAGCAGAAAGATGTCAGAGCCGATTTGGCCTAATTACGGCGCCTCCTCATTGTAGTTTATGGTAATGAATGTGATGTACTTCACATTTAGTTAAATCTCATGCACTACTACTTCAATAACTGCAGACAATCTCTTTTAAGTTAATTTTCTGATTACACCTTAACATTGTTACAGTGCTGTTTAAATGGGGAAATTGTTTGGTATTTAAACAATATTTTGGAAAGAAGACATCTGGTCTCTGCAGCTAAGACTGCATGATTTAAGTACAGCTTTACTTATAGTGCAAAATATAGGTTCATAACCACTATAGACATTGAGGGTTGTACATCCCTCCAATACACAGATTAGTTGCCAGGTTTTTAATTGTTAATGCTTAAATTATCACATTTGTTCCAACCAATCCTGAATATGCTGTTACATCCATGGCAAAATACAAGAATCAAGTGCTAAAACCATAAATTAATAAATAAAAAAGATTCACCAAATACTACAACTAGATTTGAGACAAACTTCAAAATAAAAGCATGACAATGACATAAACCCAATATGAAATTTCATGTCAGAACAAAGTGCAAGTACTATTTTTGGGTGTATGCATACAAACTGTGGGTGTATGGCCATGTTAATAAAGTGCCGCTATTTTCCTGAGAAATAGGTCATTGCATTGAGATGGCTGAGAAGCACGTCTATTCTCCGTGCAAAGTATAAACTCAGTTCCTGCATTTGTAGTTTAGGGATTCCACCAGCAGGTGATATCAAAGAGCTAATACTATCTTAATACTATCCAAGAGTTGTGTGTCAATATAAAAATATGATTGTAAATAATAATAATAATAATAATAATAATACGCTTATTTTGTATAGCGCCTGCAAAGCTCAAGGACGCTGTACTGAAATTAAATATAAAACATTAACCCATTAAGCTTGAATTGGCCTGGCAATTGAAAAATATAGTCTTGACCAACACAAAATAGGTATTAGCTTAGAAGCTGTATTTTACAATGCATGTAGGCATTATGACCAAAACTGAACAAGAGATTTGAAATTTGCAGACAAATCAGAAGTGTTCCATATTGCAAATTTATTAATAATTTTGCTCTGTACATATTATTGTAATAGGTAAAAACATCACAATGATCAAATAGCCATGTATCATATGTAATTGCAAAGCTCTCAAAGAGTAGAATATAACCAGCCTATTTGTTTTACCCAAAAACAAAAATACAGCAAGTAATATCTAAGTATATGTCTTTGAAATACATGTTACATGTAAACAGGTGTTGCTTGTGAGTCGAGTTTTCGCTTATAATGTCACGAAAAATAAACAGAACAAAATATCACACACAACGTAATCAGATGGAGAGATCATTAGATAATCCACATGGAGCACAATGTCCACACAGCACATAATGTGCTATCTGGTTTAAAACATGTTATCTTTCTTTGATCAGTTGACTTCATTGGAAATTATGTAGTATGTTGTCCAGCATCATGGAAAACTCTACCAATCGTATTAGGATTCAGATCGCTGCAACCAAAGGTGGAAGTCATCCAAATATGGGCAGAGAGGATTGTTCAATCTAATTACATCAATTAGTTCTTATGTACAATTATTATGTTTTTATTTATTGTGTTTTATTTATTTAAGTGTAAGGCTTTTGGACACTTGGAGACATTTTTGGACACTAGGATAAATTATTTTTGTAATACCATAACATTTGATTGCTTTGTCATATCAACACAAACTTTTACTGAGTTATGGGTGACATGATCGAGAACAAAACAAAAACAGGTTTTAGAGCTACCTTATTTACACCCTGAGATATATAATGTAAAATCACAAAAATAAGTATTTTTTAGCATAGCACACTTAAAATAGGGCACATAATATTTTGTATATGCGTATATATTCAAAGTAATATATAATTCATATTCATTTTGTTTCACAATGACAGCTTTTCAGTGCCTGTATAAAGGCATACATAAAGGCATCATATAAAAATGTGATTTGACTATAATGACAACACTAATCAGGAAAACTACAAGGAAAAACAGAACAAATTCAGTTAATTAAAAAAGAACTATGAAGTTTGTTGCTTTAGTTCTGAGCATTACCATAAAGTGCTCTCTTATAGATAACACATAAACCACATATTATTCAGACCCCAGACAAACAGAGACCTATTTTATGTCAAAGTCAGATCACATCTAAATAACCGGCCTGCTGTCTGTGCTCTTAGATGTGCAGCAGACTTTACCTGAGATGACAGGTGAGTGTCCTGAAGCAGGCCAGATTCAACAGGGAGGACCTGACCTGCCAAAGGCCTGTCACTCACACAAGCCCACTGCTGCAGCTCAATCATGTCATCTCTTTAACGCATGAATCAGTGTGACACATCTAGTTTACATCAGAAGAGAGTCAAACAAAATCTAATGAAGAAAAACTGTAAGCTATTAAAATCTGTGCCGACGGGCATGTAAATAATTATGAGTACTATTATTTTTGCTAACCAATAAAGGCCTTTTTAGTTTCTCTGCAAGCAGACAGAGATTAATTTTTGCTGTGCAAAAGGTTCTGATCTCATCATATAATCCCTTATCTGAATATAAGGGGGGAAACAGTTTGTGCCATATGGCAAATGATTACAACAATAAATCAGGTTCAGATCTCCCATCATATTATATGACCAAATTATTCTCTATTTGACTGAAAGAGGGAGCAGTTGTGATGACATTTCAGAACATAATTTTCCCCCACTCTTCTTCAATCAGATTTTATTTTACTATAGGGATTGTTCATACAGCTCATAGGCTAGTTGCTGACTGATTAAAGGACCACAATTATTGGTGGAGAATTTACTGTATGTAAATGAGTAACCTTTAGGAGTCCTGCACTCAGCTACAGTGCCAGATGGGCACTAATGGCAATGTGGTGGAGACTGGCTAGAATAAATCTCAAATGGTCTGAACTCTTGTTTGCTGGTCTCAAGCCAGGCCCCTGTGAAATAGCTGGTGAAAAATGCATTAATTGAGTTGGTTATGTTGATTTGATCTTGGGCTTTAGGCTATATAATATAGAGGCACCAAAAAATTATGGATGCTTAAGACACACTTGTAAATATGGCATTGCACTACATAACAAATATCAAAGCAAGTGGCTTTTTATTTTAATAGTCATAATAGCAAATATATCACAAGCACACTTTACAAGAAAGTTAAAACTATAAAACTATAGTGAAGGCAAATTATTTAGACTCAACTGTACTCATTGGACCATGTCCATGTGATGAACTGACTTCATACATCCAATCACCTAAATATGACCTTGGGACCAGTTCGTTTAAAAGATTTTGCAAAAATATTTGGAGAGGCCACATGTTTGATATTTTATAATCTCCTGCAATGACATTTTTAAAGGTTAAAAAGGATAGTTCACCCAAAAATGACTTTTTTTTCCAGCTGAATACAAAGATTTTTAGAAGAATATTTCAGCACTGTGGGTCCACATAATGCAAGTGAATGGATACCAAAATTTCAGGTCCAGAATGACAATAAAGGCAGCATAAAAGTAATCCATGTGACTCCAGTGGTTTAATCCATATCTTCAGAATCAATATGATATGTGTGGGTAAAAATCTGATCAATATTTAAGTCCTTTTTTACTATAAATCTCCACTTTCACTTTTGTTCTTCTTTTGTTTTTGGCCATTTGCATTCTTCGTGCATATCGCTGCCTATTGGGCAGGGAGGAGAATTTATAGAAAAAATTATTTAAATGTTTATCTGTTTCTCACCCACACAAATCATATCACTTATGAAGACATGGATTTTACAACAGGAGTCTTATTAATTACTTTTATGATGCCTTTACATGCTTTACGGTTCTTCAAAATGTTTGGTATCCATTCATTTTGTGAGGACCTAAAAAGCTGAGATATTCTTCTTTGTTTGTGTAACAGAAGAAAGAAAATCATACACATCTGGGATGGTATGAGGGTGAGTAAAAAATGAAAGAATTCAAATTTTTGGGTGAACTACCCATTTAAGTGTCCAAATATGTTTTGGGGCCACTGTATGTTCATATAGTGCAGATGACTTGTAGTCTATTTTGGGTAACTGTTTACATCCCTGGTACAATTAACACAAAATGTGCAGTGATTCAGAGTAACCTTGTCCCCATTAGCAAGGGAATTACTATAAGGAAACAATTTTCTGTTTTCTAGCTCAGTGAATAACAAGCTGCTTTGTCTGAGCACACAAAACAAAGGGGTTTTAAAGAAACCAAACCATCAGAGGTATCTAATTGAAATCCTCATGAGGGATGCGGCTCTTGAAAATAAATACTGAGTACAGAAACATTAAACCTGCTACGTGGCAGGACATGAGACGACCGTTCCCCCTACGGCGCTAAATTACCATGACAGCAAGTAGCTTTCCTATATTGCAAAGTGAGTGATCAGTATCATCATTCAAATAGCAATTTAGCAGTTAATTAAAGTGACCTTGGTTGTTCCGTGTGCATCAAAAAAGCAGACACCACCACCTTTCTTGTGCCGTCTGTGTGCGTGCTGTCAGAGGTTCTACTGCTCAATTAAGTTGCCCTGGTGACACAAGTAAATTAGGCAGCTGTCAGGCCCTACATTGCCTCTATTTCCAGGCAACAATATCATACACAAAGCAGTACATGTATCCAAGAGGATGTTTCGATGCAAAACTGTCATTTATTCTAGAAAATTGTACATGTACCCAATAGTTTTTTGTTACATGGATAGTTCAACCAAAAAAATATACATTTTGCCATCATTTGTGTTGTTCCAATCCTGTATGACTTTCTTTCCTCAATTAAATGCAAAAGGAGATGTTAGGCAGAATGACTAATGCCTCAGTCACCATTCACTTTCATTGTATAAAAAAAAAAAAAAAAAAAATTAAAGTGGATAGTGACTGAGAATAACATACTGTATAACATTTCCTTTTGTATTCCATGGAAGAAAGAAAGCCAAATAGATTTGGAACAACATGAGCATGAGTAAATTATAATATAATTTTTTGGCTGAACTATCCCTGTAAGGTGATTGATTGCTCTTTAAGGGAGAGTTCACCCCAAAATAAAAATGCTCTCATCTTTTACACAGCCTCATGACATCCCATATGTTTCTGACTTTCTTTCATCTACAGAACACAAACAAAGACTTTTAGGAAAAGCTCCAAAAGACAATAATGCAGCATAAAAGTAATCCATATGACTCCAGTGGTTAAATCCCTGTCTTCGGAAGAGATGTTATAGGTGTGGGTGAGAAACAGATCAAAATTTAAGTTTTATATTTTACTATGAATCTCCACATTCATGTTCTCATTCTTCTTTTGTTTTTGGCGATTACATTTTTTTGTGTGCACATCGCCACCTACTGGGCAGAAAGGTGAATTTTATAGTAAAATATATTTATATGTTTTAATAACTATATTAATCATTTTGATTTTATAGTATAAAACATATTGGATTTATAATTTGGATACTGTAGCACCTAGAGGGTTGAATGAGGATTTTTACATTTGTCCCTTTCTCTAATATACATCTAATTTCTTGTGCGATATGGTACAATTGTGAAAACGATTGTCTGTAGCATGGCTGTTTGTGAATATGTAAGTTCATTGTTGTATTATTTGGGGTTCATCACCTATAGTTAATGTTGTAATGTGACCTTGTGTTTTGCCCTTTTTCCAGATGTATTGTGATGGTATCTTAATCTGATGTGTTTCACCTCTGGATTTTTTTGTATGATTTGTGTTTATGTGATCCATATCTGTATATATATATATATATATATATATATATATATATATACATATATATATACAGTTTTATATATATTGTGTACACGGATGCATTTAGAGATTTTTGCCAGTCATGTGATGTGCATTGATTGATTGTCCCGGGGTATATAAAGGCTTGTTTTTTTGTATGTTTTAGTGGCCATAGGCTCAAAACGTCACCTAGGTTGAGAAAGCTATAAAAAAAGAATACATTTTGGGAGCTGTGGTATGCCGACTTTTTTCTCCTTTGATATGCTGACCCACGCATCATATTGTTTCAGCCCTTCAAATTCTGGCCACAAGAGCTGAGTTATTCTTCTACAAGTCTTTGTTAGTGTTCAGCAAAAGAATAAAAGTCATACATGTCTGGAATGGCATTAGGGTGAGAAAATGATGACAGAATTGACATTTTTGAGTGAATCTCTTCAAACCAGGGGTGGGTAACGTCAGTCCTCTGGGCCGTATAAGGCCCGCGAGACCATTTTACCCTGCAGCCTCCCCTCCACCCTCTCCTGCGAAAATAAGAGCACTGACCTAACTGCGCACTTCTGTGGGTCTTCAGCCCGGGAAGAACACCAATATGCGAACAAGCGCAACTTCAGGGCGTAAAGTTGCCTGGTAGAAGGGGCTCTGGCTTGGTTGATCGTAGCTACTACGGTAGGTGGTAGACCAGCTAGATCTTCCACGTCCCGTCCAGGGGCCAGACATGGAGGTACCAAAGGTCTGGGTGCGGATGCCAGAGCGTGCCCCATCCCTGAGAAAGAAGGTCTTTCCTCAGGGGAATTCGCCAGGGAGGGGCTGTAGCGAGGGGTACGAGGTCCGAGAACCAGGCCCGGGTGGGCCAATAGGGGCCCACTAGGGTGACTTGTTCCTCGTCCTCCCTGACCTTGCTCAGCACCTGTGCAAGAAGGCTCACTGGAGGGAATGTGTACTTGCGCATCCCCGCAGGCCAGCTGTGTGCCAGTGTGTCTGCCTCGAGGGGAGCCTCTGTTCGGGCATACCAGAGCGGGCAATGAGAGGTCTCTCGGGAGGCAAACAGGTCTACTTGGGCCTTGCCGAACCGTTCCCAAATCAGCTGGATCGACTGGGGGTGAAGCCTCCACTCTCCACTGGGCAAGCATTGTCGTGACAGCGCGTCTGCTACCACATTGAGGTTGCCGGTGATGTGAGTGGCACGCAGCGACTTGACCTGAGAGCTGGGCCTGGGTTGAGGAGGAGCAGGGTGTTTCTTAGCCGCAGGAGGACGCCCTCGACCCCGCCAGGTGGTAGGGTTTCCGGGGCACAGGTGGAGCGCAACAGCCCTGTCCACCTGGGGAATCGCCGTGTACCGTGGGCCGCTCCGCTGTCGAGGGTAGCGAAAGCGGATGAGCGAGTGGCTTTGTGACGAGTGGAGAGGGGTGCTCTCCACGAAGACGTCAGCTCATCATGCACTTCCGGGAATACGGGACCGGGGGGAGGCGAGGCTACCAAAATTGCCATGGTCATGCTCTCACAGTGAGAACATGAACCATCCACAAATGCTGCCTCGAATGTGATCGCTGCCCAGACACACGAGACAACGCCAAAGGCCGTCTGAAGCGGAAAGCACTCTACCGCATCCAAGAACTACACAGGGGCGGAATGGCATCTTTATAAAGACGCGTCCTGAAAAGGACGTTCAACGCCGCTGTGTAAATGCACTTTTAGAGGAAAATACACTTTTATAGAGAAAATCACTCTTTTAATAAACTCTTTTAGCTTTCTGCGCTGTCGAAGCGGCCAGGGGCAAACTGCACTGCCATGCAGTGAAGGAGAAAAGCCGCTGAAGTGCGCCGTAGATCCAACAGCAGGCAGAGTGTCAGAGGAACAAAGGCAGGAACAGGTGTGTGACTCGCAGTTGACTGCATACACGACCATCGGCTCAGAAGAAAACACAATGTCGAAGTGAGCGACAGACGGGGAACAGAGGTCTATAATACCTGGAGAGCTACAGTATCCATTAGAACAATTTTGGAAGAATCTTTGTTAGCTATAAGGGCCTATTTGATGGTCAAACAGTACACATTGTTACTTTACAGGTTTCATATATTGCGGTCACTCGAAAAAAGTTTTGCTACTTGGTATGGATGGGTTATAACAAATTGTATTCATCTCTATTTGTGTTAGTTTGTTTTGTGTCATAATGTCAGTTTGTAACTGACTTGGAATCAATACCAGGTTCTGTCTACACCTCTCAACATACAGTGGTTAAACTTTTGACAGTTTAGAAACAAGATTTTTTCCTCACCATCATAATTACTAAGCGATTTATGATGAGTTTAATGCTTTTCAGAGAGTTCCATTAAAAGGGAGATATAAAAATTGGATAGCATGAAATCACTGGAATTGCACATTAATGTTTAATGAAAAGTCTGAGACAACATCTTTAAAACCCAGTGGAGTGTATTTAACAATTAGTTGTGTGGAATCGGGTATGAGGATTGTTGTCTGCAATGTTTAAACTTATTCAGGGGCTTCAGAACATCATGAATTATTTAGCAGCGATGCTAATGTTATACCATTTTACGTGTCTAATATCTTCTGCACATTCCGACTCAGGGAGGACATTATAGCTGACAATAGGAGTCAAAATAACCTTTATGTGAAGGAAATTGTTCACCATTTATGTAAATACTCGTTGGACTGTTGAAATGCATATTTCCCTGCCTGATTATTGAAACGGTGACAAGTGATAATGGTGCCAACCAACGAGCAAGAAAATGAAGGATACTAAGGGTCTCAAGAGATCTTATGAATCTAACACGTCTTAATACTTGTTCCTGCAAAACAGAGAAACTGACCTTACAATAAGAAAGATTATCAGTTGCACCGGAAGCCAACTATGTGAACAATATGAAAGCTTTGTGGTCTCTAGAGGCATTAATAAAACAGTAATTCATAGTTATTAGATAAAAGATTAATTTATAATAATTAAATATTTCTGTTGCCTATGTTACATGATGTTCTATGAGAAAAGTTCTGAATGGTCCTCAATAAAAAACATTAGCCCCTTTCCCACATACAGTCCCGGTACTTCCCTTTGAACTTAGATGAGAATTATAAAGAGGAGCGGCACACTCAAAGAGACTTTTCCAACACAATCTCAATGCGAAATCGGCAGGATTTTCTAAACTTTTCTAAATTTGGCTAATTCGAATGATAGTGTGTGACTGCACTCGTTACAATCCTTACGACTTTCACTACAGCCAATGACGTCGCTGGAAATCGTTTTCATCTAATACACAACAATTACATGCTTCTGTCACACACAACAGCTTCCTGTCATGTTTACACACTCTACTGATTGGTTAAGTTTTCCTCTCTTGCATTCGCAAACAAAAAGGAACCCCCTAGTGACGACAGTCAGTATTGACCATTTTTCTTCTGATGTTGTTTGCATGCACGATTCAAAAGTGTCAACAATGGTCGACAACAACGGTCTCCAAGTGTGCATGTGTCTTCAGATTGTGGACACTTTTACTAACACGCATGACTTGTAAGTTGACACATTTTAACAGTTGTATGACATAACCAACTACATTCAAAGGCTTGTTCAAGCACAATCAAATTGCACTGTAGCTCAACTGATAGAGCACTGTACTTGCAATGCAAAGGACCAGAGTACAAGTCCTGAAGAGCAGGTGACTCGAAACATGAGCCAAAAGTGTCATAGCAGCCCCACAAAATGATGTGGTTGCTTCAGGAATTGCATTTTTCATCTCACATTTGCTTTTTATGATGCTATTGGTTAGGTTTAGCATTTAGGTTTTAGGTTTAGGTTAGGGAAGAATGTTTAAAACTCAATAGAGCATTGCTCTTCTCTGCCCATCTGTTTGGGAGAGCATTTCAGGCATTTCACTTTGGAACGGGATGCATGTGAGGAGCCACGCAATATAGTTTTGCACAAATGTTGCCACAAATGCATAATTTTAATGAGATCTGAAGACAGTGACATGCAGTGGTTGATCCTGATTTGGCTTTTGTTTTTAGAACTGTTCTTTTGAAGAAAAAAAACAAAAAAAAAGCTGGTCATATTGTGTCTAAAATGGAAGTTACCCAATATTAATTTCTTCTTCATTGAACTGTTTGTATAAAAGCACTGAATATCAGTACAACAGCACACTTGCTCATGTGATATTGCTTAAATATTGTGCTGGTTGTTCAACAGAAAATCAAATACACTTTAGTTTGTTTGAGTAACAACGTCCTACTCCTAATGCTCTTCCCTACAGCCATTCTGGGCACTTTAAGATCTGTCTCTCAATCTGCTTGCTACTCAAAACTGTGGCCCTGACTTTTGACCACAAAATCTGTCCCCCTTTATTCTCTTCTCATTCCATGTCTGGCCCATGAAAACAGGTAGCCCTGGTGACACCCACAATCCCAGTGACAGCAGGTAAATTGCTTGTCAGAAGGTTCTGTGATGCAACCGGTGAATATTTTTAGAATATGCTTGGATACAAAGTGCTCCCACAAGCAAGTGATTCCTCACTAACTGTTTTTGATTAAAATATCAATGAAGCTGCAGGCCCTTTCATTTTTCAGGTCCAGAGCTGTCCATCTTTCCCAGACGGGCCTGGCACACTAAGCACCGTTTATCCACGACGAAGAGCATGTCATGTAATAATGATTGTCTCTGGGGAGCATTTAGAATGAAGGAAAATGCTGATTGGGACAATAGGCTGCTGAATCTCATTTGGGCTAAACTGTGACAGGTGACTGCTGGTATAAACATGCATTTCTCCAAGGAATAATGCTGTGTTCTCTTGCTTTCTTTCTCTCTCTCTCTCTCTCTTTTTTAATCATGTTACCAGCTGCAGCGGAAATTTTGTTTTATTCCTGAAGAATAAGAAAATATCCAGAGGTGCTGTTTGTTGGCATTGAGATCGTGCATTCGTAAACTTTAATCATCAGTTCAGATTACATGTCTCAGCATCCTATATATCAGTGGAAAACCAGAACAAAAATGAGAAATATAGAAACACATTTCTCAGGACATTTCTTATATGAACAGAACTAAGAAAGAGAGTGGAGAACTGCTTACCATCGTAAAATAGAGAAATGTGCTGTCAGTTTCACTTTTTACTATCTTACCATCTCACCACAGATAAGCTGATAAAAGCATTTATTTTGAGCAAAGGGATGCTGTTCTTCTTGTAGTGACAAAGCAACTGGAAGTCATTCATTTTCAGTGAGAGCTGGTGATTTGAGGAGACATGAGCGATGTGCAACAAAGTTGAGCAAAGTTTATGAGCAAATGAGCAGTGATGCGATGCAGCGACTATCAATTGGAGTGAAGGCAGTGTAGCTCATGTGATCTGCCGCCTGACACAGTTGAATACTGCTGTTGAGTAGGAATGCCTATTACCGACCAACAGTATTGGGATTGCATACTACCAATCTTACTATTTCCGCCATTTACAGATACGGCAGAAATAGTAATAGAAACATTGAAATTTATAGGTGAAATGTCCATTGTTTGGTGCTAAAATCAAGTTTTAAGTCAACAAAACCGACTTCCCTACCCTAAACCTTAAAACTTAACCTAATAAAAGGGCAATTGCAAAAACAAGCACTTCATTTTGTGATGCTTTCATTACACTTTTGGCATATGTGTCGACTCGCGTGCTCTTCTAAACTCATACCCCAGGCTTTTACATCATAAGTCCAATGCTCTACCTGTTGAGCTACTGTGCAACTTGATCATTACAATGTTATGTACTATAGTAAAGTTTTGATATCATAAGATAATAAGATACCATTATCTGAGGAACAGAGTGAAAAGAAGTGTTTATGGAATGATAATCTGTCGTTTTACTCTTGATTTGTGTGAATGTGAATAAAAGTAATTGTTTTTGTAGTACCTGTTGTGTTTATTTCACCATGAAACCACCATGATGCATACAACGAGCCACATAAAAATATTTATGCAAAAATGTACGTATAGTAAGGTGATTCTATTAGATTCTATGAAGTATGGTAGCATGCGATTCTGAATTTAGCCAATCGCTTTCAGTGTGAAGGGTGGCTGATCCCTGTCAGCACTCCCATTGGTAGTCGACAAATCGCATTACAGCTCATTTGTATAAAGAAGCACTGCTTAGCTTGATTGTTCAACCATCGCTGGAAATAGCAAATTTGTATTTAAAATTAATGACTTACGTTCACTGTGGCAAATTGCTGTCAGTTTGAACACCACTTCAGCTACGCTGCAAGGGAGTGCTGCTACAAATCTAGATCGCTCCCATTATTTCCCAACTACTGTAGATTGTTGCGTGCTCATAAAGAACAGTTTTGTTGATTATAATGGGAGTGAGCTAATTTTGTAGCAATCTAGTTTCCGCTCGCTTGCAGTTTAGACGGGAGGCAAGGCCTCGTCTGGCGTTTGCCGTTATAGATGAAGGAAAAGGAGCCAGACCACGCACCAGCTGCGTCTGCAGATGCTCGTTTAAAACCAGCTTCCTTCATGCAATTCTTTCCACTTGTTTATTTGCTGGTAATTTAGCCCTTGAAGCAAAAAAAAAAAAGTACAGCTTTGTTTTCATACTAACAAGGCAATTAGCAATCATTACCAATACTTTTTCTCTTTTTTCCTCTGATTAGATGTTCTCAATGCTAAATGTTGGAGTCTTAATCATTTGTTGAGCATAAGTGCTCCAGTTTGTGTACATCCAAGGAGGATTGTGTGTAGACACCTGTGTGTGTGTTTTGAGTAGGCATGACATGTTTAGCAGCAGATCTTAGAAGCCTCAGCTCTATTTGCATAAGAACAAAGCAAATATGGGTGGCTCCTGAATCGCTATCTGATAAGCAGTCACAGATTCCCCAGTGACCCTCTGAAGGCTGTGCAGCAGCAGGGTCCTTGATTACGATGGGTGGCATGTAATCGCATAAGAACAGGGCAGTAGTTTGTGTTCCTTATATCAATAGAGAAGCTCATAATCTGGACAGGAAATTTGAGTAGACAGGTGTCTTGATATTGAAAGAGTGTGATATGATATACCTGGTGATATGATATACCTGGTATGTACCTGGACAATTAGGAAAATTAGGAAAAACTGGCAAGCAAAACAACTTTATTGTTTTTTAATTATAATTTTTATTATTATAATTAAAAGTTTGAAACAATCTGCTCACATGGCAGAAATCTCTTTTGGAAGTATTCTAAGGGCACATCCATACCAAGCTTTTATATAGCTTATTTATTTTTCAGCTAAAAATCTTGCTCTGATACACAGAAGCACATCTGATACACATCTACAATCATACAGTAGATGTCCAGAAATAAAAATTAAATAATCTGAAAGTATGGCAAGCTTAATCAACCAAACACAGTCGTTCTGGCACGATCAATGATCAGCTGTTAATCTGCTCCAGTCCACAGGGTGAAGCCCCTTGTAGGACCCCTGATGGCATGAGTTTTCTGCCTGGCCTCAATGTCAATGCAGGTTTATCTGGCCAGGGAGAGAGTGCCATACACGGCAGAGCCCAAGCAGTGTCCCCAGAGCTGCATGCTATGCTCTGGGACGCCCGGCCTACCTGCCTCATCTCATATGCGAAACAATCACAGCCATATGTGAAGCTGCAGGAAAACAGATGCTGTTTTTCCATTTGTGAAATCAAGCTGTTGGAATGAAGTCAGAATTATGGGCACCGTCAGCAAAAGGGCAAATATTAAAGTGACAGTGTTGTTTATGGAAAGCACCTTGATTTGTGGACAAGTCTAGGAATGAAACCCAATTTTGATTTAACATGACTGTTATATTTTGTCAAAGTGCCTTTGTATTCTCCACAACAGTGAAGAAATGAATAAGTAAAAAAAAAAAAAAAAAAAAGATATTACATTTTTTATGATACTTCTTTATATTTTATGCAATGTCAAGGTTTTTTAAGTGGTTACTAGATGGTTGCTAGGGCATTTATAAATTGTTGTAAGATGGGTGCTTATTGGCCCAAGTCAAGAGAGACCTTCCCCAAGTCTCTATGTCTCCTAATCCCTAGATGTGTCAGCAGTATTTTAATGGAAGTCTATGGGATTTTTCACTCATTTTTCACCCGCCAGGCAGACGCATTCTGAAATAAAAAAAGTTTTGAATGAAAAATGTTATTTTGTATTTGTTTCAAACAGATACAATTTGTAAGTGTTCTTAATAACACTTATCATATCACAGTAGGCAGGATCTTGATTTCAAGATCGATTACACTTCCTAGTGCTTGACGCATGCGCGGAGCGATAGATAGCACTAGGACATGTAATTGAGCTTGAAATCATGATGATTTCAAGATTTATAGTGGAAAAAGGAGTTGCATTTTGGTTTGTCTCAAAACTAATTTGATTTCTTTAGATGTCATGGATTAAACCACTGGAGTTGTTGGATTACTTTTATGCTGACTTTATGTGCTTTTTGGAGCTTCAAAATTTTGGTCACCGTTAATTGCATTCTATAAAATCTTAATTTGTTTTCTGCAGAAGAAAGAAAGTTATACACATCTGGAATGGTATGAAGGGTGAGTAAATGATGCGCAAATTTTAGTGAACTATTCCTTTAAATCACAAATGACTATAGTTATGAAGTCATTTCATGGTGTAATTCTTAGAAATGTTCCATTTGGCTGACATACTCCTCATAAGTGTAATATCATAGTATCGTGCATGACTCTTGCAAGTGTAGTCCATGCCACCCTCCCCTCTACAGCCGGTGGTGGATCTGTCTGCAGTGGAGAGGCTCTTTTGTCAGTCATCTGTTGATGCCAACTGACAATACGTGGCAGCGCTGTCAGGTGAAGCATAGCAAAACAGAGTGAAAGAACTCCTCTGCACACACTGCTCCACAAAATCGCTTGCTCTCAGCACAGGTCACAGTCACGGAGGTGACACCTGTCACTCAAGTACAGTGCGGTCTGAGGGACGGTGCCAGACAGCCCTCCCTCCACATGCTTAAGTTTCACAAAGGACACCAGACACATAGTAGAGCCTGTCATATTCTGCAATACAGTGTTGAAAGTTTGAAATGCTGAGCATTTAGTATGTTTAAAGAAACAGCACTATAGTATGTGTTTCAAAATGATGTGGTAAAACTTTATAATAATGGTCCGTCATTAATAGGTAACTATGCAGGAATTAATGCAGGATTAATGAGTAGTACTACATTAACACTTTAGATACTACTATTAGATAATGTGGAAACACGGTTAACTAATCATTAAGTAATAATGAACTGATGACTGAGGTAGGTAATCACTGTTAGGTAATCAATAATTACTGAATTATTATCCTCATGAACTATTTTCCTCATTGAGAACTAACAACTAAATATTGCTAATGTAAAATAACTACTAATTAATTATTAATCAACAGAGGTGAGTAAAGTGCTACAGTTACATTTAATTGAGTAACATTTGGGGGGGGGGGTTAGGGTAGGTTTAAAAGTGGGTACTTTTTACTCTCACTCAAGTAAATGTCTACTGACATTTTTTTTACTTTTACTTCTTTACAATAGCCGGTGTTCCTGTCGTTACATTTCTGATTTTAATTTTAGGTAATGTGTAATTTATTGAGAGATTATTGAATGGGACTTTTACAAAACTCTTCAAAGTGAAACACTTTCTTAATTGGCACAGTGAAAGAAATAATAGTTTCGTCATGCAATGCCTTCATTTAACACCAAGACAAGCTGATATTTCAAGATTAAAATTATAGCTTCAACTTAAGGCAGCACGTCAAGGTAAGTTTTGGCTCTAATACTAACGCGGGCTTTTCTGTGTATTGTGATGGTCATTTTCAGGGTGATAATGTAACTGGGCTCTTCTGACATCCGTTTTTAAATGTACATTTTTAAATAAGTGCATCAATATATCTGTGTGCTTTGTGTACCGCATGTCATGAACAGTATTTATACATTTACTGGAAACTATCGCAGCTACTTCGGATTGGATTAACAGTATAAATATATGAAAACATCCAAGTTAAGTGTAAATGCCTTTTGCTCTGCCATTCGCATGATTGACAAGTGGAACGCAAACAGACAGCATTTCTGCGCATGTACAGCGATGGCCACAAGGCACACACGTGATAGAAGTGTGGGCATGAGGCAGTCGAAGAGAGTGGCTGTGTCCGAATCTTTCACTCGTTTACTCATTAACTAATTCCTATAAAGTGAATGGCAGTCAGTGCACTATATCTCAGCAGTGAGTGAATTTGGATGCTGATGTATACACCGAGCATCGGAGCTCTTGGGGTGTCTCAGAAACAACATCACAAATGCACTTTTAAAATACTTGGGCCTTACTTGTTATTCTTATTAAATAATATATTGATACAATAAATCTTCAATCTGTTTGACATTTTTAATATGCACTGTGTTAATATAAAAAGTAAACAAATGTTATCAAATGAGGAGTACTTTTTAAAATGTATCTGTATATTTTGCCTCTCTGTATTTTATTATGTTATTTTTAATCAATAATGATTTGTCAAGAAGTAACTTAATATATTCAGCATGAAGTAAAACATTGCAGGGGTGAAGGAAGCAGTAAACTCCCAGCTCGTACATCTTCCCGGCGACAATTGACCGTTGTCGAGTGTACATCAAATCTACTCTTGAAATTAGAGTGCATTGTGGGTAAGAATGAGTGAACAAAAGTAGGGAACATGCTGGTTTTCACTCCATTTTCTGTTGAAGTCTTGTGGAGATCAACACACTTATCCTTTAGACACATAATTGTATTATTTTACTTAATTTTAAGAAATAAGACTTTTAAAATATGCAGTGACCGTGAGCACCAGCAATTAAAAGCATTATCCTGTTTGTAGCCTATACAGTTATGTTAAATTTTTTAAATGATTCATAATTCATAATTTTTTGTGAATGTTTGTTAACTATATGTTTGATTAAATGAATACAATGTAGGAACAAACACTTGAGTATTCGTTACTAACTGACAAGTAACACCTCAGTTACAATTAATTTGTTTATACTGTGTTTTCACTTTAGAATAATGGTCCACATAACCTTTAACTCCCAAGGAATTAAACAGTAAGATTTCATTAATTAATAATGAATTACCATAACCCTCACTTTAGAATAATGGGCCAGGCCATTAGTAATTCTTTCATACATATGTGGTAACACTTGACTTATTACTTATGGGTTACCAGAATTATTTAAAAAATACATTCAGCAATAAACATACAGAAGTTACGAATATATAATTAACATAAGAGATGTCCTAAAGAATACACAGGTTGGGCACATACAACCCTGTATTTCTGTAAGATAAGCTGACTATGATCATGGCCATAACCAACATAGTCATTGAGGGGGACATGCCCCCCCCCCCAATATTCATAATATCAGTCTACTGATATGGGGGTTTTCCATGGTTAATTATTACATTATTGAATTTGGTCCCCATCAGTCCTGAATATGTGGTTACATCCTTGACTATGTTACTCTACCAGACACTGTAGCTTTGATTTAGTGAACTGTTACATTCGTAAATTAATTGCCAAAAAGAACCCATGATCTTGTTCACAATGAAAACATAGTCATTCACATTTTAGAGACATGTTAATGTTTTGATTAGTAATTAATAAGTAGTTATTTTACATAAGCCATAGTTAGTTAATATTTATCAATGAGGCAGATCAAATTAACACTGAAATACCTTCATCAGTTCACTATTACTTACTGATTGGTTAGTCATGTTTCCATATTAGTTAATAGTAGTAACTAAAGTGTTAATTTAGTACTACTCATTTGTCCTGCATTAATTCCTGCATAATTACCTATTAATGACGGACCATTATTATAAAGTGCTACCAGTGATGTTTAGGAGAACTAGAGCAGATTTGGCAATTGACATTCTAAATACACCAAAAATATGTGTACTTCCTCAAATTAATGGGTGTGGCAATTTCAGCTCAACTTCAGGTCCTGACCTCACTGATGCTCTTGTATCTGAATAAGAACAAATCCCCAACAGCCATATTCCAAAGACTTTGAAATCATAACTGATAGGCCAAAGACACCTAAGTTCCCTCTGGCAACAAATTTCATTGACAGAGCTGATGTACACAGCATACAACACATAGCATCAATGTAAAAACAGGCATAAATGTAAGACTGTGTGTGCCTGTGGTCATATTACAGCTAATTATCAAAGCTTCTCCTGAATCTCCTTCCAGGATGAACTTCCACTGTTCTGGAATGTGAAAAAAGAAAAAATATGGTGCTTTATTTCCAATCAGCATAGATTACCGGCATCAGTCAGGGCAGGACTAAATTAAACACCTCATTTGACAATGCAATGTGTGCTGTGTGAGCTCACTTATGAATCAAAATTATTTAACCCAATCATTAAGCCCCAAAGCCAACATTAGCATCAAGATCATCTACTTCTCTCCACCTCTTTTAATATATATCTTGCATAATTTTGGAATGGAGGACAATAGTGGACATCTAGTAACTCTTCTGAACTATCTGGGTGAGAGGCACTCATGTGTGTTTTGCTGGTGCTATTTGACATTTATGATGCATTTTAAAAGCACAGCCAAACTGGTATTGTTAAAAAGGAAAATATTAAAATGGCAAATAATTAGAGAACTTAAAACTTTCAAGAAAAACAAAAATCATATTTACACATATATATTATATATTTAATGTATTTACATATATGTGTGTGTGTGTGTGTGTGTGTGTGTGTAATGATGGATTGTTAAGCTTAAAAGAATGTTCCAGGTTCAATATAAGTAACACTTAATCGACAGCATTTGTGGCATAATGTTGAATGGCACAAAAATAATTTTGACTGTAATTTGGATCATTTTCAAAGAAAAATTCCCAGTTACAGTAAGCAGGCCCGGTCAACCCATTAGGCAACAAAGGCAAGCGCCTAGGGTGGCATCGCTTGGGGTGGGGGGGGGGGGGGGGGGGGGCATCTACTGAGCCAATAATATGTGTTCAGTCTGTGTCAAACAAAATGCACCCTGTGTGTTCTGATGATGTGTTGTGGCGCCCCCACGGAACAAATGGACCGTGTACTAAACGCCTTACTACCATACTACACTTACTGTTTCTGTTATACCTGTATTTGGCAAAAAAAACTAAAAAAATAGAGAGTAGTATGGATAGTATGCCATTTTGAACACGACCATAAACTCAGAAGGGCTCGTGAATCACAGTGATGCCCGATGTGTGAATTAATCAGTCTTTTGAGTCGGTTTTTCTTAATTAATTAGTCTAACGTGTGGGCTGAATCGTTTAAAGCTCTTTGTCACGCAGTAAAACAGTAACGGGATGCTTTAGAAGACAGAGAACTAAAACAACACTGAATAAAGTGAATATTTACAATTCAATGAAACAATCGTTTGCCAGTGATGAAGATCATGTGCGAGTGCAGTCTGTGAACGACTGTCTACTGCAGGTAAAGATACTATAAACATAAACGTGTCTCAAAACACTTACATTACATGAAAGCGCTTTAAAGTACCAAAACCAAACCAATACCATATTTTTTGGACATGTTCTTTGGAGTAGCCTTCCATATAAATACCATGATATAGGCCTACTTTATATAATAAAAATACCAAGGTTGTACCATCACTGTACCATGATACTGCCGCAGCAGGCTTTTAGAAAGGTAACTTTGATAAACTGCGTCTTGTGCTGTTTAATGTGACAAGATGAAAATATGTTTTTAGTCCAGTTATTAATGTGACACAATATAGATAGGCTACTAAAGAAAATGTTGAATTCTCATAAAATCACCAGAAGTGAATGTGTTGGTGCTGTTTTTGCTAAATAAATAAATTAAATAAATAATTTGAAACCCCCCCTACAATATCATGGTACAACAGATTGTGTTCAATGTGCACAGATATTTAGTGCAGTGTGCCTTTTTTAACACCTTTGACCACTTGACTTGGTTTACAAGCACTTAAATTAAAGTTCTTCCTACACGTAGTGATACCCATTTATGATGCCTTAGAAGCCATTTACTGAGTGCACCTTTAACATAATTATATGTGTTATGAACCAACATAAACTAACAATGAACAAAAGTAGCTATATATATTCATTAGCTTTAAACAAGATTCAAAAATGCTGTTAATGTCCATTTTTTAGTTTATGATAATTTTATGCATTAACTAATGTCAATGTATATACAACCTTTTATAAAGAGTTACCACTATTTTTATGAGGAACATTACACTGTGTGCAGCAATACAAACAGAAGTACACTACATTGTTCTCAAATGTAGAGTGAGAGAGGAGGGGAGCAGTCCATAAACATTCAAATAAACACACACTATTTAAAAAGTTTAGCCATGAGACACAAACATTATACATGTTAACATGATTTTAGTGTGATAAATTTGCTTAGTAACCTATCCAATATTGCAATTGTCATAGCGCAATTACCAGTAATCTGGTAAACATTGTAATGGCATTAATATCTGATTTTATCAGACTAACATCATCTTAACATGTTTAAAGTTTGCATTTGTTCCCCTCGCTGACAGGAACAGAACGAAATGTCACAGTGTACACTCACACCGTTGTATGTGTCATGTTGAATAAGAAGATGTGGAAATGCAACCTGACAGCCAATACAAACAGGTGAACTGCAGTCACCAGTCAAAATGACTGTCAAGAAAAGACTTGTTAGCCATCAGACAGACAATTCTGCCATCATTTATTTTACTTCTTCTGTAGAACAAAATTATATGTTAGGCAGTTTGCTAGTCTCAGACACCAGTCACATTCATTGTATATTTTTCACCATAAAATGAAAGTGAATAGTGATTTAGCCTAACATTAATTTGTATGTTTCACAGAAGAAAGTCATGTGGTTTCAGAACATGAGTAAATTATGACATAATTTTTAGTTTCGGGAGAACTATCCATTTAAATAATCAGAAAAAGAACCATGAGTGGTGAGAAAGGACTTTTGATGCGACAAAAGTCCTCAAGACAATATCTTGGCAAGGTAAAAGTGCCAAATTACAATCATAAAAGCTGATTTTAATGGGACTTAAGGTTTCAATTACAGTAATTGATCTAATTACTGGTTAAAGTGCATATATTTAACATTTGTAAAAATGTTTAAAAGTGGATGATTGAGAATGTGGAGGGACACCCCCATAAAACATGGCACTGTGGAGAGTACAATTGAATTCTTCCAATTAATCAAATAAGAGCACCAATTAACTAAGTGAGTACTCAGTAAGAGCTGGGTTAAAGGACAAAGGAACCTTTTTATAAGTGGCCAAGTTTTTATAGGAGTTAAAGAGGGTTGACTATAATATAGAGATATAAAAAATGGGATTTGGAATCACTGATCTTCTTTGTTATTTAAAGTACTCCTTGGAAAGATTTCAAATGAAGCAGCCTTTCATATAGTAAATTATGATTTGTACGTATATTTATTGTACAAGTGTAGTTGTACAATACAGTGTGACACATCTTGCAGTGTGACACATGATACACCTAAAACTATTTTGCTAATTTTAATAATCATGCATTCAGCTTTTATGACCTCATACTACAGAGATTGAGATACTACATGGAATATTTGTACCATTAAAAAATTATTTTTCACACCACAGGAGCATGTAAAATGAACTAGAATTTAAAAAAAAATTATAATTTAAAATGGAGAAATACATAAAAGAAAAGGTGAACATTTACAGTGTGAGAGTGAGACAGAGACCCAATAGCAGAAGATCTTTTCAAAGGATTTATTAACAACAAATATAACATAAATAATAACATAAAATGTGCTGGCTAAGTATTAGTATCGCAGCAGCGGCTGCATTAACAGGAGATGAAGAACGAGTTAGTGTGCCGCAGAGTGGGCAAAGGTCAAGCGTGTTCGTAGACAGGTGTATGCATTGTAGAAGTCAGGATTAGATCCGTATGAAGGTTACATTGAAGCAAGGTGTGGTGCAGATACTAATTCCCGATATGCAGGCAGAGACGAGGAATCCTCCACTGGCGATTCGTGGGCGACGAGGACAGGTGTACAGAAAACTGGAAGGTAACCACACTTCATGGAGTTAATTAACAGAGGTTCAGGAGAAGCATGTTAATTTTAATCTGAAAAATCACAGCCCACAAGCAGGAGTATATAAGACGCTGCTTACCTTCTTCCTGTGACAACTCTCCTGACATCCCACCTCCACCCCATCCTACCTATTCTCTAGATTCATCATCTAAATAAGTTAAGTCCGGGGGGGTAATCAGGACTCAAGTCGAATTTTGAGCTCCGATTCCTCCATTATAAGGACAGCAAGCCAAATACGTTTACTGCTTCAACACAAATTACATTAACATACAAACTACTGAACCGGCATGCGGGCAGAGACAGGCAACCAACAGATACACAAGACAGCACTAACTAGACAAAGAGAGCAAGGTTAGCTGCTTGACAGCATAAACAATAATCTAGTGAAGACAGTGAGGGCACACATGGATTAAGTAGGGAGTGCTATCAGAGTGGAACAGGTGTAGCTAGCACGTTAATCAGCGGCATGATCAGCGCTTCACCAGGAATGATCAATGTTCCCATGGAAACACTGATCATGTGTGCCAGCTCTGCCTGTGAGACAGGAGGGAGAGAAAAAACAAAACAACAGAATAAATCGGCAAACTCACCGGACTTACAAGGACTTACAGGACCTAAGATATACAGTACACTTTCCCTCTTACATTTACATACATTTTAACATAAAATCTTAAATCCATGAATAAAAAAATTAATTAATGGCTATGTTATGCATCATCTACCCACAAATGGGTAAACATTTTTTTACTTTTGTATTCTATTGTGCTTCAAAGGTGTCCACTTTTTGCTCAAGTCAAACCCTCTGAACCAAGTTCTGTTATGACATATCCATTTCAGAAAAAATTCGATTGGATTTTGCTGGAATTAACAGATGGTGTTTCCATTTTGAACTTTTTGCAGTAGAGCAGAAAAAAAGAGCTTGGAAAGTCAGGCTGTTTTTCTCACATCACTGACACGAGCTGTGGCTTAGATGGAGAAGACGTGTGAAATAATTCTCCCTCGCAAATTTGCTCACCAAGCTTACTGAGAGAGACCGAGCCAAAGTAGGGAAGAGACCATGCTGCATAATTATTCATCAGTCTCCCAAGCCGAGAAATGTAATCAGAAGCATTAGCTGTGAATTATTGCCCTACATATTAAAAATGTAATATCTGGAACTCTTTATGCAAACAAACGTTGTATGTAAAGACCCAACAGGCATGTTTAGGACATTTCTCAGTCTTTTAACTAATATGTGGGATACTATTATGTTCATAATAGCATACTAGCACACTACTATTACTATTTCTGCAGTATATAGAATGCATAATATCTACAGTATGCAAATTTTCAGGATGACCTGCCACATTTTCAAAAAAAAAAAGTATACAACAATGCACACTGCCCAGAATACTGTTTTCCACAACGCAATGTGCTTGACTTGACCTTCCATTTCTAAGTAACAAGTGAACTGCATGTAATATCTACTGCAAAGTAATATCTACTACTCTCTTTCTTATTTCATTTTTTGATCTGATGGCTTTATGCAAAGTAAGCATTTCAATTTTTAATATGATTACTGGACAGCGCTCAAACATGCAACAAGTTGAGGTCATGTGAGAACAATGTAGTGTACTTCTGTTTGTACTGCTGCACACAGTGTAATGTTCCACATAAAAAGTGGTAACACTAGAAAAATGTTGTATGCATTGACATTAGTTAATGCATAAAAGTATCATAAACTATAAAATGGACAATAACAGCACTTTTTATCTTGGTTAATGCTAATTAATAAATATAGCAACTTTTGTTAATTGTTAGTTTATGTTGGTTCATAACACATTTAATTATGTTAAAGGTGAATTCAGTATTTTTTTTTTATTTGTTGTCTTAGACTTACACTGACACCTAGTGGTGTGGATGCAACAATTTTCAGTTACCAATGCCATTATAGGAAATTCTCTATTCACAGTCAGCCATGATTTAATTCAGAAGTTAATAAATTAATTCATGAGTAAATGGTCCAATAATATGGCAGTTACTGATATTAAGCGAGTAATATGTGGCTGGTTACGTGATCCTAACATGGCAGCCCCCATGAGTCGACCCTCTCCTTGTAGAATAAAACATATTTATAAGGTTAGTAATTTGACTGGAGTCTTCATCTCATGTGAGTGCTCATGATTTATACATATGTTTCAAAATTAAAATTAATTTCTTTAGGAATAAAACTTTTTTAATGAGGAAAAATGACTTAGTGCACCTTTAACATATACGTTTTAATGTTAAAAATGTAAATGCAGGGTTGGGAGGGTTACTTTTAAAATGTATTCCAATACAAATTACAGAACCCATGCTGAAAAATGTAATTTGTAACGGATTCCTTTAGATAACTCAAGGTCAGTAACGTAATTTAAATACTAATAAGACACATATTAAAAAATGCATTCTCTGAAAAAAGCCTAAATATCTTATGCAGTGTTGCTACAAAAACAAGATAAAGCCAATTTATCCTGTTTTAAGGACTTTCAGGTGTTTTTACAGGAAATTGATGCAAAAATTATCATCAAGAATAAGATTTTAAGAATAAGATCGTTGCCCTGATATCAAATGTCTTCCTAGAGAGAAATATATAATCTAATGTGGATTTTAATCATAAAATGTAATCGTGCCTGGTAACATGTGCATGTAAAAGGGCAAAAAAATAGAATTTTAGCTTAGCATAAAGCTAAATGTTCACATGACAATATACACAAGGTTATCTATTTCTACTGCTCCAAACTTGTTTCAAACCTCCACAGTGTCCACAACCACATCTTTTTCTGATTGCATCATTTACACACATAAATGTTTTCCAACTGAATATACTAAATACATGAAAAAAATAACAATAAAATACAAAGTAATCTCTTCAGAAACTATATTCTGATTACCAATGTAAATTGCAACTGTAGCGAAATATAGTAACTAATATTTTGTATTTTAAATACAGAATTCCGTTACATTTAATCCATTAGTCCCAAACCCTGAGTATGCATATATGTAGAAACTGACATTTCCAAAAATTTGGATAAAGTAGTTCATTGTTAGTTCACCTTAACTCTTGAGTTAAATAATGTCAGTGCATACAATATCATTAATAAAGTGTTAACACAATTGTAAGCAGAATGCAGTGTATACTGTGCAGTATTCAGTATGAAACATGCTAGTAATACATTCCAAATATTGCCAGATTTTCTAAATATCATATTGTCCACTGTAATCTTATTAGGTCACCCTTACAGCACTAGCCACCCGTGCCCCATATCTGCAACATCATGTACCTAATTTTCCCATTAAAAACAATCGGCTTGCCCACATCACCACGAGCAGAGAGCACAACTAGAAAAAGATCACAGTTCAAAACCAATCAGAAAGAAAATATGGAAAACAGGGGCAGCGGTCACTGTATCTCACCCGCCCGATGCAGTAAGCTGCCACAGTTTGACTGACAAACTGACTTTTGGAGAGGCCTGTGCCCATTCTAGTCAGAGTTTATTGAAGGTGATTTTGATCTCCTCTATGAGGCCACAGCAGTAGCTATGCCATCTGTCACCTTGATTGCATGGCGGCCTCTCTGGGGGGTGCTATGGCTCCTGATCGTTTACAGATTGCACTGCTTTCTCCTCCATAAGGACCACATGCACAGAGCCAGATGGTGGGTATACACGGTTATTATGAGTCTTTATCTCTGTGCAGGAAGGAGTGGAACCATTAGGCCTCCCTCAGGATCTCCACTCAGCTCTGAAGCCATGCTGTTCCTCCCCAAATACAGTCTTCTTCAGCTGTCAGCGTCCTGTGCACACTGCTAATAAAAAACAAACAATGATGCGATCATGCCGTTTAATTCGAAGTTAAACACGAGCGTGCATGCATACGCACATTTGCACACTTTGTTTTTCGTCTGGATATAATGAGAGTTGTTGAAGGCTTTGCGAAATACTAGGAATCCGTGTTGATATCTGTTGCCATGGAAACTGTGACATCAAAGGTTGGCATAACAAAACCGTAGGTTATTATGGGAATAAATGTTTTGTCCTGTCTAATACAGACTTTGGTAACCAACTAAATGTACATAATGTCATAGTCATAAGTTAAATTCTCATGAATAACATCTCAAAACATAATGACCTGATTAAAGTAGGACTGGTTTTATTATGGTTATTACAAGGTGAAAATTTCACAATATCCCCTTCTTTTTGGTCTGTTTGTGCCCTTTTTGTAAATTTATCATATTCTGTAAGTTTTGTTGTATTTTCTCCCCAAACATGATATAGTTAGTTGATGTGTGGAATATCCACTTTTTTAATCAACTTCAAGATTATTTACAATCTCTATTACGTTACTGGTCAGAACATTTTTCACAATTTTAATCATCTTTTTGCATTCTGTAGCTCATTTTAATGGCCCTGGTGTGTGACAAACACAATTCTGAAAGCACAAATGTGCTTGCATATCTCCATACATTCCCTCAAATTTTATGAGGTTAAAAAAAAGCTTCATGCATAATAAAAGAAGAAAAGAATTAGCAAAATGCTGTTTAAAATATTCTTAGATGGACTATTGCATGTCATACTGCAGGACATGACAACTACCCATATTCCTTTTTAATATCATGTTTTTTTCAAAATGGGACTAAAATCAAAGTCTAACATTTTATTTCTCTCATTCACAGATGGTTTAATGTCTGCCTCTTTTAGTAAAAGTCATTGGGCATAAGAGTGCCGCTTTCAGTCTGGAATGAAATTATGGCAGGCAATATGTGTTCCAATCCTAGACATATGTAGCACATGACCAGGAGGGTAAAGGACAATGTGCACAAAGAAAATAAAACATGTGTACCATCAATGCATATTTTTCATGCTTGTTTAAAACTCTAGAGTTAATTTGCAATATCATCCAGTGAAGCAATTTAGACAATTTCACACTGAGCAATCCAGTTCTCAATGAAGAACATTATACTCACACATCATGTCAATGTCACAATGTCATAATGTCACAACAGCACAAAGCAGACTTGATGAGTAGATCTTAAAGTCACAAAACATAGTAGAAAAAAAATTGTCAGTGAAGTAGGGACTTTTCAATTATTTCAGGCTGTACCAGAATTAGGCTTGAACTATCTAGGTGTTCCAATTAAAGTTAAACAACATTGGGCCTCAAAAATTACAAATAGAAGTTCCTTTAAAATGTTGGCCGCCCTGGAAATCATTGTATATTTACACACTGTTCAGATCATATGCAAAGTATGTGAAAGACATAATTACAAAACACAAGTAGTGCAACTCCAAATCTGTGCTGACAGCAAACAGAGTGGCCTCTTGACAGTCTCATAAACCTAAGCTACTTTTAATTGGTTCATTTAATTCTTAAGTAAAGTCAAGTTTGGCTGTGCTCAAAGGGAATTAACAGTGTGGAGACCTCGTGCATGTCATTGTTTTTCGTTTCTGATTTCCTGTCCAAGGACAATGTGGCAATATGTTGCGTTGTTTGGGACAACAGTCTATGAGCATGAGCCCTCGTCAGACCACTGCACAGTGCTCACAGTGACACGAGCCTGTGGTCACAAATGTGCTTATGGCACATAGAAAAGCAATTTTATTATCCTAGGCTCAGCCATGCCACTAAAAGGAAATCTCATCACGGCTATTCAGTACCATTCAGGACAGACATTCATATTTATCTACATACATATGTCAAATTTAGAAATGTTTATATTTAAGCTGTGAGGAGTTTGCCGTATTCTATTCAAGTATCCCTTTTCTTTTTAACATTCAATTTACTGTTGTTTTTTTATGTTTTTTTTTCCAGAAACGGTTTGTTGATGAGCGAGGTCAAAGGAGAATGGCCTGACTGGTTCGAGTTGACAGAAAGGCTACGGTAACTCGGATAACCACTCTGTACAATTGTAGTTAGCAGAATAGCATCTCAGAATGCACAACACGTCAAGCCTTGAGGCGGATGGCCTACAACAACAGAAGACCATGTCAGGCACTTTATTAGGACTATAGTGTTTCTAATAATGAGCTCAGGGACTGTATTTTTATGTAGACTCCCCAAAATGTAAATGCATTTTTTAATGTGAATAAATATATTGTTCAAAATAAAGACAAAAAGTATGTGGTCACTGTCTAGTGGTCAAAGTTTGTGGAACATTTCCATAGTTAAAGTGATGATCTACAATTGTGGTTACTCTGCTAGGACACCTGTGTGAACTTGAGGGGAGCTGACTTCAAACATCCACTAAAAATAACATTGAGATCAGTTGTTTAAAACCGTTTTTAAAAATGACTGAGAAAAGTGTATATTAAGTGTATATTTAGTTCTGAGAAAAGCTCTATATTTGGTTGCCTATGTCACTTAGTTTGATATTTTGCATCTAATGACATTTTTAAGGAAGACTGTCCAAATACATTATGGGGCTACTGTATTATATCATAATTAATAACCTATGTAATCTGTCTGAATCACATAAAGATGGTGTATATTGACACTGCCTGATATAGAAGAATTGATGACCAAACTTGCTGGTAATTGGAACAGACCAGCACGACCACTCAAGACCCTTCCCTCCAGAGAGCATGGCAAGCCTTGCACAGAAGAACTGAGTTACTTAGGAGAAGCTTTTCCATATATTTGCTCTGGAATGGACTCATGGTGCACTATACACTCAAAGCCTCTCGTCTCTCTCACCCCTCTGCATCAATCTGTTACCAAGCTGTTCCCACATTTTGGTGAATTTCCCAGGCTAATTCCTTGGCAGAGACAGAGAAGAGAGGCTGATTACTTCAGTGTGAACCTCACAAGCCTTTCCAAGCCTACGAAATGTTCAGTGGATGAGCATCTCTTCTTTGTCTGACTTGGGAAGCCTGAGGACTGTGTAGGGACAGAGACTTTGATTTTCCAAATTTGATTACAAGCCACCAAACAATCTGTGTTTCATTGCTTTTTACCATAATTATTTAGACACTTAATGGATGGAATATTTTATAGAAATGCAACAAAAATAGGCATTATATGAAAATATTTTCAGCTATTTTAAAGTGTTAAATGAATCTCCAAGTTAGAGAAAACGATAATCAATATTTTTACAGATATTCACACTTCTAGTAGTTATTGCTTCCTTAATATTCAGTCTTCCAATGGGCAGCACGGTGGCTCTGTGGTTAGCAGTGTCGCCTCATAGTAAGAAGGTCCCGGGTCAACTGGGCCTTTCTGCGTGGAGTTTGCATGTTCTCTCTGAGTTTGCATGGGTTTCCCCCTAAAGTTCATAAACATGCAGGTTAAGTGAATTTGAGACTCTAAATTGCCCCGTAGGTGTGAGTGAGAGTCCCCCAGCCACTGGGGGTTGCGTCAGGAAGAGCATCTGGCATAAAACGTGTGCCAAGTCAAATATGCAGATCACGGATGGTCCGCCGTGGCGACCCCTAACGGGAGCAGCTGAAAGAAGAATAATAATATCTGGTCTACCAATAAATGGCAAAATCTTGTTCCAAATCTCTTTTTGGAAACGTTCTACTTTGTCAGAATCGACATCTAGAATAATATAATATTGTCAACAATAATATTGTTATTATTGCAGTTTTTAAATATTCATATTTTAAATTTTTAGTAGTCTGATTATTTGAATAATTACTTAAAGACTATTTAATAAAACAATAATTTAAAAACAGTTCTGCATATCGGTTATCAGACACTTAAAACATTACAATAATTGGTATTTGTCATAAAAAACAATATCAGTCAATCTGGTCCAAGTAACCCCCATGCAGTGATTAAAACTTGCAGCAATAACTGAATTTTTTAGGGCAGCCTTATAGATCTTTCAAAAAGTGCAACCAATAATGTATCTAAACATCATCAAAAGATATGAATTCTAAATCTATCCTGGAACTCTGTCCATTGATACTTTTTATTTTTTCTCTTCATAAATTACCATTCTGGGGCTGTGTGCAGATATTACTAGGTTGCAGGACAGCTGTGTCCCATTAAAATATGTGATGGTTGTTGATTTCCTACAGCACATGGTCATCAGGCCAAATCTACAGCCTGTAATTAGGAAGATGAAATGTATAATTGTGCCTTAATTTTGATAAAAATGTATCTGTTACCCATCGTATAATCAGCCATTATGCTCACAAATCAATGTCAGTAGATTTTAGCAGGGAGGCATTCACCATTCTGACAGACATGTCTACATGTCACATCATGCTCTACCCTGTCCTCAGCTCAAGTCATTTTTGCTGTTTCACCACCTGCAACACTGCCGTCCTGTGCTTTCACTTATCATAGATCAACCTTAACAAAGACATGGCACTGCGAAACAAAAGGAGGAATTATTTTTTACGGATAGCTTAATTAATTGAGATATTCCCATAGGAGTCCATATCTGTTAGACTGTCTACACTCACTGAGCACTTTATTTGGAACACTATGGTAAAGTGCCCAAAGTGGTCTTCTGCTCTTGTAGCACATCTGCCTGAAGCTTTAACGTGTTGTGTATTCTGAGATGCTATTCCGCTCACTACAATTGTCCAGAGTGGTTACACGAGTTACCATAGCCTTTCTGTCAGCTTGAACCAGTCTGGCCATTCTCTGTTGACCTTTCTCATCAACAAGGCATTTCCATCCATAGAACTGACTCTCACTGGATGTTTTTTGTTTTTGGGACCATTCTGAATAAACCCTAGAGTCTGTAGTGCGTGCAAATCCCAGGAGATCAGCAGCTACAGAAATACTCAAACCAGCATAGGTGTATGTGTGTTCCTTATAAAGTGCTCAGTGAGTATATATGCTAGTGTACTAAATACATTTTTAGCAGATAAAGGCATTGTATATTTACAGTCTTTCTCTTAAGAGACAATAGACCAATATATTGATGATCACTCATGCACTCACTGGCATATCAACATTTTTGTCCAATAAAATATTTGTCTAATAGCTTGTGTGATAACTGCTAGGCCACAACTCCAACAGTTTTTTGGGGGGTCTTTTTTATGGGCGACATTATTACTAATATCTGCCACTGAAAGGCAGTACGTCTTGAAGTGATTTCGCAAACATAGAATCAGACCAGTTCAACTAAGCTTTCTGCATTTGCATCCACGCATGCTACAGCACAGGAAGTTCTTGTTTCTGAGGGACAGAAACTGTCCATCCACTGTCAGTGCAGCATTATGGACAAATGGACAGATGGATGGAGGAGGCAGAGGAGTGGGAGAAGGTCACGAGGAGAAAAACAAAGCTTTTCATGCCGCATGATGGAGTGTGATATTTCTAAGCAAAATGTACAGCTCTGCCAAGAGCGTCCCAGTCAAGCGCTGCTGAGCTTGTAGCAGTTATCAATGACAGCATGCTTGAGGGGGCACCCAAAACCCAACGGAGAGAGAGGAACAGATAATGCCTTCATCTCCAGTCTAAAAAGAAGAAAACACAGTGTAATTGACCAGTAGCATTCATTATTACTGGCTCTTTGAATCTGGGGAAATCAATTGTAAAATATTGCATTGACAAGCAAATGAAGTAAATACTGTTTGTTCAGTGATCATTTGTTGCTGTTCTGTCAGACACGTTGTTAGCCAAGCCAATGACCGTGCAACTCCAGTTGTTCTCTCTTATTCTGAGAATAACCAAAATATTTCTTCTGTTGATTTTCCTTTGTATTGCTTTATAGGGATAGTTCACCCTGGAGTAACATTTCTGTCATCATTTACTCACTTTCAAGTCATTCCAAACTTTATGCACTATAAATAACTCATTTTGTGTTACACAGAAAAGTCAAAGGGGTTTAAAAAACATGAAGGTGAGTAAATGAATAAATTTGTATCTTTGAGTCAACAATTCCTTTAAACAATTGACAGCTTAAGACCAAGCACCATGACAGGCATGAATTATGGCTTTTAATGACTTCTGCGCCTCTCAGAAGGGGCCGCATTGCTGCCAGCTACTCACCCCAAGCACTGCATGAGATGCATCACTACAAAAGGTAACATAGGGAATCGGATCTGGGGCAGGACTCCAGCAGTACAGCTTTATAATCACAGTCCAATGGTTCCTTTCTGCATTCACTCAGCCATAATTATCTGTGTGGATTTTTCTAACTTCTGCAATAGTAGAACATTCTGCTTAACATGTGGCACCCATAATAATTAACACAAAATTAACACATATAATTTTATAGCCCTTCTGCTGCCAAGCTTTGCCAAAACAGGCCCCTTGTTTGTGCAGAGATCTCTGGAGCGCTTCATTACGCCCACCCTTCTTCAACATTACTTACTCTGCCTTACTCTGACAATGATTTGGAAAGACAAATTATTAAAGGTGTGCTCAAGAACCTTTCAAGTGAATTAGCCTATGATGTCCTAAGGTATATACTGTATGAGATACGGTTGGTATAATAGTAGTGTCAATAACACAAAATTAAGACAGTGTGTTGTAATCATATACCACTTTTTGGTGAAAGATGACCAAATAATGGATCATGTGATAGGTAGGAAGATTCTTGAGCCATGTTACTGCTAATCTCACAAAGACTTTGACTACTGGCATTAAGCTTGGTTCAATTTGCTGCTTATTCTAGCCATGATCCACTTACTTGGACAGGAAGAGACCATCTTAATGACATACAAACTGACCAACCACATTTTGCTTTTAGGCAACCTGGTCTCATAATCACGCTGCTATATCTCAATTTTTGCTAAATGATTTTGTGACTTGTTGTACACATCATGCAGTTTCCTGGTGAAACAAACACTAGAGATGCTACAACAATGACTTTAAATCACTGTTCATAAATGCCTTTCACTCTGTTCTTGTGAGGCGATGCATTTTAATTTATTACATTAAATGTATTACATTAATTTACATAACCAAACTTTTGTTACAAGCCTGTTTGAATTTGATCAAATTACGTGGCAGCTCAACTGAAATTGTTGCACATGATTCAAAGGAACTGGGTATGAGTTCTGAAGAGCATGCAAATCAACACATAAGTCAAAAGTGTCATAGAAGCACCAGCTAATGCGTTTTTCATTTGACGTTTGCTTTCTATGACACTATCAGTTAGGTTTAGGTTTAAGGTTTAGGTTAGGAAGGTGGGGTTTGTTTATTTAAAACTCAATAAAGCATTAACCTTAAAAAAAAAAGTAACTTTTTACCAACTTTGGCACCAAACAGTGGACATTTCAACTTGGAACTGCCACGATATCTCTAAGAAACCACGTAATATGATTTTGCAAAAATGTTTCCACAGTCATATTGTTTTTAATAATAATGTTTAAAATGTTTTCCACATTCTGATGGTTGATGTGAATTGAAGATCATTACCCATATCTGCATGATTTTATACATTGCACTGCTGCCACACAATTGGGAGATTAGACAATCGCATTAATAAGTAGGTGTACATGTGCTGCTAATAAAGTACTCAGTGAGTGTACCGCTCTGTTAGAAATTATCTCAATAAAAACGCTCAAAGAAAACTCCTGAGCAGCGCTCTGTAAAACCAATCAATGCACTCTATAACTTCAAGGACTCACGATTACTCAGCTTTATATGGGTGATATACGAATATGTATGAGAAAATATGCACTGCTTTGAAAACTGAAGGAAATGTAAAAAATATAATCCCTGGAGGCCTGGGTAGCTCTGCTAATATTGACGCTGACAACCACCCCTGGAGTCACAAGTTCGAATACAGGGTGTGCTGTGACTCTAGCCAGGTCTCCTAAGCAACCAAATTGGCCCAGTTGCTAGGGAGGGTAGAGTCACATGGGGTAACCTCCTCATTGTCGTGATTATTGGCTCTCGCTCTCAATGGAGCGCATGGTAAATTGTGCGTGGATCGTGGAGGGTAGCATGAGCCTCCACATGCGGAGTCTCCGCGGGGTCATGCACAACGAGCCACGTGATAAGATGTGTGGATTGATGGTCTTAGAAATGGTAATTGGGTATTCCAAATTGGGAGAAAATTTAATAAATATATATGTATATACACTGTATATACAGTATATTCCCTAAATTTCATCCCATTACCTGTATATACATCACAAAAATCCATTAATGAAATTACTATCTATAATTTGTGAGCTATATAGGCAAATGTGAGATTGCATATGGCAGTTTCTAGCAGTTGGCAAGATAAAACACTTCAATTTCAGTCCACTGTAACAGCAGGATGTCTTTTCAGTAGATCACAGAGAACAAGCCAGACACTGGATTCATACTTTTAGGTTGAATGAGCAATGATGCTCAGGCGCGTCAAACATTTGTGGCCTCACTCGGATGCCCCTCTGATGGCAAGAACTAAAAGGGAGGGCCTCTCAATAAAAGGATCAAATCTCCCTCTCGTCCTTGATTTTTGTTCTTTGATTAAAGAAGAACATTTGTGATTTGCATTTTAAAATATGATGATCACAAACAATTATTGCTCCGTCTGTATGTCTTACAAAATATGAATTAGATTATAAGCCTCCGTGAGCACTGATTTCTTTACAGCCTTGTTGCGCTGACTGTATTTGAAGTTTCCTGCGGTAACTTCATTATCCGTATTTTGTCCAGAATTAGTGGAGCGTGCTGAAAATTGCTAATGGCAGATGTTTCACCACTCTGTCACACTCCTTGTATCATTTGATTTGGAAAGCAACATACGGTGTTCTGGTCTATCAGTATGTCACAGGCTGTCTGCAAACAGCTGGTCATAACTCAGTTCAGTGAAAACCATTACTTTCCAATGAAGTGCTGGAGACAGTCCAAATTGTGTTTTGGCATGGCCTCAGCCCCCTAATGCTGCCGGCTTGACGTTGCAGGTAGAGAGGGACAGGCCGGGTGCCAGCATCTTCAGCTAAACAAAGCACATAGCTAGCAGGAGGGGACAGAAGTCACTGGGAACGCTCCAAACATGGGGATGTTTGAGCCTATGATGAATGTTTGAATGGGGTTTAAATGAGGTGATCATCTTTGACCTTTAAGAGAGAGACAAGGAGAGACAATAAGGAGAGACAAGTTCCTGCAGTGTAGCAAAGGCAAATCATAGTTAGTCAAATTGGATGTGGCTGCAAGATACCTAATTGTCACTGATGGTCAGTGCTGGGTAGATTACTTCTGAATTGTAATCTGATTCTGTTACAAATTACATGATTAAAATTGTAGTCAGTAACATTATCCCTTGGATTACATTTTCAATGTGATTTAATTTAATTAATTGGTTCTTAATTGGCTTTTGCATTACTTTTGGATTACTTATGACCTAAATCTTCTTTATTTGATGTCACATGCATTTGAGTAGGATTAGCTTGTCCCATTTTGACATAATCTTGCTTAAATGTTAAAGGGGTCATGACATGAGTAATAAAATGTTCCTTGACCTTTTGACAAAGGTCATTGTAGTATAAAAATATACTGTGCATTTCAGAACTCAAAACTTTCTCCTCGCTGCAAAAAGGGGTCATGACATGAGCATTTGTTGAAATCAAGCTGCCAAAACTAATGGATCTCTACTTCCTCCACATTGTGATGTCACAATGTGGTAGACTTTGCATCTGACTGTCTCCAAAAAACACATCAACGCCTATTTCATGCTATCATTTCCGTAGCCTGCCCAGCAGTGGTGAGCAGTGAGAGGGCAAGAAGAGAGAGCATGTCAGTCAAGAGCAGAGAGCCAATCATAACAGTGGGCATGTACTTTCAGGTCTTAAAGGAGAAGCAGCACCAAAAACAAGATTTTTATTTTTTTTGCTCAAACAGAGTAATCCTCTGATAGTGTCATAAAGCCACGGTGTTAACATTTTATATTAAACTGTGACAGGAGAAAAGGATTTTAACATTAAAAAACATTACACACATAACCTTTAAAGACAATGCAGAACCCCAACAATAATGCACAAAATTCACCCAAAAATCAATCTTTGACACTTTTTTAATGTCAAAGCATGACAAAATTAGTCATAAATGTGCATATTTGACAAAAAAAAAAAAGATTTCTTGAAGACTTCCAGATCTTGCAGACATCTTATAGCAAATCCATATAACAAGTCATTACCCTTCAAAACATCTAGGCAAAGGTTTATCAATTTCCTACTGCCCACTAACTGATGCTTGAGGTCTATTAAGCTAAAGCTTCCATCAGTAACATTTTCCACAAGCTATTTACTTTTATTTTATTTGTTGGTTTGACATCTGTAAACTGACAACTGATCTATTAGTGGCCCTCTAATAATGATGGCTTGGAGGTCAAGTACAGCACTGATGAGTCTGAGCAGTGTTAATCACTTGTGATTCACTCCAGGATTTAAGTGTTTGTTTTTATGCAAGGCCAGAGTCCTCATTTTCTCTGCCCCTCATTGGCATTGTGGGTTACAGGACTGACAAAATAGATGGAAATTGCATTAACGAATGTTTGCCGCTGTGAATGAGTGAATTCACATGAATATGTGTGAACCCCCTCCTTGCTACTTTGAGTTGATTTCCTCTTTCAATTACAATAATAAGAATGTCCCCATTCTGTGCCATGTCTCCAAAGTGTTCTCCTCTCTCACATCAAGATTCATTGTTGTCATTCTCTTTACCTGTATCACTTCTGTCTGATTATCTATGATTTCTATGTCTGTTGAAAAACAGAAAAATACTGTCAGATTAAAAACATAGATTAACTGTATAAAAAAGCAATTAGCTTCACCATAATTAACATCTATTACTGTAATTCTACAAGAAATCTCCCATATAATTTAATGAAATCTTTTACTTTTATCATATATTAATTGTTAGAACAGAGTCATACACCTCTAAAACACAGAATAATTATCTTTAAAAGAATGATGAAGAGAATGTTAAGTACAGACAATTACTATTGTTATAACAAAAAATTATAATGTAAATCTAAAACCATTTATATATAAAACATTTTGCAAAACAAATATACTTTTCAAAAGCCCAGGTTTAAATAAACTGTCAGAAGTGTTGCAAAAAAAATATATATATATATATATATTATTATTATTGTAAATCTGTAAATAAACTGTAAAAATACATTTGTTTTCTTTCTCTAAATGTAGGTTAACTGTGCTTTTGCATTGTGTCATTCTTCTTTTTTTTTTCATGCAGCAGGATAAGATATGTCTGCATAATACTTTAAAATCACTGAAATAGAGATTTTTTTGCAGCAGTTGCCCCCAATTTATGCTATAGAATTTAAACTTTATGCCTGTAGCAACATTTTGAAAATAGTTTGCAGTACTAATTAAAAAATAAAATACACCTCCACTCATTGATTCTTTTTATTTATTTATTAAAATTCACAAAAACAACATACAAAACAACATACAAATTCTTTTGCTCAGCATATTACAAGAACTCAAATGCTTAAGCTTACTTTTTAAACAACAATTTTGTTGAATTTTTTCACTGGTGCATCATTTTTTAAAGCTGACAAATTAATCTCTAAAATGTTTTTGCTGTGGTAACAACAGCTTTTGTTTTTCATCCCTGAAAAAAAATACAAAGGAGTTTTGCCTTAACATAATATGAATTTAAACATGATAACACACACACAAATCCACACATTCATACACATATATTTACTATAATAATAAAAGCAGAATGAACCTGCAATGGAACATTTGAACATTTATACATAAAAAAATAAAAAAAATAAAAAAAATAGCACTTCGGCTGAATGATTCAGTCATGGACAGTGGTTCCATGTGATTGAAACAAGTTCTTTTAACAAAACATAATCAATTTAAACCCAATAAAATGGACCATGTAAAACTAACTTGAATGAATGGTGTTAGTTTAACATGAATGAATGGTTTTCATTTAACTTGAATCAATCATTTTCTCTTACATTTAAGCATTCTTTTCTTGTTTAGCCTACATGTTTATATCACGTTAGATGAAGTCAATTAGGTCAAGTTACTAGAACTAGGTATAATGCCAGTTATAAATGTCAATTCTATTTTATCATTCTCTAGTAACTGTCAAAGGAGACTACAGATGTAGCACACGGTATGAAACTAATACAAGTTAAGCTCAATCAAAAGAATTTGAGGCAGTGTTGATTACCACAAAACTATTTTGAATTGTCCTTCCTTTTCCTTAAGTGAGGCACTTACAATGGAAGTAAATGGGGCCATTTTTTGGAGGGTTCTGTATCAAACTGTATAATTTCTACTAACTTAAAAAATTTGAGGCAACTGATTGCCTTTACTTTTACAAGTATCAAAACTTAAGCCTCAAGTATGCATAACTTGTTTTTCTCAGAAACTGTAAATTAAAAGATATTATTTTGGTATAAATATGCAAATACTAATGTTTATTTTAATAAACCACAACTAAAAATGTAAAGTTCTACAAAGTTAATTAATATATTTATACAACTTTAAAAAATGTGTTTTTGAAATCATTAATATGCTTTGTATTAACCTTTTTTAAGCCATGTTAACTTAATAATTAAACTATATAATTTTAAGTGACTTGAAATGTGCTAGTAGTATTACTTAAAAAATCTTTGCAACTGCTTTGTTATTTTTGTGTTTTTTCTATTTATTTATTTCCTTACATGTGAAAATTTTGTAACTTAAACATAAGCAAACTGCATGTAGTAAACATTTAATATAAAAAGACAAGGTACAATTATTGACAAAACATGAGGCACAATACTGTAAATAAAAAAACCTTTGACTCAGATCCCATGCATAATCAGTCCACACATAAATAAAAATCTGAAAAGCCTGGGCAGGTGTGTGATAACTTCACTTTCAAAAACAATACAATTTGTGACCAGATTGTAGTGAATTGTAGCACCTGTGAGTTCTTTGTCCACAGTTAAAAAAAACTGGGCAACTGGTGAATATCGTCTTGGTTACTGTCATTACCTCTGTTCCCTGATGGAGGGAACAAGACATTGTATCGATGAAGTGACACTAGGGGTCACTTCATCAGACTGGGGGGGGGGGGGGTGGCTTTCTCCTTCTCTGCACGGCAGTGCAGCTTGCCCCTGGGCACTTCGACAGCGCATAGAGCTAAAAGAGTTATATTTAAAAGAGTGATTTTCTCTATAAAAGAGTATTTTCCTCTGAAAGAGCTTTACACAGCGGCGTTGAACGTTCTTTTCAGGATGTGTCTTTTTAAAGATGCCATTCTGCCCCTGTGTAGTTCCTGGATGTGGTAGAGTGCTCTCCGCTTCAGACGGCCACAAGCGTTGTCTCGTGTGTCTGGGCAGCGATCACACCGAGGCAGCATTTGTGGATGGTTCTTGCTCTCACTGCGAGGGCAAGACCATGGCAACGTTGCGGTCGCTGCTTGCTTTCAATAGAAAGCACACCACTCCAGCCGCCCCCCGTGTTGCTCCTTCTTCCCATATGATTGATGATGATGCGACTGGCGCCGGAGGCGATCTGGGGACGGCAGCGGGTGCAGCTCTGCCAGGTACGCCCCCTCGGACCACCCGCCCCCCGGTACGCTCGTTGACTCCCGTCCGTGCTCGAGGCAACAGAGGCTCGCCTCACGGCCAGCCTGCCTATCCTCTAGAGCTCGAGGTGGATGAGCTCGCGCTGCATCAGAGAGCGCAGCGTCTAACGCCGATACCTCCCCTGGGCTGCTGCCTTCCGGCCAGAACACCCAGGCTGAGGCTGACGCACAGATGTCCGATATGCTTGCCCGGGCCGCCACTAGCGTGGGGCTGGACTGGAACCCTCCCGTCCTCCCCACAGCCCCCGGTCCCATTTTTTCCCGGAAGTGCATGATGAGCTGACGTCTACGTGGAGGGTGCACTCTCCACTCGTCATGCCACTCGCTCATCCGCTCTCGCTACCCTCGATGGCGTGGCGGCCTATGGGTATACGGCGATTCCTCAGGTGGATAGGGCTGTTGCGCTCCATCTATGTCCCGGAAACCCTACAACCTGGCAGGGTCGCCCTGTGCTCCCTTCTAAGACCTGCAGGACAACATCTTCAGCAAGCTCCCCCGGTCCAGAGCATCTCTTTTCTCGGCATGGAGTTAGACTCAGTCTCAATTTCAGCACGTCTCACCAATGACCATGCGCAGTCAGTGTTGAGGTGCCTCGCCGCTTTCAGGCCGGGCACAACGGTTCCCTTAAAAAGTTTCCAGAGGCTCCTGGGGCATATGGCATCCTCCGCAGTGGTCGCACCACTGAGGTTGATGCATATGAGAAAACTTCGGCACTGGCTTCAGACTCGAGTCCCGAGACTGCCTGGAGTTGCTAGAAGTTTCTCCCACTAGTTCAAGACAAAGACATCCTGATCAGGTCAGACAGCACCACTGTGGTAGCGTACATAAATCACCAAGGCGGCGTACGCTCCCGCCACATGTCACGACTCGCCCATCGTCTGCTCCTTTGGAGCCAGCAGTGACTCAAGTCGCTACGCGCCACTCACATCCAAAGCAACCTCAATCTGGTAGTGGACGCGCTGTCACGACAACGCTTGCCCGGTGGAGAGTGGAGGCTTCACCCCCAGTCGGTCCAGCTGATTTGGAACGGTTCAGCAAGGCTCAGGTAGACCTGTTTGCATCCCAAGAAATCTCCCTCTGCCCACTCTGGTATGCCCGTTCAGAGGCTCCCCTCGAGGCAGACGCACTGGCACACAGCTGGCCTGCGGGGCTGCGCAAGTGCGCATTTCCCCCAGTGAGCCTTCTTGCACAGGTGCTGTCCAAGGTCAGGGAGGATGAGGAACAAGTCACCCTTGTGGCTCCTTATTGGCCCACCCGGGCCTGGTTCTCAGATCTCGTACTACTCGCGACAGCCCCTCCCTGGCGAATTCCCCTGAGGAAAGACCTTCTTGTAGGGTCTGCAAAATGTAAAAAAAATCAAACTTGTGCACAGTGATGTCACACGATGGCAGTTTATGGTGACCACCTCTTCAAGCTTCAAAAGGATGTAAAAGTATAATTCAGGAGTCTAACAAATTATTGTATGCAACTTGTGTCTTGTTCTGAAGGAATATGCTAAAGTTTTGCTAGAAATAACCGAAATCAAATGTATTATTTAGTGGAAATCTTCAGCGACCGTTGATCTCCTGTGCGCGTTCATGAGCTTTAGAGCTACTGGCACAAGAACAAACCCTTTAATATGGTGTGTTGCTTTCACTATGATTAATGAATGTTTGTGTAATAATTGTTCATGAGTCACTGCTTTGTCCTGAGCTGTGAAGCTGCCCACTTTTCTTAAGAAAAATATTGTACATTCTTTGGTTTCCCAGCATCTTTTGCACATTTCAGTTCTTCCCAATGGTGGCTGAATGATAAAGACATCCAGCTTTTGACAACTGATGGACACTTAGACAACTATTACAAACGGTGCAAACCGTTTTCAGCAATGCTCAAGAAGGCAACACAAGAACCAAGGGGATTCAAACTTTTGAACAGGATGATGTGTAAGTTACAGTACATTTTGTGTTATGTAGCTTTTGAAGGGAAGTACAACATAAAAATATAAAATATAAACTTTTATCTATTAAATTTGCATACATTCTGAAAAGGGTGTTAAAACATATAGGCCTAAAACAAAAGGGGTATGCAAACTTCTGCAATATATAGTTTGTGAAAATTTATATTTTATTTTTCACTATTTAACCACATTTCAGCTTTTTTTAATTGACAAATTCCATGTAGCATTTTCCATCCATATCATTTCATATTGCATGTGTAATTATGAGTAGACTGGTCGTGTCAGGTACACATTTTAACACAAAATTCACAACATTGGAACCTAAATTTCAAAATACAATCCCCATATCTCAACATTTAAAGGAATGTTCATGGTTCAATACATGTTAAGCTCAACCAACAGCATTTGTGGTTTAAAATTAATTATCACAACAATGTATGACTCGTCTCTCATTTTCTTAAAACAAAAAAGCAAAAATCGAGGTTACTTACAATGGAAATGAATGGGGAAAATGAAAGTGATTGTGGCCCATTTTTTGGAGGGTTTAAACAAAGAAATGTGAAGCATATAATTTTATAAAAGCATTTTCATTAATTCTGCATCAAAACTTGAGCATTATTTAAGCTGTAAATTTGTTTAAATAGTTATTTGTACAGTCGTTTTAGGGTTTGTTTACATTACATCATCATGGCAAAGATGTTGTAAAATTGGCTATAACTTCACACAGATGTGGTTAGTAAGTGATTTTGTACACTAAAATGCACATCCTTTGTCTTGTGGCTAAACCTTTGAAACAGTGACTTTAACACTCACAAAATGTCCCCATTCACTTCCATTGTAAGTGTCTCACAGTAACCTTGATTTTTGCTTCATTTTATTTTTCTCCCGTTTTCTCCCCAATCTGGAATGCCCAATTCTCAATGCGCTCTAAGTCCTTGTGGTGGCGTAGTAACTCGGCACAATCCAGGTAGCTGAGGACGAATCTCAGTTGCTTCCGCATCTGATACCATCAATCCGCGTATTTTATCACATGGCTGGTTGAGCGAGTTGCTGCAGAGACATAGGGCATGTGGAGGCTTCATGCTACTCTACGCGGCATCCACGCACAACTCACCACATGCCCCACCCAGACCGAGAACCACACGTTATAACGATCACGAGGAGGTTACCCCATGTGACTCTGCCCTCCCTAGCAACCGGGCCAATTTGGTTGCTTAGGAGACCTGGCTAGTGTCACTCAGCATGCACTGGATTCAAATTCGTGACTCCAGGGGTGGTAGTCAGCATCTTTATTCGCGGAGTTACCCAGGCCCCCTTTTTCCAGACTGTTTAAAAAGTTACATTTAATTAAGTTCAAGGACCAGTTTAAGCTGACAACACTGCATGGACCACAAGAGACTACAGATGCCTAAATGTGTGGATAAATTACATCTAAAAAGACTTAATAGTCCAATATTAATAATATTTTTCTGAATTTTTATATGTTGTTTTAGTAAACTGTGAGAAACATGATGTGGGTGACTTGACTTAATGACGTTTTTAACCATGAAAAAAACACTATGCAAGATCTGTCTTGGCTGCACAAACGGCACGTATGATTTTATCAGTTGTCACGTCCCTTTTAGTGTGAAACTGCCTTGTAGTTTCTAGTACATTGGTTATATACCTGTCTTTATGTTTTTGTTGTGCCAGCCACCTCGGTAATCAATGTTATACAGCAGTCTCCATAGTAACATTCAAGCATATTGTTTGGTCCAGGTGTATTTGCTCAACACGGTGAAACTAACTCTGGCTAAATCTACGACATCAGGGGTGCTACAACTGCTTGAAGACAGAGTGTCCATTTATTTCGGTTTATTTTTATTTAATTTATTTATTTTGTTCAGTGTATCACAAATCAAATGCTATGGACTCTGAAAATAATCTCAAGTTCCAAAGGCTTGAGTCCAAGAAAATCCAAGTCTGTGACAAATACAAGTACATTTTTTTGAGTCCTAGCCTACAATCCCTCCTTCAATACCAAGTTTAAATCTCCCTCACATAATCTCTTGAAAGAAGTTGAAGCGCCGTCCCCCAGACTCTGAATTAGCAGGAAGTAATATACTGATACCTTATGACCTTTTCCAAAGGCAGTAATCACCACTCCCAGAGTATCTGCCGCTTTAGGGGTATATGCTGCTCCCAAAAATAGTACAGAGCAGGTGGCACAGTTGTAAATATCTAAAGAACTGAGACCTGTGAATCCCAAAATGTTGAACCATATTTTCAAAGGATCTCAACACTCCACTCTCATATAGGTCACCGAGTGCATTAACCTCCCTTGCAATCCACTCTTTCCAGCAGAAAGACTTATTAATACAGAATTTTGGGTTCAGCCATATGCTCAAGGCAACATTTAAATAAATGTCTGAGTTAAACACTCTGGACACTTTTGTACATACCAAGTGCAAATGAGAGATAACGGGTGTAACTAAACTTCTCCAGTTAGTTTGATAGAAAGGCTTTGCAATGGCGAAATAGGGGCAAGACTTCTCAGATCTAACATTTTTGACAATATTTTAACATTTAGCTGGAACAGGGAAATTGGACAGTAACTTTTACCTTTACTCTAATGGTTGCTAAAAGCATCAAACAATTAGCCAAACTATTTCACATACAACTGATGGGGAATTTGTAGAACATTTTAAAAAATGAGAAATGTTGAAATTCTGCTAGAAGTCTGCAACCCAATAGGACCCAAGAACCCAATGGGTTTCGGGCTGTTCAGGTCAGTTTTTCAATTAGTGGTTTTGACCATATTGACTGTAACAGAGTAATTTGGAGGGATCCGGTACCCCCCATAAAGCATTATGGACCCCCCCCCCCCATAAGGAGTAAAAAATAGACTAGAAATAGAAAAGAAAAGATATCTATATTTGAGTAAAAATATCAATGGCAAATCTGATTATAGTCATGCAGTGGATATGGTAAATTTCGTGAATTAATCGCACCTGATATCGTTAACATGACTGCTTGCGTGGTGCCGCTCCAGTGAAGCTAACTTTAGCTAAAAATGGAGAATAATAAATAATAAACCTCCACTCACAATCAGGAAGAGAAAGTTTCTTACTGACTTTTTTGAGGGGTACTTTCTACTATATCTATCCACTCCATGTCGGGGCTTTTGTATTCCTTGCATAAATTGGAAACATTTAGGCTTACTTATCTACCTCGTTCGCCTAAAGAGCCACACCAGATGCTCATTAGTGGAGCGTTTTTTTTTTTGTGTGTGCTTTAAAAGCACTGCAGTGACAATCAGTCTTTGTCTGGCCTTGAATGTTGTAATACTTACTCTCTGTACACTCATGGAAGGACCCTTCGTCTTATGTTTTCCTGGATGTAATTTGTGTCTCAGATTGGACTTCAGAGAAGTGTTTTCAGTGCTGTTTATATAGAAAAAGAGACTTTCCTTGTTTGAGTCCTGACTGTTATATATACAGGTGCTGGTCATATAATTAGAATATCATCAAAAAGTTAATTTAGTTCAGTAATTCCATTCAAAAAAGTGAAACTTGGATATTATATTCATTCATTATACACAGACCGATATATTTCAAATGTTTAATTTAATTGTGATGATTAAAACTGACAACTAATGGTCGATTCTGGTTTGTAAAGCGCTACTCAGCAAACACCTGAAGCAGAGAGATAAGAAAGGCTTGTTACATCCACAATGGATTGAAAGACATCCCTACAAATGATCAAAATTGTACTCAACAGTTTATGTTGCCTATTTAGATCAAATAAAGAAATATGGCTATTTTACAGTAAATGCACGCATGTAAACACACAGTTGTTAATTACCTCGGAAACTTGTATCATGCGAACAACAAAATGCATCCAACTTTTTCAAACTAGGGCGGGAACCTAGTCCAAAGTCCTTTAAGCTCTCAATATTCTTTATATTCTTTAGATAGTATATAAGTTAAATTACACAACAATAATCAATAAAAAAAAAAGACAGAAAAAGTAATCTAATTTAGCTTTAATTGAATCTAAAGAATCACAGGCTAACGCCACTAAACAAAAATTCCTCAATGTTAAAATGCTTGTTAAATGTAAAAATGATATCTCTGTCGACAGGGCCGTAGCAAGGAAATATGGGCCCCCTGACTGCATATTGCTCTGGGCCCCTTTCCTTTTAAAATAATACAGTTTAGAATTTGTTGTGGAGCCCCCTGTACATTTGGGCCCCTAGAATTGTTACCACCTTTCACCCCACTAACTACGGCCCTGTCTGTCGATACACCAAGGAGCTGCTTAAATTAAGCACATGCTGCATCATTTAAAATGCTATCCTGTAGGCAGACAAAACGCTCTTTAGATAACTGTTGCTGTTTGTTTTTTATTCTACATATCCTAAAATATCATCATTAAACTGAAGCTACCTAAACATATGTCTCCTTCCAACTAAGTACTGTTTGGGATATTTATGTAAATACATCTAAATTTAATATTTGTGTAGTTCCCTTATTACAAAAATAATAACAGAAGTTATGATTGAACTTGAAATTACTTACTTTTGAATCCACTCAGACAGCAGCGAACATCTTGATGGAGGAAAAGTGTGCGCTCAGAGACAGCATGTGTTTGAACAGAAGTATATTCCTTCTCCAAAATAAAACTCCTCTAATTAGAATATACATACATGTAAACCTTAAATACATGCAAACTGATTTTTAGATATTATGTCCAAATTAATATACAGGACAATAAATGTGTGTGTTCCAGCTCAATATTTTAAAGTTTTCAATGTAGTTGCTTTGCTTTGCACATCACATAAAAACTTGAATTGATTATTTCAATACACAGTAAGTTCATTTTGTTAATTCAGGCCAAATTATTTTTAATTGGCATTACACGTTGGATTTTGGAATAATAGTGATAGGGGAATGTAGTGATGGGAAATGTATGCATGATTTACATGTCATATAAATGTAAGGTTGCACAAAACAGTTATTAAACTTTTTAATTTAACTCTATGGTCTTACACTGGTTTTTATACATGAAATGCACTTTAATACAATACATTTAATACAAATGTAGTGATAAAAGTCAAAATCGAATCAAATTTTGTTTTTAACTGTCTCATCGGATACTCAATTCCTGTGTTTTTTTCAGTTTATGTATGTAAAGTAGTGGTTAAGTTATGCAAAATGACAATATTTCTTTCTTTAATCATATATTTTCTAGCATTTATACATTTTTAAATGTATAATTAACAGTATTTTTATTTGATAGTTATATATCACCATAAAAGCAATATTTTGTAAAATTAGTGAAAATGCTGCTACTTTTGTCAATAAAGAACACTTTATTGTTACAGTTAGTTTTGTTAACATTGTAATTTAAAAGCTGTTAAAAAAAAGATATTTAATATATTCCATTTGTATAGAATTTGTTTTGTTAAATCACATGACACTTTTCAATAAACAGTTTATTCTTGTAATTTTAATACAATTTTCCTGTCATTTTGAAATACAGGGAAAACTATACATATAAATATATATATATATATATATATATGCGCTGTGAATACTTTCCGGATGCACTGTATAAATATATATATATAAGATTTTTTTATCCCCTTTTCTCACAATTTGGAATGCCCAATTCCCACTACTTGACGTGTCCTCATGGTGGCATGGTTACGCAATCCGGGTGGTGGAGGACAAGTCTCAAATTGCCGCCGCTTCTGAGACCGACAATCCGCACATCTTATCACGTGACTCATAGTGCATGACACCGTGGAGACTCCGAATGTGGAGGCTCATGAAAATCTCTGCGATCCACGCACAACTTACCACACGCCCCATTGAGAGCAAGAACCACTAATCGAGACCACGAGGAGGTTACTCCATGTGACTCTACCCTCCCTTGGGCTAATTTGGTTGTTTAGGAGACCTGGCTGGAGTCACTCTGCACACACTGGATTCAAACTCGTGACTCCAGAGGTGGTAGTCAGTGTCGATACTCGCTGATCTACCCAAAAATATTTCACTTTGTCACTTAACATCAAAATCTGCTTGAATGTGTATTTTTTTTTATAATGTAAAAGTCAGGTTTATGGAAAAATCTGATATACTGTATAACTTTAATACATACTGGTACATTGTTGTAAATGTAGGTTAAAAATAAATAAAACGGAAGACATCTCACTCCACACACCATAAAAATATACAATTCCATCAGCTGTAATAAGTCTGAAATGAGATTAAATGCTGATTAGCAGACTTTCTGGAAATGTGAGGGTTTGCAATTGAATGCATTTTATTGTCTCAAGGGAAAGTTTGGTTCACAATATAGCATCTTGTATACCCAATTGTATTATTTTCATTTGCTTTTGACTTGATTGCTTTAATGATTTACCCCATTGTGTGTTCAGCTGTAGTCTCTCTCAAGCATAACAGTACCATCTCCGTCCTGCCAATCAATGTGGCATGCTTCATGGATTTCCCTCTATTTCACAACAAGCACTCTTCACCAAGCTCGAATGATAAGAAACATAAAGTCAGATTTATTTCAAATAACTGCCTTTTAGCCATAATGCACCAATATTAAAAGTGTGACTGATAATACAGATAATCCATTAATTTTTTGTATGTTATGTGGAATATCCAATAACTGGGCAAGGTAAAATATCTATACTATTTTGTTTAAAAAAATTTAAAAAAAAAAAAAAAGAAAGAAAGAAAGAATAATAAAACACAATAAAAAAATGTATCAATAGTTTAAAATGCTACAAGGACATTTAGGCATCACAACATTATAATGCACAATATGAAAGATGTATATTCATTTTGAGATCTTCTAAAGATCAGTGTTTAACATTGTTATTAAATGATCAGTATTATTAAAAATGTACTTTAAGTTACCACTAGATGATGGCAAAAGTAATCTAAATCTCAAAATAAGATAAAACGAGCATCTGTAATTTAGTATCCAATGATGCATAATTAAAACTACTATTATTGGCCAATAACCGATATGGTCTTGATATATTTTGCATTTTTATTGCCTTTATTTGGTTACTGTAGAGATTTTATTTTGTAACATATTCACATATTCACATTTCACTTTCTTATTCTTTTTTTAGAGATTGTTGAGTGGGTGTATCCAATGCGGAGGCACGTATGCACTCTTGGAAGGTAATCTAAAAGCGAGTTGGCCATGACAAATAGGGACAGCTGGCTTAATTGAATCATTTGAGCTAAGACAGCTCAACTTGGTTATCCTCTCTGCTGCCCATAGTGATATTAGCATGGGAATCATTAGGCATGAAATCATGTCTGCATTCTCTTACTGCATCCTTTATGACATGACAGCCAGCAAGGTCTGCCTTGCGTTTTTAACACCAATGAGAGCCTTTAAGCAATCCTAGATGAGCAGGCTCTGTCAGTCATGCAATACGAGATGTGTTTTGTCTCAGATATCTTTTGCATATCACATTCTTGTCACATTTCAGATGTATAGTGTTTAACAAATTAATGCATCAGATTTATACTGCTGATTACCACTTTTAGTTTTTGTATGCCACTGACACAATGTGATTTACTCAAGTAGGAGATGTTTCTAGATCAACATCTTTGTCAGCATTCATTTCAAACAATCAGATTTAAGGGGTATGATTTAGGGCCGATATTAGTGATCAGATTGCTATTAATTTCAATTGTGTCTTGAGGGGAATTTTCGCTTGATGTTTTCATGATTAGATAGCTAAATCATATATAGGCAATAATTGACTGATATGAATGTTGTTTCTATATTCTGTAAAATCATGTTAAGTAATTTGCCAGACAGATTATTGTGTTTTTTTTTCTTCTAATACCTGTGTTGTATACAAAGGCCTTCGGGATATTTCTGAAGGTGGGAAAAATGTAATCTCTTTTAACCACTGTCACACTTCAGAGCTCATAATGAGCTGCAATTACATTCATTCCTGCAGATCGTTTGTCTGTAATGTAATCAGTATGCCGCTCCATAGATGGGCTCCTCAACGGGGTTGCAACAGCCTCATGCTTCCAGACCTCTCCTGTCTCCAGGCTTGGTTTTATCCTTACTCCCTCCCCCTAGCAAGCAGACTGCCATGCCAGACACAGCATCTCTGATCTGCACCCCCCTATGCACTCATGGCACAGAGTCAGGAATCTGGATAGTATGGTAAGTGTTATTTGAGATTGTATGGACTCTTGCAGTGTTGTTTATAATCATGGGTGTAAAGTACTCAGTCATAATCAAAAAAAGTGGTTCATACAACGTGTGTGATACAATACTGCAAAATGTATGTTAGGTAATGAGTGAAATGTAAGTTATTCACTGATAATCTTCCCCTCCAGTGGGCTTTTAACCTCTGTTACTGGATACTTCAGTAAGTGATTTGAACTTCAGAACTGGATTGGTCTGATTTGTGAATAAATCCCTCAGATAACAAATGATTCACAAATAGGACATCGCTACTATAAACGTGGCACAGAAAGTTAGGGCAGATGCCAACATTTTTGTGAATAGTGATTTAAATATTAGACTGTTAATCACACGAAGCTATAGTATGGATTTAAAAGCGTAATTTAGCACACAAGTTGAATGGAAAACTTTTATGATATTCTTATTGTGCTTTTTGCTATTTTGACTGCTCTAGTCATCATTTTCTTTCATTATGTAGGAAAGAGTGGTCAGGATGATCTTTAAAAATTCACAGTTTGTGTTAGACAGAAGAAAAAATAAACTTTTACTTTTACTAAAAAAAAAGGGATATACAGGGCTGGACTGGTAATCTGGCATACCGGGCATTTTCCCGGTGGGCGTGATGCACTTTAGGGACAATCAGGGGCATATTGGCCATTGGGAGAACCGAGCAGGCCGGTGGGTTGCGATAAGCTAAAATGAGCCGCCGCATTATGCAGAATGGACCACAAAACTGCGCTGCAATATGCAGAAAAGTACAGAGAACCACCCCAACCCCCCACCAACTTTTGAGCCAGTTGCTATGTAAAAATTCTGTCTTTATTTACTCACCCATCTATATTACTTTCTTTCATGGAACATAAAAGCGGGTGTTAGGCAGCGTATTAGAGAATGACAGCCTCAGTCACCATTCACTCTCAATGCATCTTTTGTCCATACAACGAAAATGAATGGTGACTGCGGCTGTCATTTTGCCTAACATCTCCTTTTGTGTTCTATGGAAGAAAGAAAGGCATACTGGTTTTTAACAACATGAGGGTTAGTAAATAATGACAGAATTTTCCTTTTTAGTTGAACTGTCCCTTTAAGTACAAATAAACGTAGAGAAAATCTTTTAATTTCACTCCATTATACTTTTAATCAGACACTTTTGGAATATGAATTGAATTATAATTTCTCAGTAAGTTTTACACCCCTGCCCATTGTGGAAGTTCACTTGTGACAGGGTGATTTAGCAGAGATGTGTGTGGGATCCCCTGCTATGTTTGAGCCAGTTTCCATTTTGAGGGTGTGATGTGACCCCAATGAGACGCCTACTTTAGCACCGTAGCATTAAATGATGTCCCAGATTTCCCTGAGCAGGGTTGTGCAGAGACCTCAATCTCTAGGGTGTGCTTGACTGGAGATGCGGTCGACAGGGGTACGTACACACGCCTCAAGGAAAATTTGCCATGAGCAATTATTGAGAGTTTTAAAATGACAGGTCTATTTCAGGTTTAAAACCCAAGCAGAGAGGAGAGGCGTGCTGACATTCCTTTGAAAAGATGGAATTACCGCTATCCCTGACTGTGTGGTCTTGGATGACTGCTCTCTCTCTCTCTCTCTCTCTCTCTCTCTCTCTCTCTCTCTACATTTCTTTCTTCCTACCCTTAGGGCTTTTGTGCAATGTGCCTTTTGGATGTTTACACATAATTACAGGCATCTCTCTCATAATCCTCAAGAAATACAGATGTGCATCCACAGCAGAAAAGGAGTCAGTCCTATTCAAGCGTGAGAGAGCAGAGCTAGTGCTGTAACATGTGTTTATTGAGGAGATGACACACCCATGCACAGTCCAGCACATTCCATGTCACATTCCATGTCAAGTTCAATGTCATTGTTGCATTAATTTGGGCCACTTTGTAGGCTGTTTTCAGTTGTGCTTTAGTCGCAGTTGAGATTAGAAGTTTGAATATAGTGAATATCCCTCATTATGGAGCCTATAGATGAAGTTACTGTTTACAAACAAATGCTCGGCCTGCCACTTCTGGTTCTTTTAAGAACCACTATCTATAGGCGCTTTGCTCAAAATGCGGTGATACATGGTATGATGGTAGTTTTCATTTCTAAGTACACAAATTCTTAGGCTTTAGAAGTGTTTTAAACATGTGAGGATGTGTATTCATCAACCTGTTACATGTCCGACATAATCATACAAGCTCATTGAACCAAGTTTAAACGTGTTTTGCCGATCATTTAGAACAGAACCCATAAAATTTCTTCTCTGTAAACCATGTATATTCCTTTATGATAACTTTTATTAACATTAACAGACATTATTACATTTTATAAATCTTAAAATATTATTAAAACTGCAGCGCTGCCTATTTCCACCATTGAAATCTGCTGCTCAAAAGAACCCTGAAGCATGGTTTCCTGCGGTGTGACGTCAGAGTAATTGACATTTTATTTTTCTGCATAAACGTGAGAACGAGAAAGAATAAAAGTGAAATATTACATGTTCTTATGAGTGCCAACCATTCTACATATTGTGACTATTATTATTTCTGGATTGGAGTTTTTACAAAGTCTGTTACTAATTAATTATAAAGAAACCATCGGTTTTTCATATCAGAGTTTTCATGCTTATTTCCAATATGCCAATGGTTTTAATTTGGTCAATAACTGTTTACATATGGAAGACGTATTTTAGGTTATTTGCTCATCTGCAATATGTCTGTAAGACTTTTCCTCTCAGATGTCAATAAGACATTCATCAGATGTATTCAAGACGTATATGATTTAGTATGTAAAGGCAAAAAATGAGGTTACAGTATGTCACTTGCAATGGAAGTGAATGGGGCCAATTTTTATATAGGGTATAAAGGCAGAAATGTAAAGCATGAATTTTATAAAAGCACTTATATGAACTGCTGTCGACTGAGCTCAACTTGTATTGAACCCAGGATTTTCCTTTAAATGTACAGTACATGACATCATAATCATTGGTTTTTATCATACTATGTAATAAAATATTTAAATTTGTTACATAGCCCACTGCCATTTGTGATAAAGCTTAAACCAGTTCATAAGATTCCTTTTTCCCTTAACAGTAGAAGAGAGAGAGAGAGCGAGAGAGAGAGAGAGAGAGAGAGAGAGAGAGTCTGGTGTGCTGCAGAGTGCAGACATGTTAGACAACACTGGCAATGAAGCATTGGCAGAAAGTGGTAATTATTTTAATTAATGATAATGGTTTTAATGATTCAACATTTTGGCTAATTGATTATGATTGATTGCACATTACTGAACAAGGAAAGTGAATCAGGGAGGTAATCAGGGAGATGACAGCACAGGTCAACACTGCAGTATGAGGGAACATACAGTACACGTGCTAATCAGGCCCATGGAGATGGCATAACAGAGTAAATGCTAATGCAACCACCAACTCTGCATTTTATTCATGTAACTGTTTGTCAAAGGATATTTTTGGGATGTTGCCAAATCCATTGAGGAAAAAGGCTTGTGACATATTATTTAAAAAATATAATTAATGTTGTGTACACTATACACATATCTGTTAAACATAGACCTTGATTTACCGTAATCAGTTATAAGACAGTTATGAGAGCACCAATCCATGGTTTATATAAAATGGTGCTTTGTGGTTTTGCTTTATACAGTATGCCTACCCCAACAGAAGTCAACCTTGTGAAACAACATTTGGAAACAGCATTTTCTAATTCTGATATAATTATTATGTTGGCTGCTTTTATGACCTCATAGTAATTAAATGTATAGTTTACTTAAAAATGAAAATTCTCTCATCATATACTCACCGTCATGCCATCCGAGATGTGTATGACTTTATATCTTCTGCAGAAGACAAACAAAGATTTTTAGAAGGATATTGCAGCTCTCTAGGTCAATTCAATGCAAGTGAATGGTGACCAGAACTCCAAAAGCCCCAAAATGGAGAAAAAGTCATGATAAAAGTAAACCACAAGACTCCAGTGGTTTGATCAATGTCTTCTGAAGCAATCCAGTTGGTTTTGAGTGAGAACAGACCAAAATGTTTCTCCTTTTTTCCACTGTACATCTTGCCATTGCAGTCTCTAGGCACGATCATGATTTCAAGCTTGATTACACTTCCTAGTGCTTAACGCATGCACAGAGCGCTAGATGGCGCTATTGGGCGTATAAGTTTATAAGATCAGATAAAGGAAAAGTTCACTCAAACATGAAAGATGTACAGTGATAAGGGGGTTCTCACCCAAAACCAACTGGATCGCTTCAGAAGACATTTATTAAACCACTAGTCTGATAGATTACTTTTATTCTGACTTTTATGCTCTCTAGCTAAATTGTAGTGGACACCTCCATTTTTTTAATTTAGTTAAATTATAATTATATTTATTCTCTGTAATTAATGGGTTATGGCAGTTAATTGCTGTGTGATCATTTTTGTTGCCATTTATGCCACTGCATTTTGGATGTTCTTTATAAGATCCTTAAAATTGCTGAAAGTTCAAGTGTGGGCAACTATGGTAGTGAGCTTTGATGTGGTTCGGCGGCAACCTATTTGAGTATAGAAGTGCTCCGCACTAGCGAAGTCTAGAGAATACAACAGTGTAAACTTAGTAGACAAACTAAAATATTTTATTTAGTTAATTTTGATTATAAACAACCATAATTTTAATTACTTTCAGCCATCAATCGATTTCTTACTTTCACTTTTACTTGTGATAGGTCGCTAAAAAGATACCGGTTGACATGTCTGGATGTTTTGCGGCCCCTTCAAATATAGTTCTCAAAACCAAGCATTCCGAACGAACATTGCCACCTATTTCAACCATGTCAGTGTCCACGAATCTTCGATAGCATTGTTGACAGGGCAGCCAGAGCAAATTTTGGCGCTCTCGCCTCATCTAGTCTGAACACAGTAAATGATGAGAGAATACAAATTTTTGGGTGAACTATTAATAAAGAACATTTAATACATTTCCGTGTTTGATTTTAAGGACATTTTTGTTTATTTTTGTATGGTGTCCAATGTATAAACTGGGACCTGAAGCAAAACCAGTTAAGAACACTGCACTAGTAACAGTATACCCAGTTTTTCTCAGCTTTGTATGAGGCTGCATGTGTTTACAACAACTAAGTAAAGTATAAGCTGCCCGTGATAATTGCAGCTGTTTGTGTACTTGAGAAAACGGTGATCTTGGTGAAATAAATGGGGGCATGGAGGGCGCTCTGGAAAGAGGTACACTTTTAAGAATCGTCACACTGGTGTCCATGATAGGTACCACTCATACTGACCACTCTATGTTAATTTGAGTGGCCATGAGTTCTCTGAGCCTTGTTGTCCTCTTGTCATGGCTTACCCAAGATGTAATTTTGCCTTGCCCTCTTCCTCAAATTTCCCTGATGTTAGCTGCATTTAGAGGACACTCATCAGGAGAAGAACCCATCGAATCCTGCACGCTAGAGTTGCCTCAAACGATCACAAAGCCCCATACATGCAAATATCGCACCCTTTTTATTTCATGTTGAGGAGACAGTGAGTGGAGTGACCTTTGACCTCTGCCCTCTTCTCTCAACTACTTATCCCTTCAACTACTTATCTTGCGGTTTTACCCTCCGGAGGTGGCATCTCTCAGAGTAGGTTGACTGGGTTAGACTTTAATTAATGAAATGTATGATAATGTGATTTCTGTAATAGAATGACATTGTCTAATGGTGTTGTGTGATTATGATTAATACAGCACTTTACAACATCCAGCCAAAGGCTAAACGACGGCCTTTCTCTGTTTGATTCCAGACCCTGGCCTTCCTACAAAACTAGGTAGACTGACCTGTACAGAAAGTTTAAAGGATCAGTTAAAGGAACAATTCACCCAAATATGAAAATCTGTCATAATGTACTCATCCTCATGTTGTTCCAAACCCAAATGACTTTTTTCATTGGAACACAAAAGGAAATGTTATGCAGAATGTTAGGAGCTGTCACTTTTGCAGCGTTTTTTGTTTTCCATATAATGAAAGTGAATTGTGACTGAGGAAGGATGTCATTCTGCCAACATTTGTGCTCAAATGGACATCTCCATGGAAGAAAGTCAACATGGGATTGGAACTACATGAGAGTGAGTAAATGATGAAAATACACACAACTCCAAAAATATTAAACATTGCATAGGGATTCAATATTTACAGGCAAAATTTCTGAATCTCAAAGAACAACCCAAACAGCCTGGCGAACATGACAGCTCTAATTAGCAGATTTTTTGAAGGAGAGACACAAACCATCTCCAGGAGGAACAGAGAATTTTATAGGTCTCTGGAGAGGAGCATTTGTCATCCTCATACCTTGTGAATTTGATAATTAATACCAACTAAAACCACTCAGTGCAAGACATAATGAAAACTGATCTACCTACTCAGCACAGTGAGCATCACAGGTGGGCCCAAATTAATTTGCAAATAGAGCTAAATTGCCTGTGCTCAGTGTTTTCGTCAGCACCATTTCAGTTTGTTGGAACTATCAGTAATGAATTCTGATACAGTATAACAAAGTCATAAATTTAAGGTTAAGCACTGGCACTGGGGGGGGGGGGGGGGGGTGTTGGGGGGGTCATTTGAGAGTCCCAGCTGAGACCCAACATCTCACCATTACTGAAACATCATATGAGCCCTTTGAGACAAAGAGCAAAAATATACAATTTATAATTTATATCCATTAATTTTGTAGTCGATGAAACTGCTTTATAAAATATTGTTGGCTTTTCACTTCTTAAAACCATCATTGGAATATCTGGCGTAAGACTATTCAGGGTTAATTTAGTTTTGTTTGGGCAAGTTCTTTGCGAACGACTTCAATCAAAACATTTTTATACTGCTTTGGCTTTTTCTTCCTTTTTTTCTTTATTTGCCACAAAGCTTATTTATTGAAAGTTGTGTCTGAGAACAAACCTCAGACAAATCAGAAAAATAATCACACATTTATGAATATTTAATATCATAGTCACGGCAAATAAGGCGAGTAATTAGTGGTTTCCATAAATTTGCAAATTGTTATTTCATGTTGATGAAAGAGCTTCAGTTTTCTTCATGAATTATTCATGCATCAACAAAAGTTTAACGGAAAGAAATGAAAAGTGAAAATTGGTGGACTATGTGAACACACACAGTAGCAAACAAACATGTGAACACATGCACAGTCAAGCTCAGACAGCAGCATTTATTTACTTAAAATACAGTGAGATTTACACAGGAATAAAGTTTTGTAGGTTTATTTTCAGGTGTATAAGAAAATATTTGTGGGTACACACCTATTTAAGGGGGGTGGGGGGGGTGTCCTCGTAAGTGAGCTAAATCTAAAAATAAACTCACTTAGGGACCAATGGGATGTCCTTATTTGGATTGAAAAAAAAAATTAAAATACTATTTTACGTCTTTAAATGCTTAAAAAAATGGTAAGGATTAGGGTGTGGATTAAACCCATATACATAAATTATAATCAATTTCAACAATAGAAGTCTATGGTGTCCAGATCCATGGTCTCACATTAGTCCGCATTCTCAGAAGTAACTCATCCACAAACATGAAATATTACAGAAAAGAGCCACTTTGTAATTACTGTGTATGTTAGCGGGGTGGGGTGCAGGGGTTAATGTTGCAGTGAGGCCGTGAGACGCAATTATTCCGAAAACAGGAGCAAAGCAAATCTGTGATCTGGAACTTCCCAAGCACCCACTCAGAAGGGATTAATGAGGAGTACAATGCTGTGAAATTACGTGCCCTTTGAGTCAAGAAAATGGCCTTAGTGGTGCATGACCTTGAAATGAGGTGAGACAAAACACACCTGAACCACAATTAACAACGTGACATGGAGACGGTTTGACATTTATGAGACAAAGAATACAGTACTCAATATTTTATGTGGAAAATGAACAAAACTCATTTTTGATGGAATGCGTTTTTGCTTTTCTTTCTTTTTTTTTACAACCCAAGTCAGGACTAATTTGGAGGCCTAACGTGAGCATCCTAAAACGACATTAGATTAAAAGGGATTACAGAAAAGGAACACTTGCTCGCCAAGTGGATGTTTGTTTGTCTTTGTTGTCCAGTGGCCGCTTTTATTTTTGTGTAATTCTCTGTCTGCTGAAATGTATTTAAAGAGAAGAATGGGGATTGGAGGAGCCATCCTGACATGATTATGAAGGATTCATCGGGAGCCATCTGCCATCGTTATGAAAGGGGGTGAGGGTGGGTTCGCGCGGTGAGTGTGGAGAGACAGCGGACCTTCTGTTCAGCAGCCTTCCTACAATCACACAATAGACAAGCCTTTAGCATGTTGAATTAACACACTCTCGCATCCAGCTCGGCTTCGCGAGGGACAGTTGTTGGGTCAGGCAGACGTGTTAAAGGTACGAATCCATTCTCCAAGATGGACGCAGCCAGACGGGCATCATCTTGGACAGAAATGTGTGATATTTCCTAGAGTGAGGTCCAGGTAACAGAAGGACGAGGGTTCTCACAGAACATATAGTTTACGTCATATTCACACACCAGTTGGAGGAATTTAAGGAGCAGATGGGTTCTATTGCTCATCAAAATGTCCAGTTGCTCTTCAAAAAGGACGATGCCGGAAATAAAGCTAGCATGAGCTCTGATGGTGCATACTTAAAGAGTTATGTTTGAATATCAGACATTGAATTCCCATCTGCAAATGAAAATTTTGTCATCATTTAATCACCCTAATGTTGTTCCAAACCTGTATGACTTTCTTTTTGTGTTCCTCAGAAGAAAGAAAGTCATATGGGTTCGGAACAACATCATGGTGAGTAAATGATGACAGAATTTTCATTTTGAGTGAACTATTTCTTTAAATTCCGTGTGAAGTCTTTGGGCCATAAGTCACTGTATAGACCAATATAAATCCATCACTGATAAGCATGACACTGATTGAAATACTTTTTTTATTAAAGTCTTTATACTTTTGTTTTTATAGTTTAAAAGACAGAGAAGTAGGAAACAAAAATTTGAATTTTTAATCTTCATAAAGCTTACAGCGCACATGGAATTCACCACAACATGGTGAGGTAGATTAAAAATACTGCTAAAATAAACAGTCCTGAATGCACTAATTTTTTGTGAAAAAAACTTACATTTCAATATTTTCCAATCCTCACACAAAGCTATAATTTAGCTTCAAAAGACTTGGAATTTAACAAGCTGCATGGATAACTTTTGTGGTGCTTTCAGTCATTTTTGGAGCTTGACAGCCACTATATGCTTTCACTGCATGGAAAAGAGGAGTGTAAACATTCTTCAAAATATCTCAGTTTGTGTTCCATGGAAGAATTTTAAAAGAGGCCAAGAACCAGACATGAGGTGGTTCAATAGATCAAATAATCCAAAAAATGTTTAGAGAGTTCTTTCTCATCAAAGAAACCCAGCATCCCATTTTACTTGACACTGATGCTGTGAACATAAAATCTCACTATAAAAATATTTATATCACTCTCTTTAAAATTGATTTATATAACAATCATTTAGACTATTTATCCTCTAAACAAACGTCAGTGATGTGCACACTACTGACAGGATGATCATTACCACCGTAAAAGGGGGTTGTAGCAAGTCTCGTCTTGGATTGTTGGTATTGAATTGTATATTGCCATACCAGCTCGAGGCAGATCAAGCACCATGTCCAATGTAATCATAACTGCGGTGAATTGTTGCCAGTAACTTCTGAGATAAATGGCCAAGAATCTCAGCACTGTCTGGGCATTTCTATGACAGGCCATTACGAAGATAAACCAAAGCAGAGTCAGAGCCAAAATAATCCCTACTGATCTCCTCTTCCCTGCATTGCTTTAAAAGTGTGCCTCTTTCATTCCACCTATTATAATACTGCCATCACTTCACATTACGGGTCAAAGTTATGGTGCTTAATTACATGCTGCCTACTCCCCCGCTTTGGGGGGGGGTTTGAATGTCACACCATATTGTGGAGCCGTAATGGTGTCCGGCAGATCCACTGATGGGACGTTTTAGGGCAATTATTGCAAATATTCAAATCACAGGTGGGATATTGAGTGACCCACAGCATGCACACATTTTCTCTATCGTCTCTCACTAAAGCGCACCCCCCACCACACACACTCAGAACTTGACCCTGCGATCCACTGTGCTTGACATTGACAAAATGAACGCCTCCACCGCCAAAATAGTTTAACTGTAGCCTGATCGCTTTTATTATCCTTCTAATCCAGATATCAGCTATATCATCAGGCCAGAAGATATGCATGTCATGAATTATTTTGACACGGAGACCTTTTAATTTTCTCCAGCAATATTTAATCTCACCAATCAGTGCCTGGAGTCAGTGGTGCCGTGCGGCCGTGGTGGTGTTAGAGGACAGTGCTCTTCCAACGGCTTCAAATCATCTGGTAGTCGTAATGAGCTATGGACACAATTATTATCATCTCCTTTGCTCACACATTCCATCAGCCTGTGGGGGTCACACACTCACAGAGAGAGAGAGAGAGAGAGAGAGAGAGAGAGAGAGAGAGAGAAGGGGGGGGGCAACTTAAACAAAAATAAGAGAGCTATTTGAGGCTGACGGGTATAAGAGTTTGAGTGTAAAGAAGGAATGTCATGGATTTTTTTGATTTCAAAGCAGATGTTATACAATGAGGTTGACAATCAAGTCATTACTTGTAATATTCCTTAATATTAGATTACATGTAACATCCATACAACATGACATTTTTATGTTTGTGTAAGAAAAATTATCATTTTATTCATCAAGTATGTATTAAAGGTGCACTCAGTAACTTTTGTCTTTGTATAATCTTGGACTTACACTGATACCTAGAGGCTTGGATGCAGCATCATTTAAAATCAACAGTTTTCAGTTTCAGATGCAATTGTAGAAATGTAGTATTCACAGTCAGCCATGATTACTTTAATCAATGAGTGAAAGCATCAAATTTATAATAAATTAAAGACATTAATAATATAAAAAATGACTGCTTGTATTTATTTTTATTTGTTTTTCCCAATTTGGAATGCCCAATTGCCACTACTTAGTAGGTCCTCATGGTGGCGCAGTTACTCACTTCAATCCGGGTGGCGGAGGACAAGACTCTGTTGCCTCCACTTCCGAGACCGGCAATCCACACGTCTTATCACGTGGCTCATTGTGCATGACACCGTGGAGACTCCGCATGTGAAGGCTCATGCTAGTCTCCGCGATCCACGCATAACTTACCACGCGCCCAATTGAGAGCGAGAACCACTAATCATGACCACGATGAGGTTACCTCTTGTGACTCTACCCTCTCTAGCAACTGGGCCAATTTTATTGCTTAGGAGACCTTGCTGGAGTCACTCAGCATACCCTGGATTCAAACTTGTGACTTCAGGGGTGGTAGTCAGCGTCAATTCTCGCTGTATTTGTAGTAATGCTGTATTTTTCAAGCTTTATATCATCCAAGAATCCTCCACTAACTGCAATGACACATTATGCAAGGCCATCGCAGGGAAAAGGCTGGGCCCAGGGCGAGGTCAAATGTGGGGCATATTCTACCCTTTTCTTTTTATTTGCCAGTTTCATATTTTTCTTGAAAGTCTTTTTCTTTTAAATTCTCCCTAAAGTGCAAACATCCCCAGTCTGATCACATTGAAATCAGAAAGAGTTGGTTGACTTTTCTTTAGCTAAAATCGGTCTGTGCTTACCAAAATTCGAAACACTGCAATGTCCATGGAGGGGTGCCAAAAGCAAGTTGTGAGTTGTTTTCAGCTGTACAGGCTGTAATACAATGAAGAGGAATGCATATTTTATACACTGTACCCCCCAACCAAAAACCCATACCTAACCATCAGTGAAGTATAAATGTAGGCTAATGTTATTGGGAAAAATGCAAACTTTGAATCACGCTCGTCAATAATTATGCTAACACTACTGTACCTTGTGAAAGGAAGATCGGATCTTTTTACAAACATGAAACTTTGAGTCTCGTTCAGCAAAATGAACAAACTTTTATTCAAGTAATTTCATAATTTTAGCAGAATTAAATTAAAATAGCATATATGGCTGTCACGTGACAAAAAGACCTAAAGAATTGAAAGGTGAACTAATCATTTCTGTTTCCTGTACAGCACCTATGCAGGTTTTCACGTAACAAATGAACGGAGGTTGCGCAATGCAAATTTGCGGCCAATGCAAAATTAATGAATCACTCTATGAGACTGCTCGTTCTTCTGTGTCACTTAAAAGATTAGTTCAAAATGAACAAATCGTTCATGAACGACCATCACTACTGCACCTGGTTTCACCCTGGGATTCAAACCCAGGTTTTCCACGCTGCTGACACAAGATTCCCTTGGTTGCGCCACAAGGGAAGGTAAACACATTTGAGCCAAAGCAAAAATGTCCTAGGGCACTGGAACTCTCGAAAATAACATGTCGACTTTTCCTTCCCATATGATCATGTTGCCATCCAAGAGTCTTCTCTTCACTTTTGTTGATAAATGTGGTGTTTGGCATGTACTGGTCATTGAAGCTGCTAGTTTAAGACCTTTGGGGGGTTGGTTTGTCAAACAAGAGACTCTGATGTACTTGTCTTCTTGTAGTTGTGTATCTGGGACTTCCACTTCCCTCTCTATCCTGGTTAGATCCAGTTTGTTTCCTTCTTTCAAGACAGTAGCACATGGATAGCCTTCATCTCTCAAAAGAACAATAGACTGATTAATTTTAAGAGATATTGTGAAAAAAGTAAGTCCATACCTTATTAAAGGGACCGTTTACCCAAAAATTTTAATTCTCTCATCTTTTACATGCCATCCCAAATGTGTATTACATTCTTTCTTCTACTGAACACAAATGAAGATTTTTTTTAGAAGAATATCTCAGCTCTGTAGGTACATACAATGCAAGTGAATGGTGACTAGACCTTTCAAGCTCCAAAAATCACATAAAGGCAGCATAAAAGTAATCTCCAGTAAGACTCCAGTGGTTTAATATATGTCTTCTGAAGCGATGCAGTCACTTTGGGTGAAAGAAATTCATACATATCTGGGATAAATGTTAAGCGAATTTTAATTTTTGGGTGAACTATCCCTTTAAATAGCACAACCATGTTCAAATGTTCTAACAAAAATAAATGTTTCTTGATTACCAAATTAGCACATTATTGAGGATTATGTGATACATTACTTTCCTTCCCTATTAGACTGGATTAATGACTGCTGAAATAGGGCTTTGACATCAGTTAAACAATAAAGTTATTTCAAATGAAGTGCGATAAACACAGTAATCCTGATAACTTCTGCATGATAAATGGAAGGTTACCAAGAAACTAGCTCACACAAAGCTATTGGGTGGCTTCAGAAGACTTGAAAATAGCACATATAGTCAAATTGAGTACTAATATTGTCATTTTTGGAACTTGACAGCCCAGGTCACTGTTTACTTTCATTGAATAGAAAAAAAGACATCATTGTGAGTAAATAATGACAGAATTTTTTGGTGACGTATACTTAAACAGGAATATTCCCTGAAGATGCCCTTATAAAAATATAATCAATCATTTAAGGAACCACAAGACTCAAGTTTAAACCCCTGTACCTATTTTTAGAGCATCTGGTTGATCTATATTCACATGGCACATCTTGATATATGGGCTGGGACCTATGTACACAACCAGATTCCATTTCTGAATCCGGAAATCTATGACCTTCTCCCCGCCATTGTGATGACCCTACATTTAAAGTGAGACATTACAGAACATTAGACAACAACACAGCACTCCATCAAACTGTGAGGAAAAGAAAAATGTTTCAATTAAATCTTCAGTATCAGCTCCAGCGCTGAACTCACACACACACACACATACATACACACACACACACACATCCTCAAAAAGTTATTTGACATAAATTATGGGTGTCACATCATTTTCCTGCACATAGAATGTAATTTATGGCCGATCCCATTGACTGGGAGCTGAACCTCAAATAAAATCGTCAAACTGCCTGGGCAATAAGACGCACCTTTCTCTCCCATCAGCACACAATCAGCCCCGCGCATGCAAGCAGATTAGCAATGCAAATACAGCTCATGATAGTGACGACTTATGCACAAATACAGAGCTGTAGCCGATATCTTGGAGTGCCAGGGAGGTTTGAAGACATTGGCTTTATCTGCATCCGTTTTCATCTAATGAAAAGACTAGTGAGAGGGGAGTAGGTGTATCTGTAAAACTCAATATATTAAAACATGCTTTAGTTGAATTCACAATATCACTGTTTTCATCTCCAGGGTGAGTCTAAAGGTCTTTATGACATTTAGGCTATTCAGGCAACAGTTATCAGTTATAGAGCAGTTTTGTGAGAGAGATAAAAAGTGTTATGAGGATATCAAATTTATGAGCATAATGAATATGCATATACATTTTAAAAAAATTTTTCAGTGGATGTTCAAGCATGATGTAATGCATGTGCAGGGGCGTAGCAATCATTTCAAAAGTGAGGGGGACAGAATGATTAGCGCAAGACGAACATAAATGTATAAGATATATATTTTTAGGGCTCTCAATCGATTACGATTTTTAATTTAATTAATAACATGAATGAACAGTGAATTTTAACTTTTGCTTTTACACATTTAGACTTTTGCTGTATGAAAGACACAGCGTAAACACATTTGCCCTGTGAAAAAGTACATTGAAATTGAGGGGGACACGTCTCTACACGTATTCTATGCCCTTGTGCTTATGCATTACATGACGCTTGATTGTCCACTCAAAAAAAGATTTTTTTTTGCTGCTTGTTCAAGTTACTTAATTAAAATAAACTAAAGCAACACAATTCTAGAACATGTTGTCAAAGCTTGATCACATTGAGTTCTATTCATTTTCAATTATAAAATGGGAAGTTTACTTAAAGTTAGGTCTACATGAATACTTTTTGTGGTGTTAATGCAGCATTGATGAAACTGGGCAGAAGAATTCCATTCCCTGCATGCTTTGCATGGGACTGGATAGGGAGACAAATGTTGAAATTAAGTTTTATTTTGTGCACTTTTGAGCAAGATGGGAACAGGAGATTTTTTTAATGTTAACTGTACTGTTATATTGGTTTTTAAAAAGAGTTTCTCTTATGCTAGACTTGGGGGGTTACCATTGTGGTGAAGAATGGCGGTTGTGCTTAGGTTGAAGATGGAAATTCATTTTCATGTAAAACTTGATTTAAGTGCTGCTTTGCCCTTTAAGCAGGTGCCGTTAAATTTATAATGCAACAGTTTCTCTGTCCTTACATTAGTTCATCTGGCATATATCAATGCTATAGTTATCCAAAAAATGACATTTCTCTCATCATTTACTCGTTCTCATGCCATCCCAGATGTGAATGACTTTCTTTTTTCTGATGAACAAAGAGTTTTGAAAGAATATTATGTAGCTCTGAAGCTCCAAAAATGAGATGAAGTCAACATAATAGTGGTTCAAAATAAAAGACTCCAGTGGTTTGATCAATGTCTTCTGAAGTGATCTATTTGGGTGAAAACAGACCAAAATTCCTTTTTTCACTGTAGATCTTGCCATTGCAGTCTTTAGGCAAAATTATGATGTCAAGCTCAATTACACTTCCTATGTGCAGAGCTCTAGATGCCACTATAGGAAGTGTAAACAAGCTTGAATTGATTGCCAAGGAGACAAGATATAGAGAAAAAGGAGTTACTGAGTTACATTTTGATCTCAAAACTAACTGGATCGCTTCAGGAGAGATTGATTAAACCACTGGAGTCTTATTTTTTACTAGCTTGATCTCCTTTTTTTGGAGCTTTAGAAGTTCTGGTCACCATTCACTTATGGACATACAGAGCTGAGATATTCTTCTAAAAATATTTGTATGCGTTCAGCAGAAGAAAGAAAATCATACACATCTGGGATGGGCATTAGGGTGAGTAAATGACGAGCAAATTTTCATTTTTAGTTGAAATAACCCTTTAATAAAATAAATGAAGTTGGACCAACATAAGAAAATGTGTAAATGGAGTTGACAAACCTAATTTACCTAAAGTTGTGGCATGTTTAAGTGTGGTTTAAGTGTCCAAATACTTTGGGAGGTGCTATGTATCAGCACATACTGTAAATGTAAATGCACTATTATACACTATTTCAGTTACTCTGTATTTACCTTAATTTAAAAACTTAAAAATGCCCTATACTTTATAGGAGTTTATAGGCCTATGTAAAAATTGCAAACAGCATAGATCATAAATCAGTTCTCGTCTCATTGACTTAATGTAAATGCTTGGCACGTATATGACCATCACAAAGCTTTCATCAAACACTTATATGACAAGGCCAAATATGCACTTTGTCCTTAAAGTGATAATTTAGTTAGGAAGCAATTTTTCTATGTACTTCACACTGCATGAGAATGCATGCAAATCATAGCCAACCAACGCCCCCTAGTGTCAGAGATTACACAACTGCTATAATAAATGTGTCAGAAATTTCCCCAGAGGCTTTGTAGAGGTCATCCTAAGTGGCTTTGGCTTTATAAAAGCCAAATTCTATCTATAGAATCACAGAGTGCTAACATCCCCAAGCTAAACCAGTTGAATTTACCCTCCCTGTGTCCATACGGGCACAGTATGGTAGCCATACGAGTCTTCTAGGCCTGTGGCCCAGTTGAAGAAGCTGACCCAGTTAACCGGTGGTGGTGTTAGGGTCTTACAGGCAGTGAGATGAAGGTGTGTCTGTTGAATAAGGTGCAATGTGAAGATTGATGAGGTTTCCTGCGGCTTTCTCTCTACTACAGGGGGCAGTTTTCAGAATTACTTTCTGGATATCTCCCTATACAGGGATATTGGGCAACAGGCAGTAAGACATGTTATATACTGGATGGTTGCAAGCAGCGAAAGCAGTTCAAAGACAAAAATAATATTGGTTTAATGTAAATTAAAGGTGAAAAGTTATTTTCTGTAATAACTGAGCCTTTGTTGCTATTTGGGTCTAGTTGTCGGGATGCTCAAACAAACGGAGCAATGTTTTGATAGCGCCACAAAACTAGTCAATATGTTTACATGTGCAGTTCTAATTGAGCTACAGCGCGTTTTAGCGTAGTCAAACTACATTCTTCATCTGTCTGTACAAGTATGCATTACACAATGCATAAGCACATTTTTTACTTCAAATTCACAGGGTTAATTACAAGTTAACTATCTATCTATCTTTCGGAGCATGTGCACAATGCTGAGGCCAGTTAACATCTATACATGCTGGACGAAGTCAAGCTAAAATTGCATTATCAAGGTTTATTAGTACGATTGCAAACATCAGACTAATGCAGACTAATGCGTTTACATGACATTTTGCAAATTGCTCTTTTAGTTGGAATCAAACTTTTAAGGTGCATATGCTGTAAACGTATACATGTAATGTGTTAACACTTTTGGGGGAATCAACCTACGAATGGCTTACTTAGTTGACTCTGCAAATCAAACTGTAATAGGAAGAAATATAGCATTGTAAATGACATGTATGGCAAGATTATACATTGAATATATAAAATGCTCCATATTCTAAACCATGAAGGACCAATATCAATGCAAGGAGAAATTGTGGTTAATCCATTTGGTGTTTAACAATATTAAAACAAGCTAATAGTCTTTACATTGCTAATGCTGTGTGCTTAGCTTTCAATGAGATGCCATAAGGAATCTACGACAACCATGATGTTCCCTCAGGCTTTCCTTGTCTGGGCACTTGTTAATTTACCCATTAAAGCTTAGTGATCTAGCCGCTGTCGCCGGTACAGGCTCATAGCTTGCCCTCATCTCTGCTGTCTAAGCAGAAGTGGAGGAGGTGGGGATGCCCTACGGCTGTTTACACCCATCATCATGAACAAAACAGATTTCCTCCCCTCCAACCTCTTTTTTCTTCTGCTGCAGGCCTCAGCACTTCAGCTGGCGTGGTGATGCTGGCAGTGCCATGGCAGATGCTGTGTCCCCCAGCCAGGAGCTTGGACCCTTGCATTACAACCCAGAAATCAGCACCCACTGATCAAGACCTACAGTCTGTGTGCAGGCGTCTTGGGATGTCATAGTTTTGTAAAAACAAGCAGATATCAGCACAGAAAATATAATAAATTCACAGAGCTTAATCTACCTAGAACTGTAGTCCCAACACTAAAAGGGGAATTTAAACAACTCTATAGCTCAATTAATACATTTTTGAAGGGTTTCTTTTGAAATGTATTCCACTACAGATTACAGAATACATGCTGTAAAATGTAATTTGTAATTTATTCTGTTAGATTACTCAAAGTCAGTAAAGTATTCTAAATACTTTGGATTAATTCTTCAGCACTGGTTGATTGTATCACTTGTTTTGACTATAAAAACTCTGCCAGTACAGTAAGACAAAATACACATGTTAAAAATAAATTCTCTGAAAAAACTAAATATCTTATTCAGTGTTGTTTCTAAAACAAGATAAATCAAATTGATCTCGTTTTAAGGATTTTTAGATATTTTTTACAGGAAAACAATATACAAATTATCATGAAGAATATGATTTCTGCCCTAATCAAAGGTCTTACTAGAAAAAAAGAAATTATGATCTAACGTGATTTTTCTTGATAAATAAATATGATCATGCCTGGTAACATGTGCATGTAAAATGGCTAGAAATAGCATTTTAGCTTAAAGTTTTTTCTATTTCTTCTGCTCTAAACGTACTTCTCTTTCTGCTTGTACGAAAGTAACACATAAGAAAGTGTTTCACCGCTGTTCAAATGCACTTTGGATCTCATCATTTATATGCATAAATGTTTTCCACCTGAAAGGACTAAATATTAAATGAAAAAAATGACAAAAAAAATGCAAAGTAATCTCTTCAGTATTCAAAATACTTTTCGAATGTAAATAATCTAATTACCAATGATTTCAATAGTAACTATAGTGGAAAACAGTTACTTATTTAAACAGTTAATTATTGTATTTTAAATACGTAATCCCATTACATGTATTCCGTTACTCCCCAACCCTGACAGTAAGGTACTGTTTAAGGTGCAAAGTTGTCACTGGGTTGGTACCCATACGGAGACAAAACCGTCACAAAACATATAAATGTACCTTTAGAGGTACACAATCGGTCCTTAGGGCACAATAACGTACCCAAAATTAAGGTCCCCTTGAGGATACCACAACAGCGATGGCCCTTGTACCTTTTTCCTTAAACAGCACCTTTTTTTTCTTATAGTGTTCTTGTGTGATCATGTGACATTGTGAACACACAACAGATGTCAATATTTTCACTGAAAAATGCCTTAAACTTTGTGTTGCTTCTCACCAAATTGTATTCAGAAGACTTGGAATATGACACATCATTGCCATTATGTTGAAAAGACAGACAGAGATATTCATTAAAAATCTTTTTTCTTCATTGGTTTTTGAGTTTGGGTAAACTATTCCTTTAATTATCAGTCTCTTTAGCACTTCTTGGTGGTTGCTGAAATGTGTTCCAGTTCTAGTCAACAGGAAGCAACCCATTCTAATAATGGAATATATTTACACATTATTCCCTTATAATAATGGCACAAATATAGTAATCGTGGCTCGTGAAACCCAGCAATTTCCAATGAAACAACACAAGAAAATAAAATTATACTGTCTTTTTTTAATAATCCTTGTCATTACTGTGAACAGCCAAGAATCGTGTGTCCTAAAACTGTTATTTATAACAGCAAATATGCACTGTACATGAGAAGCTACTAAATCTACCATGGGCTCTGGTTCTGCTTTCGTTGAGTAAGAGTGAATAGCTTAAAATGTTTCAAGGAATAGTTTGTACAGTACAAAAGGGGAGAAAATAAAATACAGAAACTAGAAAAATGCAATTTGGATCTGGTTCATAAATATAATACTGATGGCTTGTCTCATATTCGACCAAATTAAAAGCACACCAATGATTCAATTCTGTACACTTATGCGATCTTTATAACAAAGTCTCAACACCTCAGTTTTGATCAAAGTGAACGTGATGTGATTTAAAAAAAAAAAAAAAAAAAATAATATATACGGTCTTTTAAAGATCGCTAATTACATAATTTGAACTTATTCCAAAAGAGGAAAAATACAAAAGGACACGGACACTGATGCTTTACAAAAAGCCACTGAAGGTTTACAGGATTATAAAGGAAAAATCTGATGACAAGAATGATAGTTAAATGAAACAGGAGTTAAAGGGATTGTTCACCAATAGTCATCATTTACTTACCAGTATGACTTTAGTTCTTCTGCAGAGATATTAGGCAGAATCACCGGTCACCATTCACTTTCAATGCATATTTTCCCCATTGTCATTCTGCCTAACATCTCCTTTTACGTTCTACAGAAGAAAGTCATAAAGGTTTGGAACAGCATGTGGGTGAATAATTGATGACAAAATTTTCATTTTAAGATGAAATTGCTCTTTAAATTTAGGGATAACATACATGGTTTCAGACTTAATTTTTCATGTAGATTTTTGTCTCCTTTTGGGAACACACCCTATACTGAATGCAACCATGGGGTGATACAACTTTAAACCCAGATTTAGTGTAAAACTGTAATGTACATTAGAACCATCAGCTGTGGGAGGTCATACACATCCCTGAGCAGACATTCTGAAAGTGATATGTGAGGTCCGTTGATAATCTAACAGTTAAAAAGATGCTGTTGAAGAGAGAAAGGTGCTGATTGGTGGTGGTCATACAAAGATGCCCAATCAGAGTTGACTGGATCATGCATTTGGCTAGCAGGTGAACCACACACTTAAAATGAACACGTGTATGAAAAGCTCTTAACAAAACATGGTTGTAAGGAATACAGAAAAACAAAAGCAATTTATAAATGGTCAACATGCCTTTGCTGATAAAGGAAAACTACATATGGATGAAGTTTAAGAATCTGATAAAGGATCTGATCTATTTTCAAACATACATGGTTTGTGTAAAGAAGGTACTCTGGTGCTTGGCACATGCTGTAACAAAGAGGGTTAATATTACACACATTGTAACAGAAATTCTGAGGTGCTTTCACTTTTCTGGAGGTATTGCTGTTCATTTTCATTACTGCGCAGCAACCATTGCTGGTGTTTAAAGGGATAGTTCCCTCAAAAATGTCAATTATGTCATCATTTACTAACCCTCAAGTCGTTCCAAACCTATATCACTTACTTCCATGTAACACAAAAGAATATATTAAGCAGAATGTATGGGACTGTTATCCTCAGTCACCATTCACTTTCAATATATCTTTTTCCATACAATGAAACCATATTTAGCCTAACATCATCATCATCTGTTTCTTGGAAGAACAAGAGAAAAAAAAAAACAAGGAAGTCATACGAGTAAGGAACAACATGAGGGTGAATAAATAAGGGCAAAATTTTAATTATTGGGTTTACTATCACTTTAAAGAGTAACAATGAGCCATTACTACACATTTCAAACTTAAAACATACAGTAGATTGTCTTCAGAAGGCTTAACAACTTCAGAAGAAGCAAACAAAGAGGATTTAAAATGAATGAATCAAAACAAGCTATATCGTAAAAGGCACACAAAAGGAATAAGGATTCAAAGAGGGTGGGAAAAGGCATACAAATTACAGCATGCTTTGAAAAGTTCTGATGGATAACGTAATATTAGGACTATCAAATAATTGGCAAATGAAGATGTTTAAAATGTATTAGAAAGCTGAGATGATTGGTTGGAATACATCAGAAAGCACCCAAATTCATATAAATTTAGAAAACCTCAATGTATGACTCGCACCACTACAAACCGTCCCACTACGTGACAAAGATCTGAAGGTTGTTTAGTCTCAATAGACCTGGGGTCAAACGTTTTGAAACCATACCCTGAACAAACAAAAAAGGTGAGTGGAGAGCAAAGAGAGAGCTTTGCTCTTGCTCTTTGGATTTAGTGTCTTGTGTGGCGTGTATGCAGGACTAACGTGAGTTTCGGAGTAGGTTAAATTGCGTACTGTTTACAGCCGCCTGTCGTGGCATTTTTTAGTTGGAACACGGTTATAAGTTTATTGCGAGGTGCGCTCAGCAGTCTTGCTATTCGAAGGCAGGTTGTAAAGGTGGGGCAGTGCATGCAGGGTCACCAGTAAAAGGAGCGGGACAGAAAGTTAGCGGCCGTGCCCAACCAGCTCACGCCGTCTTGCACGGAGCCCAATCGTGTCACGGCTTTATGCTGCTCCTGAGACGGGCTCTCTTCCTCAGGGAGATAATCCGGCAAATTCATGTTCTGCTCGACCACCACATCCGAGTCCTCTTGGAATGGGATTACAATCTGAATTTGAGGGAAAGAGAGCAGTGGGAACAATCAGCCGTTATGTTTTTATTTCTAAACCATTAAGTAAAACCGAATGAAACCATAATAAATGGACAAGATAAAGGGATAGTTCACCCAAGAATTTAAATTCTCTAATCATTTATTCACCTTCATGCCATCCTAGAGGTGTATGACTTACTTTCTTATGCAGAACACAAACTTTTATGATGCCTTTGTGATTTGTGGAGCTTCAGATTTCTAGCCACCATTCACTTGGATTGAAAAGGACCTGCAGAGCTGAGATATTCTCATAAAATCTTCATTTGTGTTCAGCAGAAGAAAGTCACACACATCTGGGATGGCATGAGGGCGAGTAAATTATAGAATTTAAATTTTTGGGGTGAACTATCCCTTTAATTTTCATTCGGCATACTTTAAATGGTGACGATGACCGTTTGGTTGAAATTACAGTTCCTTTGAAAAGAAAATGCATGTATACATATTATATATACACACACACACACACACACACACACACAGATATAAAAATAATAGAGTAATTTATTGATAAGGCTGAAAATTATCAATAATATCAATAAGAATATCAATAATATCACCCAATTCTATTAACTAAATTGACATTCTCAATAGTACTTTCAAGACCATGTTTATTGATGTTTCGACCAAGTGTAAAGTGCTACAGATTACAGAAAAATTAAATCACGTGTGCCATCTGATGGATGACAGAGGAACTGCATGATAAAGCAGTGTCCAAGATCACCGGGTTGTCAGCCACCGGAGGTCATGACTGTGCCGCTGCAGGTAAAGATAGTCCTTCCAATTCAACCAGAGAGGACACATCTTTTTTTAATTACCACACAGTGCCTATTGCACTGCATGCAAGAGTGTGTGTGTGTGTGTGACTCCAGGGGACTTTGACACATTGTTCCAGGGGCAGAGGGGCATCCTGAAAGGGATCATGCGATGAGGGGGAAGTGAGTAACTCTTCTAAAGAGGAGGGAGAGGGGTTCACCCTATCAGACAGACAACACCAGCTCTACATGTCAAACTGCATTACTCTCTGCTGTCTCACTGCTTTGAGGTAAGATGCAACACAGTGACTGCAGCCATGACAGATAGACCAACATCTTGAGGTAGATAGTCATCACAGCAAAATACAGTGTACCAACAAAATACATTCTGGCAACTGCATATTCATGTCCATTTATAGTTTCCCTTATTTATGTGATGGTGATTATTGTTGGTATCTGGCTTAAAAGGGAGATTATTTACCTGTCTGGCCAGGTAAATAAATGGCTTTATTAAAGGGATAGTTCGGTCATCCTTTATTCATGTCATTCTAAAACTATGTGATTTTTTAGAGAAAGGTCCAAGTTGTTCTTTTCCATAGTACAAAAGTAGATAGTACCTGGGTCTGTCTAGGTTCAAAAAGGACAAAAAAAAAGAGGCATAATAGTCCATACAACCCAGGCTCTATCTTTTAAGTCTAAAGCCATGCAGTATTTGTGTCTCAACAACAAACTGGCATGAAGATGAATTCTGGGAAAATTATTTATCAATTTAATTTTTAAAAATTAATGCCATTAGTTTGCACTTTCTTCCCAAAGACATGCTTGTTTTATTCACTCACCTCAGATCCATCTTCCCCCTTCACTACCTGCTGTGCTTTCATGACATTGGTTGAAGCTATAGCAGTCCCCAAGGCCTGAAGAGTGAATACAACATTTACTGTTGTTAAAGGAATATTCTAGGTTCAGCTCAATCAAAAGCATTTGTAGCATAATATTGATTACCAAAAAAAAAAAAAAAAAAAAAAAAAAAAAAACATTTGACTTCTTCCTTTTCTTAATAAAAAACAAAAGCAAAAATCTGAGTTTAAGTGAGACACATAAAATGGAAGTGAATGGGGCCAATCAGTAAACATTAAAATAATAACTTTTTCAAAAGTATAGCCCAAGATGTAAACAATATGCATGTTAACATGATTTTAGTGTGATAAAATTGCTTACTAACCTTTTCTGTGTAAAGTTACAGCCACATTTTCAACATTGTTGCCAAGACTCTCATGTCTGTGGTCATGAAGTTGTTTGAGAGACAAGTTTTTGGCCTACCTGAAGGACATCACTGGACCCCCTTCAGTTTGTGTACTAAGCAAACAAGTCTGTGGATGATGCTGTCAACAAGGGACAGCATTGTATCCAGCAATGCCTTGACAGACCTGGGAATTGCAAGGATCCTATTTGTGGACCCCAATCTGTAGATGGAACACCAGCAACCTGACAGAGGCAGCAGCTAGTGAGACTGAGGAAACTCAGATCCGGGACCCGCACTATTAACACTGGTGCTCCTCAGGGATGCGTTCTCCCTCCACAGCTCTTCTCCGTGTACACGAATGTACACCGCAAAAGACCCCATTGTCAAGCTCCTGAAGTTTGCAGATGTCACCACGGTCATCTGCCTCATCCACAATTGTGACGTGTCTGCATACAGACGGGTTGATCAGCCGGCTGTCTGGTACCGTCAAAACAACCATGAGCTGAACACGCTCAAAACAGTGGAGATGAGAGTGGCAGCAGTTGAGTCATTAAGGTTCCTGGGCTCTATTTACTCTCAGGACCTGAAGTGGGACACCCACATAGACTTCATTCGACAGCTGTGGAAGTTCAACCTGCCACTGGAGCAGCTGACACAGTTCTACTCGGCCATCATTGAGCCTGTCGTGTGTACATTTATAATTATCTGGTTTGGTTCACCCACCAAATCAGACAGAAAGAAACTACAACGGACAGACAGGACTGCTGAGAGGATTATTGGTGCCCCCTAGCCCACCCTCCAAAACCTGTATGTCTCCAGAGTAAGGAAACGTGCAGATAGAATCACTCTGGACCCCACACAGCCTGCCCGCTGTGTTACCCTCTGGCCGGTGCTACAGAGCACTGAGGGCCAGGACATCCAGGCACAACAGTAGTTTTTACCCACGGGCCATTTACCACATGAACAATTAAACTGTCTTAGGACTCCCCCATATTGCTATAATGTAAATACACATCTCATGTGCATATGTAAATAGCATATTTAATTCAACAACTGTACATACCCCTACCTTGCACATACGTTACCACTTGCACATGTACATACGCCATTCTGTCCAATTATTTGTATGTCTATTTATTCTCTTACCTTGTTTTATGTTCTGTGCGCACTTGTTTTTATCACCAAAAAACATTCCTTGTGTACGTGAGAACACATGGCAATAAAGCTCATTCTGATTATGAAGATGATGTAATGTCAAAAAAAGCCTAAAATGACTGTCTAAACAACTTTACAGCTCAAATAATACATGAGTTTTAACAGAGGAATAATGCAAGTATATATAATTATGAGATTTACATTTCTGCATATAATCCCTCTAAAAATTGTCCCCATTCACTTCCGTGTGTCACTGTAACCTCAATTTTTCCTTTTTTTTTTTTTTTTTTTTTATGTATGACGAGTCAAAATGATTTTTTGTTGACACGTGCTGTCAATTGAGTGTCACTTGTATTAAACCTGTAATATTCCTTTAAATGTTATTAATGTTTTAAATCTTTAAACAGCATGTTTCTTTTCTGGGATTTCAAAAATGCTTTTAACAAAGCAAACCATAACGAGAAAAAACAACATCAAAACAAAACATGCAATCAAAGTAAAAAGCAAAATTTCACAAGTTTTCTTATGCAATCTGAAGACAGTGGTACATGTCTGACTTACCTCTGCCTTCAAGTCAGAACGGATCCTAACCACACATCTCTTCACAGCCATCTGGAAGGTAAAGCTGATGACTCCTTTGATCTTTAGCAGAGCCTCCTCACAGAGACTCCTCTTTGCCTGACAAACACAGAGACACACAGGGTCAAATTGTGTATCAATTCAGAACAAAACATTATATAACAGAGACATTCTACAATGTAAAGTCAAATATCATTATCCACCCTCTATATAGTATAATCACAAGGGGTTCCATTTCTCTAAATCTGACATTACTACATCATGCAGTTTGGTGACATTTAGAGCTGTTAAACAAGAGTATGTATTGTGAAGGTTTTTTTGAGGGGAGTGACAGTTACCGAGTCATCAAGCCCATCGATCTGAAGCACCACAGTTTTGGCCCGTTTATTCGTGGCTCCCAGGAAGAACTGGGCTTTTTTTCGGCATGAGGCGGCAGCTTCTGCCCGATCGGCCTCCGGGTTGCTGGAGTTCTGCAGGATCTCATAGATCTCCGAGGCCAGCAGCTTCGTCTCGCCTGGTGACGTGCCCCTAATGAAAAAATAAAAATCACAGTTCACTGTAGATTATAAAAATATGAAACAAATAAGTAAATATGCAGATCTTGTTTTATTAAGAGTGCATTTTGTGCATTTCAAGGCTTGTCACGTGCCGATATTTGAAAAGGTCACCTCTCCAGTAGACAAGAGGACACAACACTGATCTACGCAGGGGTTTATCTGCCAGCATGGGGGCTGGGAAAAGTCACATCAATGGAGCGTGAAACAGCTAACTTTTGGCGAGTAAAAATGTTATGATGTACTTACAGCTGCTGCCACATACAGAATGTTTTAATCTCTCCATTATAAACAAATTCAAATTTAACCTTAAAGAATAATTAAAAATTGTATTCTGTCATAATGTACTCATATTTTTGACGTTCCAAAGCAGTGTTATTTTTATGCGTAGAATAGAAAGATCTTTTAAAGGATCCTCACATAGATCTTTTCTATACATCAATGTTTCATAGTTACCACAGTCTTTAAAGCCCACAAAAAGGACATAAACGCACTAACAAAGCACCATAAAAGTAGTCCATACAACTTACACTATATTCCAAGTTTTCTTCAGTCATATGATAGCTTTGTGTGAAGAACAGACTGAAATGAAAGATGTTATTCACTGATAATCTTCGCTGCAGCTCTCAAATTAAATGGTGCAGTCTGAACGATATGAGGGCGAGTAAATAATTACAGAATTTTCATTTTTGGGAAACCTATTCCAAGAACACAGCAATGTGGAAAAAACAAATAATGATATGCTCTATCAGAGCAGAAAACATATATAAATCTAAAAGACATTTATTGAGACTATTTGCAGTAGCTTAAGTTTTAAATGTTATGAGGTCTCTAACTATAGTCAAGTGACCTGCTCATTTAATAAGGTTAAAAAAACAGCAGTTCATTGACATCACCATTCGAGGTCAGATGTGACATCAGGATCTTGATATGCCCTACAGGGGCTAATGGGGGAGACGCAATACTGCCATCATTCATGCAGAGTTACAGAAACGGACATCTGCTCTCTGGCATATCTGAGCTGCCTGGCCCTCACACTTCCTATCTACACCTGAGGATATGCTGACAGCATATAAACCCTTAGCATTTCTGTACCATCCAAAAGGAAGTTGTATTTCAATCTACAGTATGTGGCCAACAATATATTCATGTATGTCATGTAGGGCTGGGCGATAAAATGATATCGATATATATCACGATAAAGAAAATCCCCGACAAGCTTTTGAGGAATTTTTTATATTTACTATGTGTCGCTAAAACGCACGCAGTTCGGCTTTCTCAGACTGTTTCCACTGGGGCGCACCGCTGCAAATCCTATGATCCACCTTGCGAGCATGATGCTCGGCTTTCACAGGAATGAATTGAAAACGCTCTCAGCTTCACTCACAACGCGCCAGTGGTAATGTAGGGTCAGACTGGATGAACTTGCTAATTATTGCTGCCTTGCAAACAATTAGGTTATGTCGGACACCGGATTGACTCCATCCGCACCGCAAGACTTCATGGCAACGGATACGCCCTCTCATCGTCTCTAGTGAAGAGCGCGACAGAACAACAGTGATGTGGACAACAGCTCTGATCTTTCTGCGCTGTAATCTTGAATATTGTTCTCTAGCACCAAACATGCATAATTTCTGCCCTGTCCCACTCTGCACGCGTCGCCTCTTTTCCCTGCATGTGTGTAGACATGAAGCGCCACATGAGTTAACATAGTTTCAAAGTACCTTTTAGACCGTACTGTTTTTCCCTTCTAAATGTATCTTTATTAATCAGCATGTTATGAGCCTTTAATAAACGAATCGAATAAACAAATCGATTTCTGTTCTAATTTTGTGAAAATTAATTAGATATCTGGAATGGATAAGGAAAGACTAAAATTACTAGTTGGTAGACTAGTCTCTCACTTTAATGAAAATATACAAATGTTTTTTACATTTTTTAAAAAACGTTTTCAAAATGTTCTCTCGGGACACCCCTGAACCCACATTTAGCATCATTCCACAGTCACAAGGGCTTCTATGCCCCATACTTGGGTATCTGAATCTAAAGAAATATAATGTATTTCTTTAGATGTAAATTTTATAATGTAAATTTAATGTAAAAATATTCCAACAAATACTGGACTGCTGTCACTATGCTTCAGAACAAACAGATGATCTTTTATCATTCATTTTCAATTGATAAACGGTAAAAGACGGTAAAATTGGTAAAAGATCGAGCAGACCCCACTGCTTTGACCATCTCTGGACCCCCTGTGCAGTTTTGTAGAGACTACATTGACTGTTTAGAATTAATTTTTTCTTCTTTTCTTCCATCAACTTGGAAATAAAAAAAAGAAAGTGCAATGTGTAAATGTATATTGTGATAAATATCTATATCAAACAATATGAAAAAGATTATCGTGATAACAATTTTGGCCATATCGCCCAGCCCTAATGTCATGGAAATAATATGCACTATGAATAAGATTGTCTTTAGGATGCATATTCTTGTTTGTAGATATGGCCAGGGTTCCTCCTTCATCCACCAGCAAAAAATTGCAAATCTGATGGCTAACAAAAGTAACAGCCTAACCCACAAGCCGCACAAATTGAGGTATCATTCATGTCCATAGCACAAATAGTAATGGACGAGTTACATGATGAAGTTTAATACTTGATTTTTGGAATTGGGAAAAAACTCCTAACCTGCAGTACGAGCAACACTTATTGTGATGCACACATAGAAAAGTATGCTGCTTCATCTAGCCATAATGTTTTGCAGACTGGGGCTATACACAACCTCTACCCAAAGTTGCATGCCTGAAATAGTGACGAGCAGCTTGTGGAACTGCAGGGCACTCCTTGATGGCGTCTGTGCTAACTGAAGTGACTGGTGAATTGAGCGGGTCGCCCTGAGAAAAAGGCTACGTAGCTCTCTGCCAAGCATTGGCACTTCTGTCTGTAAGGCTCCATGTTACACAGAAGGCACTCACTGTCTAAAAGCCTGCAGACTTTCACACTCAAAATAATGCTGAACTGTGACAAACATACACACATGTGGATCCTGCATCTCAATACTTAGCCTTGGAGGTGTCGGATTCATACGATAGTTATACATATCATATTTTAAAACAATTATCTGGGTTTAATACAAGTTAGGCTCAGTTAACAGCATTTGTGGCAAAATTTTTATTAAAAAAAAATAATAATAATAATAGACTCGTGCCTACTTAAGTTATCAAAACCAAATGAAATGTCTTTATAAAGCAAAGAAAAACTAGTTAAAATAGAGGTACGTACAAACAAACAAACTTTTCTCCAAAATACTACAGCGTGGGCACATTCCCAAAAAAGGTGAGGGGTAGATTCATCTACAGCATTAACAAAGCAGCAAAGTGGATCTATTTCAGGGAGCATGTTTCTTAAATAAAGACTGACTAGGTAAAAACGGTGTACCAGTTTAAAGGACACCTCCTTAACCTTGTTGGAAATAAATATTTGTGAGGTAAAGACCATACGACCTGTATCAGACATGCTTGTGTCGCGTCTCAGGTGTGTTGAGTCATAAAAATAAAATGTTTAGGTCACTGTGTCAAGTTAAATATAGTTTAATACTCAATCTTTAAACACATCTTGAGATCCCTTAGTTCGCATTTGTGCTCCTTCAAGTGTTTTGAACACAAGAATGTAAAGCATGTTTGCATTGTTCTGCCTACTGAAGTGTTTTCTTCACTGTATAAACTGTGCGTTGCACATACAGCTGAAATTTCACTTACTGCCCTCTGGAGTAAACAGGTGGTACTACAAGTTTTAATTTCTCAGGAATCTTCCTTTTTATGGTGTGATTAATTGCGTAAATTTTTTTACCGCGTTATTTTTTGTCAAATTAAATCGCACTGAATTAACGTGTTAAATCGACAGCCCAAATTTTAACATTTAAGGACTGGCCCCATTCACTTCCATTTTAAGTGCCTTACTGCAACCACTTTTCTTAAGGAGGGATGAGTCAAAAATAGTTTTTGTGGTATTCAACATTATGCAACAAATGCTGTTAACTGATAATAACTTTGAGCGTGGATTATTCCTTTAAATGTTCAATACCTTTAGTTCATATTTTATGTTTTTGATTAAATGGAAAAAAACACAATTTCAATACATTTCAAACATCACATGTTGTGATCTGAACAACTAGTCAGTAATGATACTAATTTAACCTGTTTCACAAATCTTAAGTACATAAAACAGTTCTCTCTTAATTTTGTGTCAGACATGACAAAGTAATGACATGCAATTAAGTGAGTCAGATGTTAATTCAGTAACCTCTATGATGCATTCAGTACGTTCAGTCAGTGAAGGATTCATCAGACCGATCCAAACTGATGACCCATACGTTCATGAGTTTTGTGTAATACTTTAAACCAACTGGCTCATAACAATCAGTGGTTCATAAATTGGACTACAATAGCCTGGTCTCAAGCAATATTCAGTCCCCCTTGAACCTCAAAGTGATTTCATTGGCTGAAAGAAGTTGTTATAGACTACATAAATTGTCTTAATCATGAAAATACATCATCATGATTATACATGATCATACATACATACATACATACATATCACACGATATAACCAAAGCAACAAATTGACAATTAAACATTTTGTCTTTGTGTTTTTAAGTTATCATGACAACCAATTAGCCTGCTAAGCTAGTGTGACGAGGAGGAGGGCAGGGCCGGGCCATGAGTACACATGGCCAGACCTGGATCAGGCTAATCAGCCGGGAGGGGAATAAAAACGAGCAGGAGGCACCAGTTTGAGAGAGAGAGAGACGCACGCGCCTGCGTTGCATGTGTGTCTGTGTTTGTTTGTTTTATTTTGAGTTTTATTATTAAAAAAAAATGTACGTTGATTTTTTAGCTGGTTCCCGTCGCCTCCTGGTCTATTCCTTCCACCGTTAGAGCTAGTATGCCATATTGCATTCCCTATGGTTAGCAAGCTAATCTGCTAAGATGACGACCGAAGACTAAAGTTGGTTAAAATTGAATGCCGGTGAAAGGGGGACCACAGAAAATACAATTTTGCTTACTCATTTGCTCCATCAGCAAAAGAAAAAAATAATCAATGATTACGCTTTCACAGTTTTGCAAAAGAAGATAAACTGAATTTTACATGACAACAGCCCAGATGTAAGGTATAATATGTTCTCTGATATCATAAACTGACCTCTGCTGGACATTAACCCATGGTAAAATAAACAAATGCAATCTGCAATTATGCACCAAATCAAGTTGCTTGACAACTCACGTTAGGCTTTAACAGCAAGCTTGCATCATCACACCCATTAATTCTTAAAACAGACATAGCTGTTTATGACAGGGCGACCTTTCTCGTGCTTGAAAATCTGCCCACGACACACATTTGCTCAAACCAAAGCTGCAGGACAAGGTTTTTGTGCAGGAAAGTGCAAAGTGAACTCGTGGCCGCATGATGGAATGTGACTTACTTCTGCATGACATTCTGCAGACTCAGCATCATGCCCAGCTCACCCTTCATCTTCTCCCTGTTGGCACGGCATTCTGCCAGGTAGCGCACCGCCTGGAAGTACACAATTCATTAAGGGTTACACAGAGTTATACTGCCAGTTCTACCACCCCTGGAGTCGGGAGTTCGAATCCAGGGTGTCGAGTGACTCCAGCAAGGTCTCCTAAGCAAACAAATTGGCCTGGTTGCTAGGGTGGGTAGAGTCACATAGGGTAAACTCCTAGTGGTCTCAAGTAGTAGTTCTAGCTCTCAATGGGGTGCGTGGTAAGATGTGCATGGATCGTGGTGAGTAGCATGAGACTCCACATGAGGAGTCTCAACCGTGTCATGCACGATGAGCCACGTGATAAGATGCACGGATTGACAGTCTCAGAAGCGGAGGCAACTGAGACTTGTCCTCCACCACCCATATTGAGGTGAGTAACCGCGCCACTACAAGGTCCTACTAAGTAGTGGGAATTTGGCATTCAAAATTGGAGAGAAATGGGGATAAAAAATAAATTAAGAAAAACATAACACCACGGACCACCACTGTTCAAAGGGAGTCTAAGAAATATTACCATCACCAGTGTAGAGGTATGACACAGCATGTTATTATTTGAATTAATTTCATATAAAAAGACCTGAAATATCTCACGATTTACAACATGTAGTTTTGATGAACTCAAATCTGTATTTTCTATACAAGTTATTGTTAACAGTAAAACAGTAACGTAATTAAAACACAACCTAAATGTATTGAAATACACTGAACTGAAAATGTATAAAGAGGAAAATAGCAATACTCATACTAATACGTGAAATAGCAATAAGTGCATTTATCAAAACAGTAGGTTTGGTTATTGTTTCACGTTTCCTTCTAAAGTAGAGGATTTTTCTCAGATGCAGTGTTTAAGTTTTCAAGCTTGCATTAGAATGTTTTTTCAGTGAAAAATCTAACTTAAAAAAAAAAAAGACGACAAGCCTTGACTGATGAAAAATATGCGACTTTAGTATTTTCATATATTAAATGTTAACGATCATCGATTAAGACATTTTTATCCAATTTTTAACCCCATTTCTGACACAAAACGAAATGTTTGGCAGAATTACAGTTTCAGTCACCATTAATGACCACATTGTATGGAAAAAAGATACAATGTAAATTAATGGAGACTAAAGCTTACATTCTCCCTAATATCTCCTTAGAAGAGAAAAACACATATTGGTTTGAAACAGTTTACATAATCGAGCTACAACAGGTTTTAGTGTAGTTGAGCTACAGTCTCAGTGTCAAAGTAAACATGACACCACGCATAATTGGATAGCTGAAGGTCCTGTCTAGATGACCTTCATGTCTTATTTTTCAGTCAGACTAAAGTGTTTACATGACATTTTAAAAAGACCAGTCATTGCTTTTAGTCTGACTCAAATCAAACTTATAAAGTGCATGTAAAGGCAGTCATTATGAGTGTAAGTCATGAGTGGGTGAGCTATTCCTTTAAATAAAATAGACACCAGAAAACTCAGTCTACTTAAGTCTTATAAAGGAGGAAGGGAAAACAGTAGATGTCTGGCCTTCGTGCACAGTGAGGAATTGCTTTAGAACAGGGCTCTTCAACTACTTTCTTGCGGGTGCCAGATTATCCAGATGAAAACCTTTTCCCATATTTATCTTAGCTAACACTTTCATTGTAACTAACAAGTTAACATAAAAAAAACAGAACTAAACACCATTAATACTAAGGGTTTATTTACATTAAAATAGTCTGGGATATTTAATTAAACATTTTTAAAGTCTGGCCATCAATTCCGTCTCAAGATCTGACTGAAGAACAAACATGACCTCACACCCTTAACTAACCAATAGGTTTTGATAAACTTTACATTGAACATAAAAATAATAATTTTAACATTTAATATTGTTTTAAAATTGTGAAAACTGCAGAAGAACATTTAGATCTGCTAAAGGCTGTATCTTAGACAATCTCCACCCACTTAAGAAAAAAATTGACAAATATAGAACTGATGTTTTACATAAAAAAAAAATGTCTGTTATTCTATTTTCTCCAGTTCAATGAGAAAAATTAGCCTTTTCTTGTCCTGCACATATTGTGAATTTGTGCAGAAGCCAGATATTTATGCAGATAACCATTGGTAAACAAAAAACAAACTGATTTTATGAAATTCAGGATTGAGAACGCTGACACACATCTGTACATACAACCAAACAAAGTCCAGATACATGCATGTATGCAGGTTCACTGGCGCTTCACATTTTCACTTTTTATGAGAACTACAGACCCTGAACAAATGAAACAAGCACATTTAACACAAAGTATGGAGAATAAAAGCTAACTTTTCAGTGCATTTTCTTTGAAGGTTTGCTTTCCATTATCAATTCATGTTTTGTTGAAAGAGGTTGTGCTGTGATGTATAATTTTATATCTGTAGATTTGACTGCACAAATATTTAATTGAAATGAACAGTAAATTAAGCAGAATAATCAAAAGGCCACTTCTGTATAACAATTGTGACAGGTTAAAATTATGTAATGGCAGCCTTCCTAAATTAATCTATGGATTGAAGCATGAGATTAACCAAAAAAAGATATTACAAGATCTGCCAAAATGATAAAAACAAAAATGACCATAATTATTATAACTAAAGATGTGCACAAGTAAACAACTAATCGAGTACTTGTTATGCAGTAAATACAATACTTGAATATCGCAAATTTATATTTGCTGTTTTGCACATTTGCCTTCCGTAGGCAATGCTGAATTATACTGTACATTCCCTACGAATCTCTCATCAAATCTTGCCGTTGCAAATGAGTACACTGAAAAAGCATAGCTTTATGCAGTTATCTCATTTTGAGACCGTTCTTGGCAACATTTGTTAATAAAACAATATTTCAATTTCATGTATGTGTCATACCTGTTATTTTTAACCTATTTTAATTTATGAGTGATCGTACCTGACTACAAACTTACAAGATAATGCCCATCCATAAATATAGCACAATGTTCATATTGAACGGTAATTGCCACGTAACATTTTTTTCCCAACACCAAGATTGTAGGTTAAAATTTAAAAGGTAAAAATTATATTTAAGGTGCCTTACCATTAATTTTCAATAATTTCTTTTCACAAAATGTATCAACTTCTAACTTTTTTGCAGTTAACTCTAATGCTCCTGCATTACTCTACATTAATTCTAAATTTTTGTACAATTAATACTAGGGAATAAAAACTGCATGTACAATAATTAAAAAAAAAAAAGTTTAAATAGTTTAATATAAATTGTAGCTCATTGAAATTTCATATAAACTATCGTGAAACACTATCCTTTTTATTATCATAATCTTGGGTTTAACAAGGTCCTTGATTTGAATTATGACTCCAGAAAATTCACAGTAGATTTTCTGCACTATGGTAAGAACAAAAGACACGAATTGAAACATCTTAATAGGATCTTACCAATAGCGCGGAGTACACGACTTGCGGATTGGGGTGGTCAAGGAAGAGAATGAGGCCGGGCAAACAGCCTTGATCTTCAACAATAGCTCGCCTGTTGAGGGGGTCAGCAGCTAAGTCCCTCAGCTGATTCACCACAGCCAAGGCATCTGGCTCCCCACTCATGGTGCTCCCACACCAAGGGCCATGCACATAAAACACGCAGATCAAAGCTGTGGGGATAGAGAACAAAAATAATAATGCAATGATTTCAATCAACCTTCTGTGGCTGTGGCATGGTACTCATTTAAATGATTACCATATTTATATACAGTGGTATTTACATGGTGCAAAATGGTACTTCTATGAAAACAATGGTTTTACCCTTGTAAAATTCCCCACCCCCACCCCCCAAAAAACATGGCATTACCATGACACATGTCCAGAATACATGGTGATACCATGGTATGTTTTGTTATTTGACAGAAATCACGACAATCAGTATTATAAAATGTAAATCTAATTAATGGATTTCAGAATGAAAATTGTTCAGAAACCTGTTTTGCTCTAACAATCCAGACTGAAGTGCACAGAGAGAATACACATGTAAACAGTCGTGTTTTCAGTCTATTAGATATTATCAATGACAGGAATCAGTTACATTGACTGAAATCAATCTGACAACATTCATTGTTGTGCTTCTATTTCACATTGATGTATGGACAATCTTCTGAACACGTGGCACATTATTGGCTCTCATCGTGGGAATGACCCCATAATGTGTGCGGTCATGTCAGGTGGCTTTACCCCAAACACAATAGCTATAACGAGGCCTTTAAATGGGGCCTGTGCTAACCGGCTAAATCAAACACCGCCACCTTTTCAGCATCACAAGACATTGACAACCTGATCTATAACAGAGAACTTAAAACAGCATTTATCACCAAACGTTTGGTGATAATGGATCATAATATTTAGACTATGCACGTCAATACATGTGGATCTGAATGTCTCTCTATGAACAAAAACAATGACAGCACGAAGAAGCCGTAATCAGAATTAATTTCTTCCAGGACACATATAAACACACAACCAAATAATCACATTAAACGTATGACCCATGTATTTAATTCTGATTTGCATGGCCTGTATCTTGTTAACCTTGTGTCTGTATGTCTGAGTGTGTTGTGGCACTGTTGTCCACGCATAACCTTACAGCAACACGCCCAGGACGGCTCCTCGATTCAAATGATCCTCCTCAAATCAAAGGATGCAACACGGCGACAACGGAACTGGAGGTGGACACGAAATTCAATGCTGCCCGTAACAATAACGACGTCAGTAAAACCAAAAATTGATATGACAGCGGTTCTGGTCAGGTATATTTGGTCATTCTCTTTGGAGCTTTTAGCACCCCGTGAAACACTTCCTGGATTTAGACGCTCCGATTGGAGGATATGCATATGACTATGACGCCATGGATTCTCGGCCAATAAAAGAGGGTTTTACTAAAAGACATTATGTTCACGTTAAAGCTGTACAAATCTACAATTTAATGACTTTGTGATGTATGGTAATTGTATTATTATTCCTTACCTGAGGATGGCATCACAGACTTAAGCAAATGTCAAATCTGACATAAAACATACTATTGTATTTGATTTTCTGTCTATTGCTACATATTTTTATTTTTTGCATAACAAGAATAAATAAATACATTGCCAGTATTAATTTCAAAGCCAAACAACCAAATAAAAATTTCTAGTAATTATTTTGCGTGTGGCATTGCATGATAAAACAAAGGGTATGAAACAGGTATGATAGAAAAGACAAATAAAAACACACACATATATATATATATATATATATATATATATATATATATATATATATATATATATATAGGAGAGAGCGTAACCATATATAGGAGAGAGCGTAACCATAGTTCCATTACGACTTCAGTCCACTTGACATTGCGTTTACTAATGCATATGTGGAGTGCCTTTATACACAACCTATTTGAATACTCTCTACAATAACGGCAATGAGACAAGCATGAGAGCTGCGTTTTCTGTCTGGGCCGTGCCCACGCAGAGTCAGCTCTCATGGAGACAGACTGTAACGGTCACTTGGTGATTTTATGTTAATGAGGTAAAGGGAGAACTGCGCATGTGCGCAGTGTGTCGGTTAGAGTTTGTGACGGAGGAGAAGAGATAACCGCTCTGCTGACTTTTGTATTCTTTTCTTTTATTTCCTTTTTATATTGTGACCAAAGTTGCATGTTTATATACTTTTTCTCACTCGGTCCCCATGTATGCGGACGAGTGTGCCGTTTGAGTGCTTTTATTAAACACGGAGAAATACGCCATCATCTCTGGTGCTTCTTTTTTTCCCCAACGACACGGCCTCCCGTTTTCTCTCTCTCTGGGCAACATTTCAACTTTGCGTCACAAGACTCATGAGTCTTATGACAATGTCATGTTTCTCACCGCATCAGGCGACTGGTCAGTGGATGATGCTACCGCCCCTCCCCCCAGCGAGGGAGACAGGGAGATGCCTCACGTCCTTGCAAGGGTGGTCGAAGAACTCAATCTCGAGTGGTCTCCCCCAGAGGTTACTGGACAGTCTCACCTTGATGAGTGGTTCTTGCAGTCCAGACGGCATCAAGTGGCCGCACACCGCAGAACTGCCCCGTTCTTCCCTGAGGTGCACAGTGAACTATCTAAGTCCTGGGGCATGCCCCTCTAAGTGTGCACGCGCAGTGACTACGTTCTCACGAATGTGGACCATGGGGAAAAGAATGGCTATGCCCTACTACCCCCAGTGGAGGAGGCGGTAGCGGCACATCTCTGCCCAACGAGTAGCAGGGCATGGAAATCACGCCCCATTCATCCTTCTAAGCCATGTAAGCAGAACTCCACACTGGCAGGAAAAGCCTACTCGGCGGCAGGACAAGCTGGATCAGCACTCAATTCAATGGAAGTGCTCCAGGTGTTCCAAGCGAAGCTCCTCAGACAAATGGACGAGCAATATTTTGATCCGGAGACTTTTAAAGAGCTTCGGGCCGCAACAGACTTGGCACTGCGTGCCACGAAAGTCACGCCGCAGGCCATCGGAAAGTCCAATCTGGACATTCTGGAAAGGCATGTATGGCTGAACCTCACGGAGATGAGTGACAGAGGGAAGACATCTCTATCAGCTGCCCTAGTGTCTCCAGCCGGCTTATTTGGCGGCGCAGTGAGTAAGTTTGCTGAGCGCTATGTCACGACTCAGCAGCAGTCACAAGCCACAAGGCACTTTATGCCCAAACGGAGCATGGCGCAGATGGCTCGCCCCCCTCTGTCTCAAGCCAGCACCTGGCTAAAAGACCCATGCCCTCTAACTCAGCGCCTGCACCAGCCCCCGCCGAGCCACCAGTGAGGCCACGCAAGCCTTGCCCCAGACGGAAGCAGCCGCATCAGCGCCCACCTCTCGCCAACAGGAGGAACTCCCCGCACAGCGGAAGCTCTCCTGACGGGCGCAATAATTTGAAGCAGAAAACAAAGCCCTTGGTTCCCTCTAGTGCTATGAAAAATGCTTGATAGGAAACACAGAACATTGTTAATCACCTCCCCACTGCTGTTCATCGGGAGAGGAATATTGTTGTTCACAATGTTTTAAAAGATTTTGTTTCTGTGTCATATGCAATAAAAAATGCAATAAAGAATACAGTACTCATTGCAAATGCAGAAGATGCTCATACATTCTCAAAAAAAGAGCCCTTTTCTTCTTCAAAGCACACATATTATGCACAACTACTTCCCTGTTGTAAGCGACAAATTATATCAAACGGTGAGCAAACCAAATTGCCCTCTGTCCCATTACGCGGACACATGGCGAGCCCTAAAGGGCATTTCAGAATGGGTGCAAAAACTATCGAACGTAGCTATATAATCCAATTTGCTTGCCGGCCACCCCGTTTCAATGGCGTTCTGTCTTCCACGGTTTCGTCCGAAGACACGCCAGTGTTATGAGCCAAAATACACAAACTAATTGTGAAAAACGCGATAGAGATTGTGCCAAATTGTCAAGCACAAAAAGGGGTTTACAGCCATTATTTTCTTGTCCCAAAGAGAGATGGCAGACTTCGGCCAATCCTGGATCTGAGACATTTAAGGCCATTCTACAGTGTCTGTCTCAGTTCAAACTGGGGAGAACTATTCCTCTGAAGCTATTTCAGAAAGCATTGGGATTTATGGCGGCTGCATCGGCCGTCATCCCATTAGGTCTCTTACACATGAGACCACTTCAGTGCTGGCTGAAGCGCTGTGTGCCACAACATGCTTGGCGCCAAGGGGGCATCACTAAATCCCGCCGCTGTATAGCTGCATTGGTACCATGGACAGCTCCTGCATTTTAACAGTGAGGTGTGGCGCTGGGGCAAATTATCAGGAGGAAGTGGTGACTACAGATGCCTCCAACACAGGTTTTTGCGACTTTTAGCACCTGGACAAGTCCAAGGAGGGTGTGGCACACCAACCGCCTAGAACTATTGGCTGTAAGTCTAGCCTTGAAGGCTTTCCAGTCAGAAATAGCGAACTGTCATGTCCTGGTTCGCTCAGACAACATGACAGTTGTGGCATATATAAACCGCCAAGGTGGAATTCATTCACCACCACTTTTGAGACTGACGCTGCACATCCTCCTATGGAGCGAGCGTCATCTCCACTCCCTGAGAGAGCGACATATGTCCCAGGCTGCCTGAACTACGGCGCGGACCAACTGTCACGCCAAGGGGTGATACCGGCTGATTGTAGGCTTCATCCTCGAATGGTGTTGAGGATTTGGGAAATATTTGGCAGAAATCGACCAATTTGCCTCAGTGGAGAATGCCCACTGTCCCCTTTGGTATTCGAAGTTCCAAGCCCCGTTGGGAACGGATGCAATGGCAAACAAATGGCCGGCGAAATGCAAATACGCGTTTCCTCCGGTATACCTGATCCACAGGACAAGGAAACGGTCCTATTAGTTGTGCTGAAATGGCCCAACCAGCCATGGTAGAGATGCTGTACAGCCATCATGGGAAATACCACTGAGGAGGGATCTACTCTCTCAGGCGCACGGCACAATCTGGCATCCCCAGCCCCAGCTGTGGAACCTGCATGTGTGGCCACTGAACGGGGCACACTACACATGCCAAAACTGACGTGTTCAGTCATGAACACCATTTTACAAGCCAGAGCACCATCCACAAGATGCCTCTATGCACTAAAATGGAAGGTTTTCACTGACTGGTGTCTCTCACATAGTAAGGTCCCAGTAAACTGCCCCATACATGAAATTCTAATATTTCTTCAAGAGCGATTAGATGCAGGACTCACCCCATCAACATTCAAAGTGTATGTGGCAACTATATCTGCATATCCCGCACATGAAGCCGGCGTCTCTACATGAATTAATCATAAAGTTCTTAAAAGGAGCAAGATGATTAAACACACCTCGGCCAGCTACAGTCCCGACTTGGGACTTAACTTTAGTCCTAAAAGCTCTAGCAGGGCCCCCCTTCGAGCCTTTGGACTCTGTTGATTTGCGCATGCTTTCCGTTAAGACCGCACTACTGCTGGCTCTGGCCTCAGTAAAATGGGTCGGTGACCTACATGCATTATCAGTCAACAATTCATGTCTGGAGTTTGGCCCCAGTCTTTTAAGAGCCACTGTCAAACCCAGGAAAGGCTATGTACCCAAGTCCTGACCACACCCTTCAAAGCGCAGGTGGTTCACCTTCAGGCCTTCTTCCCTCCTCTATTTAATTCAGATGAGGAACAATCATTGCATTTGTTATGTCCTGTGTGAGCGCTACATACATAAGATGAATGTACTTGCCAGTTCAGACTGTCTGATCAGTTCTTTATATGCTATGGAGGATACACAAAAAGAATGTCCATCTCCAAGCAAAGACTTTCTCACAGGATTGTCGATGCAATTACCCTGGCTTACGAATCGCAAGGTCAGACTTGCCCAATTGGTGTTAAAGCACACTCAACTAGAGGCATGGCCTCCTCCTGGAAATGGACGAATGGTGTGCCCTTACAAGACAAATGTTTTGCAGCAGGATGGTCCTCGCAAAACACGTTCGCAAGGTTTTACAGCCTAGACGTAACGTCTCTTTCTTCACAAGTCCTCTCTGTTTAGAGCACTTGTTATTCATTGGCCATATATATATAGCCTACTTATGCCCCCTTTTTAGGTACGGGCTCCACATAATTTATACAACCACCTGCATTCAGCCTGTTATAATTCCATAAGTCACAAGCACTTCATTAGAAATAAACTCCCTTCCCGGGCCGGGTTCATAAAGAGTAATTTATACTATATGGCTATAGCTCATATATTCATTAGGAGTGCTCTCCGACCGGCCATCATGAGGATCACTCACTGAGGCATACACATGTCGGTCGCCGTCCCATAAAACTGCGCCGCCATGTTTCCACTCTTGGAAGTTATATTGTGAAGTGCAGCGGGATGGGATTCTGATCCCCATATGCGTTAGTAAACACATATCAAGTGGACTGAAGTCGTAAGGGAACGTCCCGGTTACGTTAGCCCCACCAAGACTCAGAGTTCTTGAAGCACGAGCAATGTGCTCCTTGTTCTCAGTCAGAGGCAATGATGTCTGTGCACCTGTTTTATAGCGGTCAGTTCCTCACCAAAACAGGTCATGCTCAAACACCATAGCCAATATTAGAATATTGGTGTTATTGAAGAGAGTTTTCAAATAGGTCGTGTATGAAGACACTCCCCATATGCGTTAGTAAACGCAATGTCTCATTCCCTTTGTCTCAGGGAGCCGAGGTTACGTATGTAACCGAGACGACATGATTTTATTACCTATGTCCAAGAGCGTAACGGTCAATTTACGTGTTACGACAGTAGTCACCGTTTGCGCACAAATTATAAATTAATGGGGGGGAGCCGTAAACTAACACTTTCCTGTCGCAAAATTGTCCGTGTCTTCTCTTACAAAACATACATTTTATCGTAATAAACTCCACACATAGTTCATTCCAATAGGATTGTTTAGTGTAAAACATGTTAAAGATTAGCGGACTGTTTCTCACAAAAGCAGTTTATTCAGCAAACTTAATCATGTCCTCCATCCATTAAAATCGGAATCATGTCTCCTTGCCAGTGTACCACAATAGAATGTCTATGGGACTGCCGAGTTATGCTATTTAATGCTAAGCTTGTATTTAAGGGCTCTTCAATTGCTCATCATGGGGAAAAGGAAAAATAAATCTCACAAAAAATACCTCCTGAATGTGAGTCATGACTATTTTATGATTGGCCAGTCGAACTGCTATTCCACCAGTCTAAACCAATGATTGACTGATTAATAATACCACCCACCCATTGTTGGAATATTCCATAATCCTATTGGTCAATGTCGCAAAACCCCACCCCTTTTTTTACTACACGACTGTTCCACACACACTATGGAAAACCACACTGGTTGCCCGCTGATAGCATTAGCTGCATGGCACAGTGGATGCCGCTAGAAAAGCCTGTTACACTACTACACGGTAAGTGTATTATTGATATCTCCTTTCAGTGGTACATTAAAAATAACGACAAGTTTAGTATCCAAATAAGTGCGCTTTTAATCCAGCACTGCCTTAATTTTAGTGTATTTAACCACTGTGACAAAGTTTTGTTGACATCGCGCTGCTGAAGCTGCTGGTTTAGTATTTGTTTGTGACAGCCGCTCAAACTTCACCGCTCATGTGCTTTGAGAAGAAACAACTAGAAAATGGATTAGCTCCACAGTGTACTTTCTGGCCAATGTTAAGGTGAAATCCATCAGCTTTAACAATGGCTGCTTGCCAAGTTTATTGGCCGTTAAGGCCGACGTGTTCCTGGAAGGAAGAATGGAGACAAGTTTGTAAAAGATGCTTGCACGGATTTTTGCAGGAAAAGAGTGCGATCTGTTAAATAGCACATTTGAAATAATAAAAAAAAAGATTTAATCTATTGTCAAATTTTAGGGAAGCTTCCATTTGAAAAGATAAATAGATTGTTATACTGATTTACCTTCTAAACAGGGTTTGAGGTGACCTAGCAAAGTTTGCTGATTATGAGACAGATGTGACTGCAGCTGAATCACAGGATGAATAAAAGTCATAGACTGATAGAAATGGACCTGGTGAGTTTATAGAATCATATGTACTTTAATGGCAGCTCTCATCCTTTGATTAGAGGAATGATCATTTTTGCATCTCTTCTAGGCTTTAGGATCATCAAAGCTTTATGGGTCGTCCAGGAGTATTGTGAGAAGAATCGCCACAAGTCTTCCTCTGGCACCCTGTCCTCGTGTCCAATTTCAGGTATGACTACTGGATTGGTTTTATGTCAATTTATGTGTTTCAGTCATGTAGACATTTCTATTCTGTCAGCATGTAAAAGATGCCGTATTTGCAATTAAAGGGGTCATGACATGCTTTGTTTATTATTTTAATATGTTCCTTGAGGTTCACTTATAGTATTAGTAAAGTTTTTTTGTTTAAAAAAAACAGTCATATATTGAAAAAATAAATAAAAGATCATTTTCCACCCTCATTCTGACCCTCTGTAAGAAACACTCTGTTTTAGTGCTGCCTCTCCTTTTAGATTTGATGGTAAACACCCACTGTTATGATTGGCTCTCTACTCTTGACTGACATGCTCTCTCTCCTTGCCATCTCACTATTCATTGCTACTGGGTGGGGTTACGGAAGTGATGAGATAAAGTAGGCATTGATGTGTTGTTTTGGAGGTGGTCAGCTGCAAATGTGTGCCACAGTGTGACATCATAATGTGGAATAAGTAGAGAACAAGTCATTTCGACAGCTTGGTTTCAACAAATGCTGTTTTTGCAGTGAGGAGAAAGTTTTGATTTCTGAAAAACTTACAGTATGTTTTTATGGTACAATGACCTCTTATGTCATAAGATCAAGGAAAATTCTATTCCACATGTCATGACCCCTTTAATACCTCATCATTTGAGACATGATTTCAAAAGCAATGGAAATTATTTTAACATACAAGATTAGTATAGTGTTGCTTCAGCTTATTTTAGATGCATTTATTGTATTTTTTTTAAGTAGTCTTCCTGACATTTCATTGTATTCTATCATTCCACTGATTTTGCAACGTTCTGTCTTTGTATTTTTTCTATACACACTTTCTGCTTTTCAAATTTTACATTACCTTCCATTGTGTTAATTTGACTTTCTTTCATTTTGCAACACCTTAATCTTTCAGTTCACCCATATCAACATAGTTCTGGCCTTTTGTCTATTTTGATGTCATTATAGTGCTGACAATAAACAATCTCGAATAACAGGGACACAGTTTTTAAATCGCACAATCTAATCTAACCTTTTGCAACTGGGTAAATTTTAACATGAATGACTCAAATATACAATGAACTCAAACTCGCCTTAAAACTTTTATTACTGTCTTTGTGTTTTTCTCTTCTCTATTGCCCTTCCTTTCAGCTGTCCTGTACATAAGGAATGCAGCATGTCTGCTTTAGGTCAGTTCTCTGGTTTATTCTTGGAAATCTTGGCCAAGAAACATTTAAAAAGCTTGAAGCGCTCAGTGTATTTTAATAAAGTTGATGGTTAGCACAAATTAAATATGTAATGTTCTGCTTCTCTCTATAACAGAGCTGAATGGAATTGTAAATCTTAACACTCTAATTGCTCCTTCAGCACTTCTATAAGACAATATTTAAACCAGATTCCCTGGTGCTGTTTGCTTTACTGTGTCTGTGAAAACACTAGAAGCTTACTCTGCTGTTGTATTTCTGACATGGGACAGGTACTTAAATGTGTGTGGGGGCTTGTTGTTGTTGTTGTTGACAGACATTGTATGTGTGTGAGACTTGTAAAAGTGTTTTGAGCAGATGGTGCAATTATTAACTGTCCTTTAATATATCTTTGGGACATGTAGCTTCATCCATTTACTGTTGGAGCGGGTTTCCTGAACAATTCCAATGGACCAGATGGACTTGTGGCAACTTTCGCTGATGTAGGCTGGATCGACAGAGAAGAAAGTGACGTAGCTGGCAAAACTAGGTGAAAATGTATCTGCTTTTTAAATAATGTCAATATGAAATCAAAATTCACCTTATTTAATTCCCTCTTCATCTCTGCGGACCCGCTGGCAGGTTATGTCGCAAAAATAAATTTACACTTAAAACGTCAGTATGCCGTTTTTAATTGTCAATAATCCAATGTTAGATCTTAGATGTCCAAAACAAAATATGCGGTCAAGCACGAAAAGCATGCTAAACAAATAATCAGAAGTATGTTATCGACTAATGATAAGAATTTATATACTATCACAAAGGGGAGGATCTCCGCTTTGTAATGACACCTAGATTGAGCTTCTAGTCCACTTAGAGGCCGAGATATTCAATGAAACAATTGGGGTGGTGCATGAACTGAAAATTGTACTTAATTTCTATGGGCGAGCACATCTGTGAGGTCTAAAATGTGTCAGAGCTCCACCTACATTTCAGATTGGCAGTTTGTGATGGCAGGTGATAGAGGAAACATAATTTTTTCTAGTACTTGCTGCCATCTAGTGGAATAAAAATACTTTTAGGAGGGAGAAAGAGAGAAAAGAACACTGATTGTATGCTTACAAATTTAGGACAAAAAAAATAAGTTTACAATTTGTTTTTTATCATAGAATTAATCATTGACTCTGCATAGCTCCGATGTGGTGTTTATTGTGAATGTATCTGTTTGTCTTGCAGTTTTAAAGCAGATTCTGGGTTGTTCTTCCGCACTCAGCAGTGCAGGCCCCTGAGACGGCAGCGCTCTTTACCCAGCTTGCATCAAGCTGAGCCTGCTCCTCAGAGCCAGACGATTATCAATGATGAAGCGATTCAGAAGATCAGTGTTCTTGAGTCTGAGCTGGCCAAACTCAGAGCGCAAATCGCACAGATAGTTCAGGCTCAGGAGCAAATTGCACAGTCCCCAGGTAAGCTGAGTTTTGATAATGGGTGTTTAAGAATACAACATTCTGATTTTTAGTTATTTTGAATTTCATTAGATTTCAAGAAATGTTCAGGTCAGATTTCACCCCAAAATTAAAAGAAAAATAAGAAATTATATTTTCAATAAAGAAAATGAAACCTGTTTTTAGGATCATTGTTTTCAAGACAATCAAGCACATTTTCCCCCTCAAATTCTCAGTACTGTGTGGGGAAAAAAAAGAAAATGCTATATTATTTAGATTGTAAAGCACACTCTTTATACAGTATTTTATAACGGTTTTATTTATGGTGTAGCTCCAGCTCCAGGTGGCCCACCTGTCCCCATGGCTCCACTGATGGCACCAGTCCCACCCCCGCCCCCTCCACCACCACCACCTCCTCCTCCTCCTCCATGCTCCAGCATGCAGAGGAGCTATTCTGCCATCGACCTCATCAAAGAGCGCCGTGGGAAGAAGGCAGAGGACAACACAATACTGGATCTAGAATTAAAAAAGCCAGAGGTGCCCAGCATGTTAGATGTGCTGAAAGACATGGGAAAAGTAAAGCTGCGTTCAGTTAAGAGGTGAGTTTGCTAGTTTTGGACCATAACAGTTTACATAGCTGTCAGAGTTACCAGACCGGTTATTAACATGTGTTTTGGTTTTTCCACATACAGTCGTCCGGCGGATGGCCAAATGAAACCCAAGCCTATTGAGCCAACAGATGCTACAGCTCTGATTGCCGAGGCGCTGAAACGAAAATTCGCTCACCGTTACCGTTCTGACAGCGAGTGTGAAAGCAGCTTTAACTTACCAGCCCCCAAGAATGCGGCCCATGTGGAAACGCCACTGGTAAGGCTGTGTCACCCTTTTGTAGAATTGTAAATGTAAACATAACATTTAATCAATATGAAACCAAAATGAAGGTATAGTTCACCCAAAAATGAAAATTCTCTCATTTACTCACCCTTATGCTAACCCATATTTGTATGATTTTTAGAAAAATATCTCAGCACTGTAGGTCCATACTTTTGAAGCTCCAAAAAGCATATAAAGGCAGCATAAAAGACTCCATATCTTCAGATGTGATATGATAGGTGTGGGTGAGAAACAAATCAATATTGGCATACCTTTTTACTATAAATTATTATTAACTATTAAGTATCTGTTAAGTATCCCTGGCTGCAGATTGCAGAACGGGGCAGGGCAACACATTGAAGTGGGGCTACATGTGTCGCCCTGCCCATAACTCCCCCCACTCTCATTGGCTCATTCATCCTTTATTGGTTTACGTTATAGGAGATGCGTTTTTAAAATAGTGTAGCCCAATAAGCTGTGGCATGTAAGTGATATGAAATTGTGTTGTACCTCACGGTTCATTGCAAACAGATGAAGTAGGTGTCTGACTGAGCAGCCTGTTGTTGTTTCAGTCGTGTTTAAAAGCGGAGGGCAAAATTACTAATTCTACTGTGGTAAAGATTCAACTCTAATGCGGTCGTTGTCAGTGTTGAAATGATTCGGAAAGATCATTTGGATTTTAGTGCTATGACTCGTAAATTACTTTTTGTTGTACCTCACATGTCATTTCAAACAAATGTAGTAGGACTGAGTTGCATAGACTGATGAACAAACTGTGTTGATGTGTTTGCTGTTATTCATATCTCTGAATCAAAAAGTTGTGCAAATTCATTATAACGCATGATTAGAGAAATGTATTATTAATTAAAAAATTTTTTTTTTTTTAAATATATCGCCATAGAGTGCAAATGAAAGTGTATCAGTGCTGTTGTTATATAAACATTTTAATTTATGACCCAACATATGGGTTATGAAAACCAACCGTGCCATCTACTGTAAATTACACTCCAATTCTCACAAAAGATATAAAGATGTAATATAAACATATTTTCAAATATCTTATTGTTCATAAGGCATGTGCTTGTATGCAACGGGCAATTCTCGAAAAAACCGAGAGCATGCATGCACTTAGTCTCCCGATTTCTGCCATAACTGCTCATCATGAGTGATTTATTTTGCATGATTAATAATAGATTCTTTCATTGAACAAGTTTGAACGCAGTCCGTATCTACTCAATCTATTACGATGCATTTTAGGAATTTAGTAATTTATATTTATGCAATCAACAATAGCAAATAAGAGGCCGATGAACTGATGAAAATTGTTATTCCATTCTTGAGATGGTTGCGCTGCTTTCACTCATATTCTGTATTGATCTTTGAAGGATTGTAAATGATTATCTCTACTCCTCGCTCCAAAAATGTGTGCTCCGTTATCTTGTCTGCCTAAAAATTACTTTCTAAATGACATGCACACAGAAACCAACGCCAGTCACCTGCAGATTCCGTTACAGCGGAAAATAAGAAATATTGAATGAGGCAAACGTGCTAAAACTGTTAATACTGTACTGGCGTACCAGTGCATGAGCACCAAACCCATATACGTGATTTTCAGTTTGCATTTAAGAACATTTTCATGTCAGTTTCAGCCTTTATTAATCCCGATTTGTTCCTCACTTTTAATGTAGGATAAAATCCAAGGAATTTAGGATTGAATATCGCATGCAAGCATTATAATCAAATGGTTTGGCTCAACTATTCAATATCCCTCAAACAGTGATAACACACCAGCAACAATGATGATGAACAAGCCAATGAGACTGTTACGGGCAGGGCAACACATGTAGTTCTGTCCCATATGTAGCCCCGCCTCATTCTGCAGGCTGCAGCCAGGTCCTTCTCCTCATATATTCTCCTCCCTGCCCAGTGGGTGGCGATATGCTCAAAGAATGCTAATCGCCAAAAACAAAAGGAAAAAGAAAGATTGATTTATAGTTAAAAAGGACTTGAATGTTGATCTGTTTCTCATCCACAACTATCATTTCGATACTGAATATATAGATTAAAACACTTCATATGTCATATAGATTACTTTATGTGCTTTATCTCTATGTGCTTTTTGGAGCTTAAAAGGTCACCATTCACTTACATTGTATGGATCAACAGAGCTGAGACATTCTTCTAAAAATCTTCATTTGTGTTCTGCTGAAGAAAGTAAGTCACACATCTGGAAAATCCTTTTTAGGTGAACTATCCCTTTAAAACTGATTCCTGTTCTTAATGTGGACGATGCAACTGTGCACATTATTCCCAAAGAAATGTTTATCTTTATAATCTTTTATAAAAATTTGCTCCACCTCTGAAACGGCTAACTTGTTTGGTTGATATTCCTAATCTTATATTTTCAATCCCTTCCGTCCACTGACCTTTAATATACTGTAGATCTCTTTTCATGATTAGTTCAATACTTGATGGATATAATCAAATACTGCCTGTCTTTATTTCTCATTAAAAATAAATTTTGCCATTTTCACGATCTCACAAATAATGTCATATTATGGATATAAATTGGAATATTTAATGTTGACTTTAAATGTGTGGCATGTGAATTTTCTCAATATTCTTTAACCTTGGTGTCCAGTGATTTTGTGGTGTTGTTTTTCAGTTTGGACAGCATATGTTGAAATCAACTGGAAGGAGGAAACCATACTAAGATGGACACACAGCGAGCATATAGAACACATAAAGGGTTAACTGAGTTAACCAGAGGACTTTTAATTCCAAATAGTGAGCTAACTTTTAATTTTTTTTGGCCCACAAATATTGTTTGTTCATGTAAGTGAGCATGCACATGCCAAAACACTATGCAGTCAATCTGGTTTCACCTACTGGACATCAGCATTGTGAATTTTTGTAATTTTGCACTTTGAATAGTTCATCTCTATCAGTATATACAGTACAACAGTGGTCTCATTGTATACAAGTTCCATGAAAAATTGTTTTAGTTTTATGTAAGATTTTATGTGTTTTTAGTTTAATCTGTTTTAAAGTCAACAGAGCTCTAGTGCACACTAGTTGAATTCCTTATGTTTGAAGGGCTAGTATTTAAAGCAAGCACTAAAGTGTACTGACTGTTCTGGTTGCCTTATCTGTAGTATTTTAGTATTATGAAAACATATTGTTTTCAAAGGTACAATTTGATGGAAAATCACCACTTTCGTAGTTACAAGATGTTACAATGCTTCTCGTTTTTTCTACCACACTACAAATTCTAGCCTTTCTGTAGAAACAATTATGCATTACACCTTCAAAGATTGGTGATCATAATTTGGATTAGAAGGCACTATGTCAGTACTATTTGCTCATGTGTTTTTAGAGCTTATTTAAAATGCATTTTTAGGTTGTAATTTATTTTGGAAAATTTTATTGCGGTTCTGGAAGTATTTAGTTCTATAACAAATCACTTGAATAATGTAGATTGTTTTTCACGTGAAAATGATTGACAGGGAAACACATTATCTACAAATACATTAAGCTTTGCATCTTTGAAGTATAACTTTAACTGACCATATCATGAAAATTGTGTTGATATGGTTTGTTTCTTTGCACATTTAAAGGGATAGTTCACCCAAAAATGGAAATACTCATAATTTTTTCAAACTCATGCCATCCCAGATATGTATGACTCTTTCTTCTGATGAACACAATGATTTTTAAAAGAATATCTCCGTGCTGTAGATACTTACAATGCAAGTAAATGGTGATAAGAACTCTAAAAGCTCCAAAAGGGAGATAAAGTCAGCATAAAAGTAATCCATATGACTAGTGGTTTAATTTACGTCTTCTGAAGTGATCCAGTTGGTTTGGAGTGAGAACAGACCAAAATATAACGCTTCTCACTGTACATCTAGACAGCTGTCTCCTTGGCAATAAGGATTTCAAGCTTGATTACACTTCCTGTAGCCCAATCTAGTACTTGGCGCATGCATCCACCACTAGGAAGTGTAATTGAGCTTGAAGTCATATTTGTGCTTAGAGACTGCAATGGTAAGGTGTACAGTGAAACTAACTGGATTGCTTCAGAAGACAAGAATTAAGCCAACAGAGTCATATTGATTACTTTTATGCTGACTTTATCTCCTTTTTGGAGCTTCGATCACCATTCACTTTCATTGTATGGACCTACAGAGCTGATATGTTCTTTTAAAAATCATCATTTGTGTTCTGAAGAAGAAAGTCATGCACATCTGGGATGGCATGAGGGTATTTTTTTTTTTTTCAAAACACATCTGTTTATATGCACCAAAAAACATGACATATCTACAAATTAAATGCAGTGTATTAGCATTATACTTTAACATTATTAATCCTATTTCTCATTTCAAGCTCTTTTAGAGTAAACAACATGTGGCAAGAACTTAGGAACAATACCTCATGATTTAAGGAAATCTTTTTGAGATGTTTTTTTCATTATAGATTGCAGTCATGTATAATCTAATTGGGTTTCATTTTTTTCCCACAGTTAAATAAGATCTGTTTAAATGGAGTTTCATTTCTTTAATAAATCAGTCAATGCCTTGATTCAGTTGTGTAATCAGGTGTTTCTGTTTGGCTGCATTTCAAGCACATGGCATTCTGATGATAGCAGCATGAGCTCATGCCATTCAATAGAAACATTTTAAGTTTTATTCATCAAAAATGCAACTGCAACATGTATCAAAAGGTTATACGGCAAAGCCTTAACAAAATGGCTTGACACATAGGTCGTCTCCCCAAAATGGCTGTAAACAGTTTTTTGTCTTAAATCAACAGTCTTACAGCACTTACAACAAAAAATACAAATCACCTAAAACAAAGCACCTCTTCTCTCTTTCTAAATATCAAGAGAAGCACAAAAACAACTGTTCATTCTGTACAGAATCAAAAACAATACACACAAAATTAAATGTTTGATGTTAAAAATAAAATGAAACCAATTAGCCTCCATATATATATATATATATATATATATATTAAAAAGTTGTTTTTGTCCACAACAAAAAGGATATAGTCAGACAGTGCACTAAACGAGTTTAAAATGACAGTTGGTTTGGTCACTTAGCATTGTGCATAGTTTTAAGGCATCGTGTAGCAGTCTTTTGAAGAGACAAGAATGGCTTCGAGACAGATTCTGAGAAGGAGCTCTTATCTTTACAAAATACAGAGAGAAAGCGAGGGTGATGGCTACCTACAAAAGGCACCTTAACGTCCTTGTTTCTCCCAATAAGCAGGTTGGTGAAACCCTGAGCAAAATCAATGGAGAGTCTAGCTACAAGATTCTTCTTCCACGGTCGAAAGGGTTCGTCTCTTCTACGTTTGCCACCTTTCACGGAGTAATGTTCCTATAGCACAAAGGCATTATCTGTCGGGGAGAGAGAGAGATGCAAATGGAGCTCAAATGGCATTCGTATGGCATTTGATGTGCCACGCCGACAGAGTTGCAGTCCAATCGATTTGTTGCTCATCAGCAGTATGTTTTGAAAAATTTACAAGTGGTTCTTCATGTCTGTGCTTAAAAGGCAATAGATAACAGAACATGATTAATTTAGAAAACAACATGTGTAAACAGTCTTCAGAGGCAGCAAAAGGACTGGGCTCTTCACATTTGTAATTTTTGTACACAAGGAGGAAAATTGGTTTGCAGAAGCACTGGTATGCTCACCCACTCACGCAAGCACACACATACACGCACACACTGTCTCTTGGTGCAGTTGTAAAAACCTCTCCTAGAAATACTCGAGCTGTTTCACATCACTTTCAGAGCAAGTGTGTCAAAATGGCACTTTAAAGCCAAAGGAGGGGGCTTCCTTCCTACCCCATTTGTCTTTAAAGCATCAGAGCTGAGTTGGCAAGGCCCAAAAAGAAAAAACGAATTATGTTAAATAAATAAATCATGATAATTAAAAGAATTGCAGCAGTAGCCAAATGAGGTATCTATGTATTGCTCTGTGTCAAAAGGGTTAATGAGAGTTTAAAATTAAATACTGTAAATTAAATTTAAAAAATTCAATTCATCAGTGGTTGGTTCGAGATGGGTGGCGAGCAACGCAAATGTTTGGCTGAGGGCAGTAGAGGTGTTCTCCCCAATGCAAGTGTTGAGGTGTCATGACTCCTGGCTTCCCTGAGATAAGGCTCTGGAACTGGGCTCCTCAGTGCCTCGGGCCGGCTCGGACTCCCCCTCCTCAAAGCTCCCCGATGCCTCAGGCTCCATGGCACTCCAGCTGGCCTTGTTCAGGCCCAAATGGCCAAGCATGGTCTGAGAGAGCCGGGTGTCTGAAAAACGCGCCCACTCAGCAAACAGAGGCTCCACCACATAGGTCATGAAACCTGGTCACAGAGAAAAAAAAATATTTTAATTGATTTTTTCACTTAAAAAAATTTTACCATCAGCATCTAAATTGGGTTTGAGATGCAGCTAATATGAGAAAAAAAAATGGGTTAGTTGCCAATTTGCCGATAACATTATATGGTTTAAACCTTAAACTCTATTGGACCGCCAAATAACGCTTAAAACGTTAAAGTCACCCTATACATCAGTCAGGCAGGTATCATGAGGTAACATTTGAAAGTTTTGAATCTGAACTTTTTAGAGGTTGTTACTTAAAATAACTAAATAAGGCCTCAAAACATTTGCGTTGAAAATTAGCGCCCCCTAGAGGTAATAGTGTAGAAATATTTATATGAAAATGAAAGTCCTAAATTGACAAGTCATATATCAAATGGAAGTTCTCATTCTCAGGAACGCAACTGTACAGTCTATTTTCTTGCCTAATGGTACTGCTTTTAAAAGAATCACAAAATGAAATATGATTTCTGTAAGTCATCAAATAAATACGTCTCTTTTATGCGCTGATAACTGTTGCTGTAAGCTAAAAACGTATATATGCTTTTGCCTTAGGCAATATCTTAGATGTCCAGAACAAAATATGCCATCCAGTAGGAAAAGCATGCAAAAACAATAATCAGAAAAATATATTTTCGACTCTTAATTATAAAATGTATACATCATCACAAAGGAGAGGATCCCAGCTTTCTAGTGACACCTAGATTAGCTTCTATTCCACTCAGAGGTCGAGATATTCTATGAAATATTGAGGGTGGTGCATGAACTGAAAATTAAATTGAATGTCTATGGACGAGGCCTAAAATTCGTTAGACTGCCACCTACATTTCAGATCTGCATATTGTGATAGAATGTGTTGGAAAGAAAATGCTTTTTTTCTAGTGCTTGCTGCCATCTAGTGGAATGAAATAAAACTTTTTAAAGTGTGGTTGAGTGAACAGAACCAGAATTACTTGTTAAAGTTATGTTTAAGTTAGGACAAAAAAAAAAAAAAAAAAACTTAAATATATAAAGTTTATCATAAGATTATAAACGTATGCAACATTAATTATGAATAATTTGAGTCTTTATTTATTTAGGGGTATTTCTGAAAAATATTGTCCATGGTATGAGTTTGAGATTTAGGGATAAAGTTGCATTTTAAGAACGATAATCTGACCCTCACTGATGTAAGTAACGTCAACATTTCAAAGGCATACAAACCTTCTACTAAAGAAAACACATTTTGTGTCCTTTGCATCATCTTGTACTGATGTACATCTTGTACTCTTGCCACGCTATTTTTTTACATACCCACCAGATGGCTGCATTTATCTGTAAATCCGATGTTGAAAAACTGCTGACGATTGCAATGTTATTTCGACAAAAATACATTAATAAAAGTAACGCAAAATAAGAGTTTCAATGGCTGGCAAATGTTCTCAATTCAACTGACATTGGCAAGTTTGACAAAAAAAGTTTATTTTGGATGCTGATCATGAGCAAAGCTGGAGCATGTAAACAAGAGCATTGCTTTCTTACCGATTTGCACACTCGCTATGGTGTTGGCTTTGCTATCGCACAGTGGGCTGACTTCAAGTTTATGCTTCTTTTCAATGTCACCTAAACAAGATAAGGAGATAGGGAGGAATACAACAATGCACTTTGATTAACTTTTTGACAGTGGATTGATCAAATAAGCAAAGCATGGTCATGATAAGTGTTGGTCACCTTGGTGGAAGAATTCCTCTGTAACCTTTTCACTCCACTGCTTGCTGAGCTCCCACGGTCTACATGGGTTACAGATATCTGCACACTTCAAAGCCATCTGGAACACAAACACATGTAGATTGAAGCTGGTTTGTGCTTGTTTTTAAGTGCCCAAAATATTTTTCCTTGCATTTGGCCATCAAAATGACAGCAGGACATTAAACTTGGTTAAAAAATATCTTATCCTATCCTAGCATCAACTTTAAGTACCTTAAAGGAATATTCCAGGCTTAATACAAGTTAAGCTCAATCGACAGCATTTGTGGCATAAAGTAAATTACCACAAAAAATTATTTGGACTTATTTGAATCAAAATTATAATGAGGCACTTCCAATGGAAGTGAATGGGGCTGATTTTTGGAGGGTTTAAAAGGCAGAAATGTGAAGCTTATTTTATAAAAGCACTTACATTCATTCTTCTGTTAAACTCTTTACAGTCATTTTGGGTTTTAGGTTTTGTTGAAATTCCATCATCTTGGAAATTAAAATGACTGTAAAGAGCTTTAACAGAAGACTGAATGTAAGTGCTATATTATAAAATTAGCTTCACTTTCTGCTTTTAAACCCTTCAAAATCTGCCCCATTATCTTCCATCTTTTAATATTTTTTTTTTTTTTAAGAAAATGAGGGACGAATCAAAATACATTTATGTAGTATTCAACATTGTGCCACAAATGCAGTAGATTGAGCTTAATTTGAATTGAAGCCGGAATATTCCTTTAATCTGCAAAAAGAATGCATTAAATTGACCACAGTGCAAAAAATCCCTCTTAAACAGTATCTTTGGGTTGTCTTCCAATACAAAAAAAAATCTAAACATCTTTAAAACAAGATAAATTACCTGAGAAGCAACTGTTACAATATAATTGATTGTTTGCAGAGAATTCTGTCTTGTTCAATTAGCAGATTTGTTTGATCACAAACCTTTCTACATTTATCATTTCATTACTAGTTTTCATTATTCAAGTCACTTTTGTAGGGCATCTGCATTCTTGCATTGTTTTAACAAAATGTTTAGTGAAATCGAAGTTGAATTACAAATTCCCACCTGCAGAATGAAATGTCGATGAGAAGCGTTTCCCAAACAAAGGTTATTCTCATCCAGGTGTGTCCGGAAGCGGGAAAGGTAATCGTTCTGTCTGTTGATATCTGTGGCCAGAATCAGTGAGCCCAGCTGCCTCTCTATACTCAGACTGTGAGACACCACAAACACCAATTAAGGGGACATCTCGTGGAACACAGGATTTTCCTTGCACTTTTGAAATAAAAGCGTTCGATACAAAGCAAACACTCTAACTTTCACAATGCAAATCTCTCACCGCAGTTCAACCAATCTATTAATGAAAACTAAGCAGCAAAAACAGGCCATTCAATACCACTGGTACACAGATGTTAGCCAATCATAAAGATATTTTACATACTGTATCCTCTACATGGCCAAAGCTATGTGGACACCAAAATAAATAGGGAGAAGTAGGGAGTTGGTCCTCCTTTTGCTGCTATTACAGTTTTTCACTATATGTTATAAGAACAAGGCTGTGGGGATTTGCTTCCATTTAGACTCAAGTGCAACACTAATGTAAAATTAAATTATGATTATTTATTGTGCAAGAAACATTGATTACATTTATAAGAGGGCATTAGCGAAATAATTAAATGCTAAAGAAGCCTAATGCAGAATACAGCCCATGTAAATATAAAAACAATATAAGTATGTAACTTTCATAAGTTTTACAACACTATGTCGAAGTGAACAAGCCTGTAGGAGACACTAACCTGTCCTCTGTGGGCAGATGGGAGAAAAGTTCGGTCTCTCTCAGCAGACCCACTGCAGACTTCCAGTGATGATTCTCCAGAACTGAGGTATTCTACAGATTTCCACACACACACACACACACACACACACATCAGCAGTGAGTGACTTTGACATATTTACAAATACAGCAATTGACTTGGAACACAAAGAGGATTATAGGGCTAATGATGCACTTAAACTCCATTAGATAGTGCTCTAACCCGGTACAAAGCTGCAAGGTAATGGTTGGTTTTGATGAGGAAAGGCTGGTTGACTCCAGGGTGGTCCAGATCGTGTGTGGCCGCTGCCAGCAACCCTAAGAGGATGTCACATGATGTGAGGGACTGGGTGAGCTGTAAACACAGACACAAACAAACATTCTTAAGTGTAAGTAGTCATTGAGCTTAATCAGTCATTTAATCATTGAGAACATTCTTAAAGGCATAGTTCAACCAAAAAATACATTTTCCAATCACCTACTCACCCTCACATCATCCCTTCTGCTCAATACAAACAAAAGATTTTATGAAGAATATTTTAGTTCCTTTCAAAGCAAGTAATTGGTGGCCAGAACTTAGAAGCTCCAAAAATCACATAAAGGCAGCATAAACGTAATCCATACCCTAGAGGTTTAATATATATCTTCTGAAGCGATGCAATCACTTTGGATGAGAAACAGATCACTAGTTCTATCCTTTTTTACTATAAATCTTTCACTTTCAGAATGTGAAAAAGTGGAGATTTATAGTAATAATAATTTTTAAAAAAAGACTTAAATATTAGTCTGATTCTCAAACACACACACCTACCATATAACTTCTGAAGATATAGATTTAACCACTGGAGTCATATGGATTACCTTTAAGATGCATTTATGGCCTTGAAAGGTCTGGTCACCATTCACTTGCATTGTAAGGACCAACAGAGCTGAGATTATCTTCCAAAAATATTAGTTTGTGTTCAGCAGAAGAAAGTCATACACATCGGGGATGACATGAGTGTGAGTAAATGATGAGAGAATTAAAATATTTAGGTAAACAATCACTTCAAAGGATACTTTCAGTATATTATGTGGATTCAGCAACACCACAGTATAAAAAAAAAAAAGTATTTGAGCTTGTGAATTGGATGTGATGATGACGAAAGAAAAAAACTGGGCTCCACAAATAAATTGTCAACATGACATTTCCTTGCTGACTACATGCAAAAAACACTTCAACAAGCAATTCAAATAGTGTACAAACTGCTCAATTGGTGCAGTTATTTTTAATGAATTATTCAAACCAACAGGCAAAACATCCTGTAGGAAATACTGCTCCATGAACATCTTAGCCAGGTTTTGTCTGAAAGACTCACCTTAGGTTCTCTAAGGTAACAGTGCATGGCCTGGGTGACATCAGCAGCATGGACTGCATTGTGGTATGGGTTCTGATTGTGGTAGTCTTCTTGTACCAGAACTGAAAATCAGAGCACAGCTTTCAATGAGAGACAAATAAGCATATAAGTTCTGTTTATGGATGCAATTTTAATGTATACAAGCACTTTAATGTTTTGAGTCAAGATCATGAGGGTAAGCATAATGGACAGTTCTCCAAGTCTAATTTTGCAAAAACAAGTGACGTCAAACATAATTCAGTCTGGAAAACACTTACCTAAAAAGCGACGCACTTTAACCATGTCTAACTGGAAGAGCTCAATGAGGCCATATTGATTCAACAAATGAAATGTCAAGCAGACCAGACTGTTACCTGAAAAATAGAATGCAAGACATACAAAGATTTACATCCAAAGGACACACTTTTTGTTCAATATTGCACATGTGCATGTCAACCAGCAAGTGGCAGTGTTGACCACAACTGAATGTGAATTATGCGTTCAGTCGTTTGTGAAAGTGGATTACAAGAAAGAGAGGTAAAAGATCACAAATGCTTTTACACACAAACACAGATTTATGATCAATAAAAATATTTACCATTTGTAAGTCTGTCAAAGAGGAGTATGTCGAAATTCCAGCTTCCAACCTTTTCTAGCATACACTGTAAGAAAATTAAAACAGATGAAAATGTCCAGTATGAAATTTCAGACACAATGATGTAAACTAATTTAAAGCTTAAGTGTGTAATTTTTGCACCGCAAGCGCTTTACAAATCCATTGAGTCACTGGGGTTTTCTTAATCGGGTTGGGGGGTGTGTGTGTGTGTGTGTGTGTGTGCACATACCTTGGCCTGGCCGCAGTAGTCCTCATCCAGAATGTGGAGGGGGTTGAGGTGTGGCGCTCCTCGTAGCAGACGGGATGAAAGCAGGTGTCGCTGGAAACTAAAGAGCCTCTGTATTCTCTGAGCTGGGATCGACCCTGCTGACTCAGCACGGGCTGTGTACAAACAAGAAAAAGAGGGCATGATAATTCCATAATACAGGACACCGAACAGCTGTCATTGTTATGACTTAAGCTTCGAATTCGGTCAAAATCTTCCCCACCCTCACCCAGAATTACATCCCTGCTGTTTAAAAGTTTGGTTTGGCAATTGTCTTGCTTAGGCAGCCTATGAGAGGTCACACTTGACTGGAGCACAAAGGGCAAGGCCAGTCGCAAAAGCCTCTTTAAAATGGAGTTTCACCACAACAAGAGAGCAACAAACCTTGTTATTTACTCTTAGTGTACAGTTCTCCTAAAGAAATAGATTTTCAGTGTTAACATACCTTTTATTCTTCTTTAGAAGTAGGGCTGTCACCATCTCAATTATCATTATGTATGCAATTATTACATACAAATAATTGCAACAATGATTTCATTGTCAGTATTAGGGCTTGTCACGATTATGACGATTACTTACAAATGAATACAAATTGTCCTTCTTAAGATGTATGTGTGCTTAATACACATAACCCTTAAGAAGTCATTCGTTCATATTTAACATGGGACCGTCTAATTAAATAGGGATATGCGATGTCCATTTATTATTATTAAATATTGCACAGTGGTAGCATGACATGAAAAATAATATTTGAAATGATAACTTACTAAAGTTAAGTTAATACTAAAATATGTCTCTCTTTTTGATCAGCTTTAGTCTACATTAACTTTACATTTACATTTTTTTAATATATTAAATTATACTATACAGTATGTCTTTATTATACTATCTATGCAACAGTAATATATTTCTGCCCTAAATTATTCACTTTCACACATTATATTAAGGCTCTCCGATTAAACCCACAAGCCCTGAAGCAGAAGCAGTTAGATCAAATCACGTTCAGGCAATTGCGATTTAGAGGCCAGTATTAGTAACTGTGATTTTAAGTTAATTTTAAAAAAAGTTATGTTCAATTGCTGAATTCTTACTAATGGTTGACTGGTTTTTCACTGGCTGATGCCTATACGAAATCTAGAGAGCAGGATGGCCGAAATAAATGCTGATAAACATCATACAATTCAACAACAGCAAATCAGATATATACAAAATTTCTAAAGTGAAACAAAGACTTCTTTTATTCAATATATCCTCAAAAAGTGTTGACTATCCATTGACGAATCTATTGGAGTGTTTTGGAACTGACACAAGGAAAAGCTAACATTTGAACACTTCTGTTAATCAGATAAGCAAACACGGTTATCCAGATAATCACAAAAAAAAGGCCAAATAATTGGCCTGGCTGATATATCAGTCTATTACTAATTCTTACTACACAAAGTACTACACTACCCACAATCCTGAAGAGAGATCCACTGATCAGAAAATTTGCTGTTACCATGGAAACAGGAATAAGACAATTTCCACAGCAGTGGTTTCCACAGGGTAGCTAGATACTGTTAGTTAGCTGCTTACCTAATTTCAGTTAAAATGTGTTAGACAGTTAAAGCATTAGACAGAGATTTTGTTTCCGTAAGTCTCCAGTGGTTAAATCTATATCTTCAGAAGCGATACGATAGATGTGGGTGAGAAACAGATCAAAATGTACACCCTTTTTTACTCTAAATCTCCACTTTCACTTTCAGATGTGAACATGTGGCTTTCTGATGTAAAAGTGGAGATTTAGAATAAAAAAGGGCTTACATTTGTATCCGTTTCTTACCCACATCTATCATATCGCTTATGGTATATAGATTTAACCACTGGAGTCTTATGGATTACTTTTATGTTTCCTTCATGTGATTTTTGGAGCTCCAAAGGTCTCCAAGTCACCATTCACTTTCATTGTTTGGACCTAAAGCTGATATATTCTTCAAAAATTAGTGGTCAGCAGAAGACAGAAAGTCATACGCATCTGGGATGTTATGAGGGTGAGCAAATGATGAGTGAATTTTCAATTTTAAGCAAACTATCACTCAATTACCCAAGTACCTTTCTGGCTTAGAATAGAATGCTGTTATATTGAGATTTACCTCCCAGCTCATTGGTTTGATTCATAGCTTAGAACTTTTTGAAATGCCTATGCAGAAAAAAAATGGGAAAAATACTTCTGGAACCAAAGGTGTCTGTTATGATTTTTAGTGCTTTGATTGTCCATGCATTTACAGTAGCAATGCGTGTGATTGGACAAGTGAATCATTTCAATACTTACAGTGCAATGTGCGGAAATCGACGCCCAGGTATGGGTGCGAGCCTCTTCGTTCAGGTTCAAAGCCTACCTGACTTCTCACTCTCACATCTCCTAGAAGGCATCAACATACAAGTCCTCAAGACATTTGCTAGAAAACACAACATACGCTTTTACCCACAGTAGGGTAAGAGGCTTGGCTATGGGGGGACAGAAACATACACAAACAGGCGATGGAAGAACACTGAAGGGGGTGGGGGGCTGGGCCATGCATTGCCATGCCAGAGGGACTTATGCATTAGTATTCAGATGGCTAGGAGCACAGGAGGACGAATGAAAGAAAGACAAGCTTGTGCTATAGCCCAGGACAGAATGGAGAGGAAATCAGAGGGACTTCAACGAGGCTGGCCAAAGCTCTTAAATCACATCTGTTAAAAGTCATTCAATAGGCCTTTTCATCAAACTCTTGGCTGTGTGTGTGTGTGTGTGTGTGTGTGTGTGTGAGTATTTGCATGGGGAGGGAGAAGGGGGGAAAACGCATAAACTTTAACGTAATGGCAGCCTCCAACATGTCAGTCACTACTGATTGGAGTTTATGTGCAGTGTAGTCAACGTGTAAATTAAGTCAATAAACAAATTAAAAAAAAAATTCAGCCTCCCACCGCTTTATTTACTTACTTGAAAACAGCTGTTTGAATATTACAGAAGCCCCTATCAAAATACCAAAACTGTGAATTACAATTACATAAAAACACTATTTAAAATGAATAAAAAAAAAAAAGAAAGACAAGAGTTTTCAAATTAAACATAACAAAAAAAACAATAGCAATCTTAGATTCGGACCAAATGTACAAGTGTCACATGCCACAGGCGAAACAGACATAAAAATACATAAATAAGAGAAAAAAAAGAAGCTATATGAACATGCAGAAGAAAGAGGTTGAGAAAGCAAGAGCCACATCCAAGTGACCACCATCGATTAGGGTCTTATCATTTTACTTTAAACCTGAGTAACTTCTCGTACGTAACCAAAAGATCTCCCTTGACCCATAACCATTATAAGAGTTTTAAACGTGAGAAGTGCCACTGATTAGGCTGTGCCCACTGATGCAGGTCTTTAAGGAGGAATGGTGTGGAAGAGTTGTTAAAGGGATAGGCTGTGAAAGCGAGTGAGCGGTTGTCTCTCCTTGTGAAGATGTATGTGTTTGTTCATACCTGGTGTAAACACGAATGAGGGTTTGATTGTTTTGTTTGTCACAGCTTAAAAAAACAAACAAACAAAGAAATTATGATCAAATATTAGGTCAGAGTTAGCTTTACTGGGATTTTGGCTACATGCTTAAGAAAGTGATGTTATGGATGTGTAGCTATTCCAGTTAATTCAGAATTTTCTAGCGTCTTCGTCATTTATTGTTCAGTGTAAAGACAGAAGGCAAGGCAGTCATGGTAAGACGGTAGTTAATGTTCGTAAGAGGAATTCATTGATAAAACACTGGACATGATGAACTACTCTGATTGTGAAATGATTGTGCAAAAGCCAGTCAATATAATTCTAATGTAAACATACATGGAACAAGCTTAAATTGAGGTGCATTGTTATCATGAAAAATCTCTGACAGCACAGACGAGGAGCCTCATGTATAAAACAGCATAGGTTTTATCTTAAAATATGTATACAAACAAACGGCAGATTTTGAGTACACAAACATTTTTAGATTTATAAAATAGTTTGTTCACCACAACCTGCACAGTTCAGTTTCTAAATCCTAATTGGTAGGTCTGAGATGTATGATCATATATAGATAGGCCTAACATCCTACTATAGTATTTATACATGATTTAAAATCGATAAATAATCAATAAATAATATAAATTAGTCAAGATTTTCACAGAAAAATCACTTAAATTTTGTGTCTTTCTCATCAAAAGTACTGAGAAGTAGAAGACTTCTTTTAGAAGACTTAAGAGTATGATGTACAAGTCACATGGACTACTTTTATGATACTTTTGGGTACTTTTTTTAAGCTTAAAAGTGAGTTAATAATTACTAGGGCAGGGTAAAAAGCATTGATTTTCAGATTATTTGCAAACTTAATTTGAACGATCCCGAGATAATTTCTTTCAAATGTAAGCAAAATAGACAGTATAACTTAAATGTACCCAAATAAATCAGAACTAGGGCTGTCAATTGATTAAAAAATTTTAATCGAATTAATTTCATGATATGAAATTAACCGATTAGTCAAAGTAGTCGCATTTATAAATATTTGATGAGAAAGGTCCTCAATGTGTGTGGGTAAAAATATAGATTTTCCAATGCATCACAATCTTCTTTGAACAATCTTTTCACTGCGTGATGAGAGTAAAAGTTGTTCCGTGTAATGTGTGTCCAAAAACGAGATCCATGCGACCCATTTGTCATTGAATAATGTCTCTTTTAAAGCCCTTTCTATTCTCTACAGTCAGTTGTTGATCAAAACAACAAAAAATACTATATCTCAATATAATAATTCAGATAATTAAAATCCATTACATTATTGTGGGAGATAAGACAATACAAAATCAATGGCATCCAGTACACAGCAATACATTTTACAATTAAATTTGTCAATCTGTCCGAGATCTATAGATGTACATCAATGTACACATAAATAAGAAGGTCGCTTCTGGAGCATAGACCTCAATGCATCATAAACACAGGGTTTTTTAAGGTTGCTGTGTCAAGTTAAACTTAGTTTGAAAAAAGGGTCTCGAGGTCCCTGTATTCAGAGTTACGCTCTATCCAGCAGCTGTGTTTGAAGGTGTTCTCCTCTTGTGCTGTCACTATAGACCTTTTTCACACAGCATTCTTAGAATGCAGAAGTAAACGTTTGCTGGGTAAACTTTGACAGCAGTGAATGGGAGTGAATGGAAGATCACAGCAAATATTTGTGACGGGGGAGGGCGGGCTGGGTCGTGATTCCTCACACCCGGTCCCTTATCAGGCCAATCAAGCCTCAGAGAGGGATAAAGGCCGACTGCGGATGGTGGTGCAACAGAGAGAGCGCGTTTACGGGCAGCTGTCTGACACCTGTTGTGTCTTTTGGTTTAAGTTTTTCATTAAATATTATTTACAAGCCGGTTCTCGCCTCCTCCTTTCCATTAATCCCTTTATAATATTATTTTCACCTACCCATTTGCTCCAAAGTAAAAGAACAAAATACACTATTATAAAACACAAAGCATAATGTTATAAATTTACACTCAATATTTAAAAAATGTATAAATGTTTAGATTTACGCTGCTAAATACAGCAGAAATGTGTCATCACAGTCTGTGAAAAAGGTCTATTGTCAAGCATGAGTGTGGGTTGTGGTCTTTACAGCTTCGCGTTGCCTATATGTACAGCTGGAGTTTCGCTTACTGCTCCCTGCTGAAAATAGGTGGTACTTCAAGCTTGAATTACTTCCGATGTTAAGAATTTTTTTATTATGGTCCAGGAACATGAATATTTGCATAATTTTTTTTAACATGTCATTATCATATAATTAATTGCACTGAATTAACGCATTAAAACAGCCCTAATCAGAACCAAATCAAGATCTAATCGGAAGATGTGTATTAATACCCCAGCCCTACCATCAACTACCATTATATTGAAAAGATGGACTAAGATATTAATTGCAATTTCTCCTTTTGTGTTCTACATACATAAGGAAGTAATATGGGGTTGGAACGACATGAGGCTGACTAAATGATGACAGAATTTTTATTTTGTGTGACATTTTTTTTAAGCTATTTTGCACATTTAAGTAAATCCGGCTTAGGATTCTGAATGCACTTTTCCATTACTATTTTACACATACACAGTGTTTGTACAGCTGGCCCCTAGGGCCTAATTTATAAAATTATCTTAAATGTGAACGTACGGCAATTTCCTACAAATTATTTATAAAACGTTTGTATGCACAAAGAAATTGCAATTCATCTTAAAAACATGCACTCGTTCCACCTACAGGACACCCACAAATATCCTAATATAGTGAATAGAAATGCAATAAAAGCGCATGTGCAAACTTATTCAATTCATTCATTCATTCATTCATATAAAATGTTCTTGTGTGTTTGGCCAGGTTTTCTAAAAAAAAAAAGAAAAAAAAAAAAAAAAAAAAAAAAAAAAAGTGCAGCAACCGGTTTCTGCCCATACAATGTAGCCTATTCAACAACTAAATATAATCGTTTATTCATTTTCATCATCAAAAATAAATCCATTCACTGGACACTTTTTCACCATACTCATGCCAATCCTGAATTCCAAAAAGAGGCTTGTGCTTCTTTACATATAATGAAGTATGCATAGTATACATGGCAATCGGATGGCAAAATACATGGCAAAATGGATTTATACATGGCAATCGTGTTGAAACTACAAAAGCATTATTTTCCCGCTATTTTGCTTGCCATTTTAGTCAACTTATTCAGTTTTACTAATGTCCTTTAAAAACACCAGACAAGACAAAAAAACATAGGCCAGTTTTAAATATGAGATTGTTACGGTGCTTTCAACCATCTGTATATTGATTTAGCTATGCTTTAAGGGTTTTATAACTATAATCTCTCCTCACTTCAAAATGTTCTTGACATATTACATACCATTTATTACACCTGCTGGTTATCTCGAAGGTCTCAAAATTTGTTTATTATGGAAATGTGCTGATAGGGCTATAAAGAAATATTATTTTACAGCAGAAAGCACTAATATAATGCATACTTAAAATAAATATATCCACATTCTGATCAATCGTACATTTTATAAATGAGGCCCCTGGATCTTTCAGTGCATTTCTAGTCAAAGGGGCAAAGAAAAACTAAAAAAGGTCCCATGAGTCAGGGTTTGATAACTATAAAAATCAAAGGAAAATTCAGGGAAATGCTAAGCAATTCCCATTTGATGAATGACTTAAGCTCTGGATGTAACAAATATATTATCAGAAGCTTTTTTGACTGACGGTAGAGGCTCTCCATCCCCTCCCTGTTACACAATCTGTTGTTTAATGGGTGTGCTTGGTAACTTCCAGTGCAGAGTGGTACAGCTACCCTGTGTCTGCATTTGTTTACAGGTTGAGTGTGTATGTGTGTCTCAGGCTGGGAAGATGGTGCTTACCTAACATGCGAATATACAGAGCAGTTTGATCAGAGCTGTCATAGGAGATTGCTCCGCGTCTCTGCGGGGGAAGAGATGCAGACAAACGTCAGTATTTGCATTTACTCAAACATGCATGAAAGACTCATAAACAAGCCAAATGTTCAGCAGTGTATATTCAAATACAGCTTAACCAACAGTACCATTACTCACAAAAAAAAAATCAAAAATATTTTCTTAACATAACAAGTTAGAAGGTTCCTTGTATAATTTATAGCATTAGCTGAGAGAATTTCTTTCACATGTAAGCAAAATAGACAGTGTAGCTGAAATGTTCTCGAAATGTACAACAATCAAAATGTACTGAAATCAAATCGAGAGCATGTGAATCAGACCCACCCCCCCCCCCCCCCCCCCCACACACACACACACACTGAATTAAGCGTGCATCATCTGTCCTGTGTAATCTGCTCTCCTGTTCATTACGCTTCCATACAGGGGCACTCAGAAATTAATTCAAGAACAGACACTCGTACCGCTGCTCATGATGCTCTGTTGCATGTGATTGGCCCATCCAGGGATGGAGGACGGTGTATTCTCTGACCTCAGCACTTGAAAGAGGCTTCTTTGTGTCGAACATGCAGTTTAATTACTCAGTGTTTCTTAAAAGGTAGCACAGGTTTGTTTTTTAGATGTCACAGGCACTGCCAGAACAAAGAACAGTCTGAACAGTAGAGGAAAGCATAAGGGGTTGTTATCAAATGCTTTGTGAGAAAAAGAAACAGAAGAATAGATGAATAAATCGACCTTATGCTGTCAAACATTTTTGTCTCATCTTTAAAAGCCCCCAAAATGAAAATGTTGTTCCAAACCCGTATAACTTTCTTTCTTCAGTGGAACACAAAAACAGATGTAAGGCTAAAGGCATCTTTCTTCCATACAATGAAAGTACATGGGAAGTCTGAACATTCTGCCAAACATCTTGTCTGTTCTACGGAAGAAAGAAAGCCATTGATGTTTGAGATAGCATGAGCGTGAGTAAATAACGGCAGCATTTTCATTTTTGGGTGACCCATCCCTTTAATTAATCAAATGCAAATGCATACAGAAGCAAGGCTTTGGGCATCCTTTGGAAATAAGGACGAGGAGAAAAGCTCATTGTGAAAACAAGAACCGCCATATATGTCCAAAAAGAACACGGGCATCGTACCCGAAGACAACCACTTCAGTTCAGCTCTTAGATGGCTGTTCAGAGTGTCCCCAGATGGCATACAATTCAGCCTCTCACGTCAATAGGCTGAACCAATTTGCATACTTGATTTTTATCCATTAACAGCCCTCCCGCGCCTTAAGCCTCTGTCCAATAAAACTGAAAATGCACACAAGCTGCAACTACAAAGATGATTTTAACACATTATGCGCACACGTAATCCAGCGCCAAGTGCACTTATTGAAAATGAAAGACAGAGGGTACTGTAATCTGCAGGCAGGGACAATTCGGTCGGGGTATTAATATGCTGGAGGCCAGTCCACAGTTTGAAAGGCAACAGGCCATAAATGATACCAGTGCTTCGAGTTAAACTAATAACCAGCAGAAAAGATGAACTGTAAAACTGCAAAGTGAATATCAATGTTGGAGAAGCTACTGTGAAACTGCAGCTTGCCAAACTACAAGTTACTCATTTAAAAGGAGATAAACTATATTCAAGCAACCCTTTAAAATAGTAGTTAGCAACACTACAAGTTACTAACAAAAAGTACATTGAAGATATTAAAACGGGTAATATTTTTCTAACAAATTTACAATAAAAACTAAAAACATTTATATAGAGTCTAAAAGTGAGGAACATGAGCAATTAACTAAATATTTAGCAACAAAACAGATGACACAGACACTGTGAATCATTTATTGGTGAATGGTTCAGCCCAACAAACTGATTCTGTAAACTGAATCAGATTTCCAAACACTACTTGAGAACGAGTCAAATTGAAGATTTTTTTTTCTCCTTTTCTCCCAATTTGGAATGCCCAATTCTCACTACTTAGTAGGTCCTTGTGATGGCACGGTTACTCACCTCAATCCGGGTGGTGGAGGACAAGTCTCAGTTGCCTCCACTTCTGAGACAATCAATCCACGCATCTTATTACGTGGCTCGTTGTGCATGACACCGCAGAGACTCACAGCATGTGGAGGCTCATGCTACCCTCCATGATCCATGCACAACCTACCACACGCCCCATTGAGAGCGAGAACCCCTAATCGCGACCACGAGGAGGTTACCCCATGTGACTCTACCCTCCCTAGCAACCGGGCCAATTTGGTTGTACGCCCTGGATTCTATATCGTGACTCCAGGGGTGGTAGTCAGCGTCAATACTCACTGAGCTTCCCAGGCCCCCTCTATTTAGGAGTTTTTAAGAGCGTGTTTGATTAGAGTGCAACAGTGCCCACCCACTTTTTCCAGAAGAGTTTTTCCCATTCATTTTTTCTATAGGGATTTCATAAAAGCGTTCAAAGCAATGAACCAAATACCAAGAAGTATTTGAAAATCAGACAAAAAGCAAAGGTACATGATTGTGTTCTTAATGTTTTTAAGGAGGGAATGAACTACAATCCCATGAAGCATTGCGAATGACAAAATCAAATTAAAAAATACTGAAATATTTTAAACTGTTGATTTATAAATAGTAAATAAAAATAACAAAAGAAATATATAGCATCATATGCACAGAATATAAATATTTATAACAAAAGTTGTTGATTACAAGTATAGAAAGAATACATGTGAATTGTTTTGCAAAATATACAGATATATGTAAATACAGAAAGTAGTTTAACAGTGTAGGGAAACAAACTCGTTTGTCGATGAGAGTCTTGGTTGACCAAATTTTGATTGGTCAGTTGGTCGCAAAAAAACAGGAAACCGACGAACACTGGTATTACCGCTGGTTAGACGCTATGTGGTACAATGGGGTAATTTTTATTAAGCAGGGTTAGGGTTAAGAGTACACAATAAAGCAAGACACCTTGATTTAAACTTTGAAAATATTTTTATTTTAACTAAAAATTCAAATGAAACTGGAAAAAATTAAGTGCAATTAAAATTAAAATGTGTATTGTTCAACTCAACTCAAGATGGCTTTACAACAGTTGTGAAGGGCAACATCTCTTTGGAAACTAACATACTTAATCTGTGCATTCTCTACTGGTCGGGTATTTCGTTGTCTGGGAAAATACACCATGTGTGTGAATACATTTGTTTTGTTTTCTTCGCGATGTATAATCGCAATATCCAATTACATCGGCAACCCCCGGGCTGATGGATCGGTGAATATTCTTGCTTTAATGAATTTGCATTAAAAATGTAATTTATTTAAAAAACGAAAAACTGAAATCAAATACATTTCTCAAATCAAATTGCACTCCAAACTAAATGAAAAAGCAATTAAAATAATGAAGTCATCAAAAACGAATATATATATATATATATAAGTAACCACCTTTCCACTTTAAGTCAGGCAAGTATTACTTACACAAATGAAGACATGAAAACATTTATAAGTGTAAAATTAATAATTATGATGATAATAATCACTGAAATATAAATTATAGTTCGAGGTGAACATATATTTGCATGATTTTATGTTTTAATCACAGATTTATAGGATAACAGAGTTGCGTTCACAATGAACTGCTCAGTGGAAATAAAGCGAACTGAACTCCTGAGGCACCTCCTGAGCTGAGATCATTTGCAACACTCATAGATGATACTGCTCATGAAAGAAAAAATGTAAAAGACAGAAAAAAAGAAAGAGTGAGAATCTTTTACATCAACGTGTTCCACGAGACTGCACGTCTCTATACAAACAGCATCTCATGCATGCACATAGGCAGCTTTTCTATCATCTGTACTTAATATAATAAAGTGTGTTTCTTCAAGCGAGTGTCTGTGTGCCGCGGAGCAAATTATTTGTAATATGAATTTGATAATAATAATAGCCTAATAATAATAACAATTTAAAATACAGGAATGGGAAAACAAGCCAAATATTGTCTTGACATCGTCAAAGGCATCAGATATTGGCGATTACTCTGACCATTGTCGATCCCAGAGATCATCGTCTGTCGGCACAACCCTAATGTGCATTTCTCTCTATAAATTAACAAAATGTTCAGACAGTCTCCTTGCTGTTTTTTCCAACACACTCAGGATCATTACCACGTTTGCTGGTGTCGCTGCAGCTCGCTTCGTGCGTGCACTTGTAATATGTATATTTTAAAGGCTCATTATTATGGTTTAGTATTTCTTTGTAATGTAAAACAGTGTTAGCAATGTTACTTATAACATGCTTTCTCAGCCCAGGAATTCAAACGATTTTCTGACGCCCCCTCAAAAATATATACTTAAGTAATTAAATTAATATCAGAAACGTGCGACAACTAGTTGACTAATGGCTAGTACTAATCAACTAGGAAAATCTTTGGTCAGGGGCAGTAGGCCGTGGGAGTGGACGGTCGCTGTAGTTCTTGTTTGGCAAGCTTTTTCACCGATTGGTGGTATGTTTCCCATTAGGATAATTGGTACCGTAGTTCTTCAACAGAAATTCTGCAATTAAATATTTTAAAAGTTAAGTTTAAATAAGTTTAAATTAAGTGGACTGATGGCTTCAACAGAAAGTTATACCATTGATTAACTACATTGGAGCTCACTGTATTTGTTGTTAAAAACAATTAGTCTATGCAGAAAATGAATGGGATATTTAATTCCAGAACCAGACTGCCTCAGTTCGTTCGGCTATATGCTCAATTCAACGTAGCACTTTGAAACACTACACCACTACTCATTGGGGAATACATTTTACATACTGAAAAATGTAGTAGTAATCCTTAGATAGTTATTCTCCTACACTGGTGTATAGGTTAAAAAAAAATAATGGCACCTAACCTCAGATTACATTTTGACACCCTCTATCTGCTATAACCACCATCCAGCCTGTGAAAACCGAGTATTGAGTCATCACTATCACCGCGGCAGTATTTTAGTATCAACAAACTCAGTGTTTACACACATTACTTGCTGTTTTTGCGTGTGAGTAATTTCTACCAGGGGGCTGTGCAGGGCATAACAAACCACCCAGCCGTGTCCATATGGGCTGAGCACACGAGCGGCATCAGCGCAGCCGGACACAGAGAGCGGGAACGGAGGAGTCGAATTTCTTGGAAAGGCCAACGTCGCTGTGCGCCAGCAAGGCTTGACGGTCTGCTCTATTTTGCTGACTTTCAGCGAACTGGCTTGGTGCCCGAAAAAAAAAACAAAACAGGAAATATATTTTGGAGTTCAGCACAGATAGTTCAAAGATAACAGAGGAAAGCAATTCCCCGAATTTACCTAATGACAGTTACAAAATGTCACTGTCTTCACTCATCCTTTCACTGATACTTTTCAAAATCTAAAAGTCTACAACTAATAATTATTTTGATATGTGTATTTAAACAATTATTCTGGCAATTAAATGACCAGCCCAAATGAAAAAAACTAAGAAAAAAAAACATTTATACCTTTAAAAAATGCCTTAAATATACATAGAACTTATAAAACTTAAAAAAAACTCTAAAAAAAAAATAAATAAATAAAAAAGCACTATTTTGGACAAAAACAAAAAAGGAGTACCAATACGTTGGGGTATATACATTAAGTATATTTATGCTCCTGACTGTAAAAGGGCTAAAGACCCTACTTTTACACCTACCTAGATAACATTCCAACCCAATTATAATTGGTCGAAACGTTTCAGAGCCATCTAAACACTATGTCTGTCTGACACAATACTCCAAGTAGCCTGTGGCAAACATGTAATGCAAACCCCTAATGCAAAACCATCCAGCTAGTTTGTTAAACAATCCATTCCTTTCTGCGTCACTCATTGATCATCCATACTTCATTGAGACACAAAGTTCAACCAAAAGATGATTAACAACTCATGCAAAGACTCAAAAATACATTACATCACAGCTACTTCTGTACAAAGTACTAAGTAGGCTATGGCAATTAGGGATTAGTACGAGTAATCGGCTAACCGACTCTGAATATCTCTCTGAATATTTTACCAAATGTAACAACTGAGTTCACTAGGGGGTGTTGTCGAGGTGTTTGATCAGAGAAGGAATGAAGATGGCATCTCTGGCCACGTGTGAAGCCAAGTGTGGCAAAACTTGTAATATTTTTATTCTTATTGTATTATACTCCATTGGTATTGGTTCTTGTTGGAGTCATCCCAAACAACAGCCAAGGATCTGCTTTTATGGTGTAAAGAAAAGATCATGCAAAGCTGCACAAGAAACTCTGAAGCTTATCAGACCAGTATTTGTTTGTTCATTGAATCTCTGAACAAAGACAGAGCGTTTCAAAATGTTTTTTAATCTTTTATTTATTTATTATTTTCCCCCCCATTTTTATTAAAGCATAATGTTCATTTACTTTTTTCCTAAACGAAAAGCATAGTTTGTTGAAGTTAGCTTATCTTGAAACCGTTCTTGGTAAAGTTTGTGAATAAAACAAAATATAAATTTCACTCACGTGTTATAAGTGTTAGCAATCGATTAATAATTTTTGCGGGTTAGAGTAGTCGACTACAAAATTTCTCACTAATGCCCATCCCTAATTGCAATGCAAATGAATACCTTGATTAAACTTAATAAAACAATGTTCATGAGTGGACATTAACAAGTTGTCTAGAAAAGAATCACACCACCAACCATTTATGTACAATCACATAACGCAAAACATCCATATTCATACACGTTACACATTTCATCTTGAATGCATTATGAGTGTTTAAAACGTTCTATGTAAACAAGGTGCTGTTGTGATATACAAGACTAGTTTCAAAATGCAACAATCAACTGCTGTCACCATTTGCACTGTTTTGATCTTTGAACTTAGCCATTTATCGCCACATCTATGTTTACTGTATTTCTGGATCCACTGTCACTCTGCAGTATTTGCAGATGAAAAGGATTCATTTAAAGATATTTTCTAATCAAATTACTCAAGCATTTTCTGTACAGCCTAAAGCCAAAGCAACATGCAGTACACTAACTGCAGGAACAGTCCCAGTGGGGCAACCTGAGGTTAAGTGCATTTCTCAAGGGAACTATGGTTCACTCAGAAACTGTCAAGTTCACAGTTGCCTATTCCTTGGAAGGGACCCTACATCCTTCAAGCTACCAACTCAGACACTTGACCACTTGATTACCACCATGCACTTTATTAAATGAAGCTGTCCAAATTGCTGCTGCTTTGATGGCGTGGAAAGGCACGATTGCCATCTTTTATAAAGCTCTGAGGAATTTAAGCAATGCTTTGAGGGCTCTATTTGAACAGGTTATCCTAACGTAACATTGCGGGCCTACAAGCCAATTATTGACACAACGTTACGATGCGAAACAAGTTAAAGGCTTGTGCGAAGAGGGATGGAGCCCAATTAAATCACCAAAGGACTTCACAGTAACATGCCACAACCAAAGTGGATTCAGTTCCACACCACAGGCCTGCAACAAGGGAAAACCCAATCACCACTTCCTTTAAATGAATCCAGGAAGAGACAGTTTGAAAATTAATTTAGCACTTTGTTCCTTTTTGGGCACCACATACAGTAGATTGACTGAGTACTACTTCTCCAGATGAGAATGTAATTTATTGAATGTGAATTTCAGTCAATCCCACAGCGATGTGGTTTATCACACAACCCCGACCAGCATGGGTGGATGTCTAAACCATAAATCAACAAGACTTATCTACACCAACTAAACAATTATTGCTGAAAAGTACATGCACACACACATTTGCAGTTCTTAAAACCAAAGCATACTTCGGTTTTCTTGTGCCAGTACGTCTCGCTCAAAGTGCAAGTGATGCAAATTTTGTCATCAGCATATGCGTGGCTGTCCGCATTGTTGCACCTTATTGTCAAACATGTCCACATGGGCTACAGGCCAAAAGAGTATACTTTAAAATGCTGAGATCTCAACTGTGTGCAATACAGAATAGCACATGGAAATTAGGTATACCCTATCCTTTAATTAGCCACAATGCTTAGCACACTGAAAATAATCTCTACAGCAGTAGTTTTTAATGGTAGACCAATATATATCGACCATGGCGACTAATCAACCAAAATTTGTCCATTCTGAGAATTTTGGCATTGCCCGATAACAAATTTTGCTTGGCCAACTAACCAAAATAGATTTTGGTTAGTCGTAAATAGATTTGAAAGTAAATAGATTTTAGTCAACAGATTTTTAAAAATCCATTTTCCATTTATTTGGCAAGAAATTATTGGCTCTAAAAAGTGTATTTCATTTCAGTAATTTAATGTACATGTCATTTAAATTTTATTATGTAAATATCAGCATTATAGGGGACCTCAGCCACCTGGCTCTGTAGATATGGATATCGGCCATTGAAAAATCCATACGTGTTGACCAATTTGTGAATTGGTGTTCATGCCAGGTCCAAGAAATTATTATAATAAACCATTTTATTATAACCCAGTATCAGATTAAAGAGTATTATTTAAGTGTCTTGATCAGGACAACAAGGTTTTCATGGAGTAAAAGCAAGTCTAAGGCATTTGGCAACACAAAACACCAAATAGAACCAAATGGACAATTAATTTGCAGTTCTCAAGGTGACTGCTACAACTAAATCCATAGTGAAGGAGGGTCGTACTGGGACGGGGGGGGGGGGGGGGGGGGGGGGGTGTCCTCGATGATCAGTTGTGATAGATAATCACTACTTGATAAGTGAGCAACTTTAAAGTGAAGTTATGATCTTTATATGATCTTGACATGTGACAATACCAAAACACAAATATTCTGTGTCTATTAATAGCGTTAGTTTTCCCTCTAAAACATACGTGGAACAGTTGTTAAAATGTTATTCTATCAAGCCAACTAGGAAATCCACCGAAACCTACCTTAGAAAAAATCCATCTGACAAGAATCTTAATTATAGACCAGAGTAGAGCTATTCCCATTGGACCTTGTGAAAACTGTGGATCATAGTCTCTGTCTTAGTTTGAGTGCAGGTGTTAGAGTGTACGTCACTATGTGGGTGTATGGATTTGTGTACGTGTGTTAGTGTGTGTGTTACTGTAGATGGCTGGAGACCAGCTCAAGGCCCAGACAGAATGCGTGCTGAGCTTAGTGCAGCTGTCTTTGAACACACACATACACACACTTAAAACGAGCTGCTCAAGCTAGCCCTAAATGTCTCGCTCTCTTTCTGTCCTTCCATTTCTCTGACTCCCTCCCTCTGCACACTTACACACAGCCGCCTAGCAACAGCCAACCAGACCGGCAGCTCCATTGACGCACATGGTAGGAGTGGCTGACAGGAGGAGAGCATGCTAGAGTCGTCTTATCAGCAGTGCAGAGAGCAGATTGTACTCTTTATTTTCTAAATAACTGCCAGCTTCTCTGCTGCCTCATAACCAAAGATGTGTGCTAGTTATCATGGAACATATTTATTTTTCATTTGCAGTTTTGTGGCCTCAAGGACTAAGTACTCATACGACTCTAGTTCAAGAGTCTATTTAGAGCAAGATTTGTTTCATATCTAGTCAATATACAAGCTTTAAATGACAGCTTGGGTCGATGAAAGTTTGGGTGCACAAGTACAGTATACATGAATAATATTTGTTTAAAATATACGTTTGCTTGTATTATTTGGTAGTTTTTTTAATCTTTTGAAAAATTTTACTTGCAATTTTACACACAAAACTAGATTTATATATTTTCGGAATTCGCCAGGGCGTTGCTAAGTGGTTGCTATTGTGTTTTGTGTGTTTTTAGCGCAACATGCAACATGGTTATGGTGTTCTGGGTGGTTGCTTGAGTATTACTAGGGTGTACTAGGTGGATACAAGATGGTCATTTACTGGCCCAAGGCAAAAAATCCCACCCCCAAGTCTAAATAAGATGTTGGTCTCTAGATATGACTCTGCCTTCAATGCAAGTCTATCGGTGATACTCACGAAACCTTTTAAGAAAATGTCTTGGTCATATTTAACCCCAAATCAATACAAAAATAAAATAAGAAATTGTATTATAAATAAAGAAAATTAAGCTAACATTTCTGCATTGTGACATTCTTTTCAGGACACTTTAAACCACCCATATCTCAAATCAACCATGACGTGTCCAGACGTTTTAATTTTACTATTCCCTTTTTTTTTTTAATGAATCTCTCAATCTCAAAATTTTTTTCAATGAACATCAGCCAAAATTAAATGCAGTATTTGGGAAGTACTAATGACGTATTAATACTTTATAATTTAAATAATAAAACAATGTCACGTAGTGGTAATGAGAACATCACAATGGCCGTCTGTTTTTGTATGGACCTAAAATATGCTTAATTTTCTTCTGCATACTATAATTTCCTATTTTTTCTTTTTCTTTTGGAGTAAAACTGGACCAGGACATTGGCTTGACAGGATTTGTGAGAATCACTGTGGTATTTGTTTTTATTTTGTTTGTGATTTAGTCGGATAAATATACAGTCTGCATGTGCTGCACACTTAAAAGTGAATGTGTAAAGCCACTCACGCTAAAAACACCACATTTTATAAGCATTGTGTGCTGTGCTTGTTGTAGTAGATGACTGAAGACAGGCACACATTCATTGTAAAGTGTGCAGCACCTGCAGGCAGCATATTTATATAAAATTAAATCGCAGCATTTTGCTCGACCATTATCACGACCATTGTCTTATCCAGAGGCGAGAAACTATTGTCAAAAACAAAAATGTTAAAGCTGTCACATAAAAAAAGCTTGATTCAAAATAAACTTCACGTGTGAAACTGAATCACGACAGAAATATGTTACTACTGTACAGCATAATGTAATGTTTAATGTAATAATAAAAACTATTTAAGTAATTTACAATATATTTAAGCACTATCTCACAAGCAAGAGTGTTGTACGTACTGAATAGAAGTTTTCATGAATGTTTTTATCTATAATGTGGTGCTCTGTTGCACAGCAATTTATTTGACAATAATAAGACCAATATTAAAATTTTCATTTCAGTCTTACTCAATGTCAACTAATGCATTTTAGGGGTCAAAAAGTCACCATAAATCACAAAATGCATTGTTTAGCCCACTGGCCTAATTGTTATTATAAATACTTTGGATTATGTAAAATATATTGTTAAGCACAAGACTCGATTATTTGTAGGCTTTCTTTGAAGGTAGTTTAGGCTTGCTTTAGGAACAGGTGTAACACAAGCTCCCTCTCTCAGACCAAAGTTGTCCTCTCTTAGCAGTGACATCACCACATCTAACTGCGAAGAAGCATTTCCTTAAATAGCAAAACAGCAAGTTGTATGAGCCGAACCCCCGCAAACCACAGTCACAGAAAACAGACTTTTCTCGCAATTCAAAGACACTAACGGCCCATTTCGCAGAAGCAAGACAGATTCGACACTGTTGATATCATGTTTATGGAATGAGCTTCAATATATATATATATATATATATATATATATATATATATATATATATATATATATATTATTTTTTTTTTTTTTTTAAAGAGACATATAAACCAAAGTCATTATTTGCTCACCCTCACATTGTTCCAAACTTGTATGACTTTCTTTTTTCCATGGAATTCAACAGCTCTTTGACAAAACAGCCTCAGTCACAATTCAATTTCAGTGCATATTTTCCCATACAATGAAAGTAAATGGTGACATAAGGCTAACATCTTTTGTGCTCCACGGAAAGTAAGTAATACATATATGGAACAGCCTGACAAGGCTCCAGACTAGTGTTGTCTCAGTACCAACATTTCAGTAGTTGGCACCAATAACAGTGAAATTTCACAGTTCTCGATACCAATTTCTGTACCATACCATAAATATGCTAATATGACAATTTGCTATTGAACACACCTGTTTAGCCCATTTAAAAAGTTACATTTCATTGTAACTAATAAATTAAAATAAATAAATGTTTTCTTCAAGTGTTTCTCAATCAAGTACGCGTTGCATAAGTGTTTATAAATAGCGCACTACTGTTTTATTCTTTACAAAAATCATGTTTTCCATTTTGTTATTGTTATTATTATTATGATAATTTCCAGAACTCCATATTTTAGAGTTTAATTTAATTCGATTATCAAAATGGTGTCTTATCAATAATTTTTTTGTAACTTTTAACAAGTGAAAATTTAACTTTTCAACATGTAATTACATTTTTTTTGCCAAACTTTTATTCAGCGGCAGTCTTGCTTGTCAACTATTGCTTAAATATTATTATTATTATCATCATTACGGTGAATATTACATTTTACTAAACAGTTGTAATATATTTCTGTCACAATTTCTTCAATTTCATTGCTCTATCTTATATTTTAAAAATGCTTTTTTATGACGTGTATTTTTTGCCAGAGGCTTCACTTTCTGGATAAACACTTTGCGACCGGATTGAGTCGGTGGTACTGGTACTACCGGTACTGCAGAAACACTGGTATCATTACATCTTTTTTTATTTTAGTATCGACTTGGTACCAAAGTACTGGTACTTTTGACAACACTACTCCAGGCTAAAAAAATTACTAAGGAGCCATTGGCTCCTAAACTGAAACATTTAGCAGCCAAATGGCTGTTTTAGTTGCTACATCACAGAATTGCTCGATTTAGATTGTTGTTCATAAACAAGATAGAAAGTCAAAGAAAAGACAGCTCATTAATCGGGTGTTTAATATATATACACTGTATAGCTGAGTGCGCAAATGTGCATTCCCTTTTGTCTTATAAGAATATATAGGATATATATATATATATATATATATATATATATATATATATATATATATCTTTCTTTACTGTGACTAGATGACCCAGACACAAAAACTACAAGATTGCAAGGGATTACTATTTTAAAATGTTTATGCTCGAATTCTCTAATTCAAACTGCTAACCTGAGTTCAAACGAGCTCTTGTCGGGTGATTTGTTATAAGACCCGGTTCAAAAGAGTAATTTGTTCATGAATCCGACATCCTGGCTCATGCTCTGTTTATTGTTGCTTGCAGCCAGCAAGCTCATATCATCAACAGAATAGGTGAAAAGTCGAGCGAGACACACTGGTGCTCTAAAGCTGAATTCAATAACCCACAAGATGATATCTGACGAAACTGCATAAGAACGTGCACATCCCTACTGTCGCCAGTGGCGACTAGATTAAAAATTATTGTCGTAATGATTTATTTTTGGTCAATTTGCAACCATTTTAGTCGCAATCTGGAGTCCTGCATGAGGGTGAATGTTTATTTTTGAACGAATAATCCCTAACAGCTTCGCTTACTACGCAGGAAAACCATCCAAAACCCAACATCCTCTCTGCTTTGAATGTTCCTCCCAGTGCAGAATTACTTGCACTCATGTAAATGTGAGATCAATGGCATGGAAGCACTATGCACTTGGTCACATGCCTAATAAACAGCACAGCTGATGATGTGCACATTTGCATTAGAGAGCAAAAAAGTACAGTGGTGGAGAGAGGGGCCTTTGCAGCTGTGGATTCCTGAGTCAAACACAGGAAGTGCAATGATGGAGAGCATTAACTGAGGCTCCTGCTCCTGACCTCATGCTTTCAGTTCCCAGGCCCCAGTACAAGCACAAAAAAAACCTGACAACACATCATGAGGGGAGTCAAGGGTATATACTCCCGTTTTGAACACGATTCGCTGTGTAATGCATCCCACTGGGAAGAAAAATTCAGTCAGTCCTACGATTGCTGCAAATCCAAGGCCTGTCAATTGGAGACCATCTAATGTCTGATTATAAGGCTTCTGATCAGGAACATTGTCCTAGGCCCTTTGGTAAGGGGGCACACTATGGTCCTTTACTGTGTAGCCTACATTTTGGGTATGGAAAATGAAGTATGCCGGCAATAAAACATTTTGTCCCTGGTAAATTTTTAAATCTCAGCTAATGAATAAGATGGATGTGGCAGAATGATCGATTAGTTAGACCAGTCATACAACAACCAGTTGGTTGTTTTATGACAAGAGATTCTCAAGTAAAAAATATACAATTCAACAGCTCTCCACCTTCTGCTATTGTATGCAAGAATGTGTCCTATATTAACGCCCTTTAAGAAACGTATCTAGCTGTTTACAGAGCCTAGTGAGTCACAGATACAGGTGTGATTTCTCAGGACACTGATTTCAGTGATATCTGTTAAAGAGGAGACACATTTTACGCATAGTACTCCAAACTGAACCTTTACACTAATCCTGTCAAGAAAATGTCCTGGTTCTATTGTACTCCATAATAAAAAGTAACAAATAAATTGTTTTGCACACAGAAAACGAAGCCTTTTAGGGCCATTAAGATATTTAACATTATGAAATTATTTTTATGACATTTTACCACACAAATAAACACCCACCCACCCATTACCGCAATGCGAAAAAAGATGGTCATTATGATAAAAATTATAAAACATCCCGACATGTTATGGTAATAAGAAATAGTGGGTACGATGTGCTTTAGTGTCATGAAAATAATCATACTATAATTCAAGATATCTTAATGTCCTAAATGAAGGCCTAATTTTCTCACAAAGTATGTTTTTTTATTATTATTGATTTGGTGAATCACCCTACTGTAATTTGAATACTCAACCAACAGTTCAGATAACCCACCACCTAAATGATTTTAAAAATGTGCAGTTTTGCACATCCCAAATCAATCATACCTCTGAACGCACTTTAAAAGTTCAATTTCAGACTAAAAATATAATTAGTCTTCATTAGGTGTCTAAACATTTTAGTCTGAAATTATTTTGCAAACTTGAACTAACTGACAGACCTAGATAATGTAATTGTAGCTCGGATTTGTCCAGCATGTATACATGTTAATCGGAATACAACTGGCCACGGCCTTGTGCGCATGCATGCTTTTTAAAAGAGGTCATGGTTTGAGTGTATTTAACCCGGTGTTTTGGACGTCTTTCCTTCAAATAATCCATTACGCATTGTGCCATGTATACTTGGACGGACACGTGAACACTGTAGCTAGCTTGACTATGTAAAAACCTGATAAAGCTAGATAATATTCGTTCATGTATACATACTGACAAATAAAATCTTCGATCAGACCAAGGGAAGAAGCTAAATCAAACTTGGCTTTCAGAAGGTAGGATATCCTCTTCATGTCTTGATGCAAAACAGGTGTGAAGACTACTCATTATGTTCTGGGTTGTCCTGTTTTGCTTTTAGTTTTTCCACACAAATCACAGGTTATCCCCTATATTTATCCAACCTGGCCTGGTTTCAAGTCAAAAGAAAGATCCATGTCAGCATAAGGTCGACTCGGGTGTGCTCCGTTCCTTCCTCCAAACATGTACCTGCTATTTTCTTCCTTAAAGTGATAACAGTCAGTTTATAGTCAAGCTCAAATGTATTTCTTACTTGTGTCAAATTGCAAGCGAGAAAACAAGGGAGTGGGTTTATTAAAGAGCAAGCAAACAAGATTCCCAACAAGCTAAATCTTTTCCAACGACGTGTTTCTAAACTCACTCAGATTAAAGGAACAGGCCTTGGAGAGGCCTCACACATTCAAAGCGTCCTCATGAGTTATTGCACCATGCTGAGAGATGCTGGACAACAGTAGTGCACATTCCTGTAAGTGCAAAGCCATAAATGCATTTTTTTTCACTGTACAGGTTATAGTGGCCAAAAGGTCACCGCATAAACAAACTTATTCATAGAATACATCTGCACATTCTCCACTGGAATAGGATGGGACATAAATACGGGCCTTTATTTTTGCTTAAAAGGATAGTTCATCCAAAAAAATGTAATACTGCCATCATTTACTCACACTTATGTTGTTCCAAATCCCTTTGACTTTCTTCCTTGGAGATGTTAGGCAGAATGTTTGAACTGACAGCTCAGTCACCATTCGCTTCAATTATATATATTTTTTATGAAAGCGAAAGGTGACAGTGGCTGTCATTCTGACAACCATCTCCTTTCGAGATCCATGAAAGAGAGTCAAATAGTTTGGAACAACATGAGGGTGTGTAAAATGAAGGCAGAAATTACATTTTTAGGTGAACTATCCCTTTAAATGGCAAGAAACATTTTTAAAAAAGTGTCAAGCTTGAGGTTAATCGTTCTCTGAACTGCTGAAGTTGATTTTCTCTACGTGTTGTGTAATGGAACTTGGCATTCTTATGGCAGATCTGCTAACCTCGCTGCTAGATGGCAGCACAATTTGCTGATGGCCGTTTTGTGGTGCGACAAGTATTAATGTCAGAGGAAGTGAATCAGTGGTGTATTGTGACATGACATTCAACAGTCACAGCTTTGAGCCAACAATCTAATCGACAAACCAAACAGCTCTACAAAAGGGATCATTTGTGTAGATTTACTTAAAGCACATCCAACCAAACTAAAGAAATATCTCAAGAGGCCCATATGTAATTGAAATGACATCAAGACAGCAAAAGAATGAGATATTCCACGACTGTCAACAAGGGTGTGGTTGTTTTCGTCATTTCTAAACAAATGGAATATTTTAACGCACAAGTTCCGCCGTTCTGATGCACTTCCATTGAAATGGGTGTCTCTGAAACTCACTGACCTGAACAGCGAGGGGAAAAAAAAAAATCCCAGTGCAAACATTATGGAAAATGAATCTATAAACACAATCTATATCTGACTGTAAAAGCTAACAGAACTGGTGTGACTGAACAGAGCTTAAATGGATAGTTCACTCAAAAATGAAAACTTGTTTAATCACCCTCATGTTGTTTCAAAACTGAAACTTTCTTTCTTGCGTGGAACACAAAAGGCGTTATATCGCAGAATGTCCATGCTACCCTATTCCAGCTCACCATTCACTTTCATTGTATATCAATAAATGTGAATTGTGACCAGGGAGAGTGCAGCTCAGACATTGGAAAACTGAAAGTCATTCAGGTTTGAAACAACATGAGGATAAAGTAATTTTCACTTTTGAGTGAACTATCCCTTTAAGCACACAGTGAAGGTTATTGGTGACTGGCAGTGCAGGGGTTACACACACACACACATTTACACATACTAGCAGCAAGTTGAAAATTACTGAAAACCGAACAGCTCCCTCCACATTCTTACCACATCCTGAAACTACGTCAGTAGAACATGGCACAAAAAAAAAAAAAAATACCTTATCGCTTGAGGGAGATAAACAAACTCCTTCAAAAAAAAAAAAAAAAAAAACTTCTCTCACTGTCTGCACCACCAAACATGGTTGATACGACCTCCAACGAAAGCACGCCGATGCAAGCATTTATGTCGACCCTTTCAGCTACAAAACCATCATGATGTTCACTACCTTTGGCTCTCTGCTTGCACATTAAATGCCAATGGTGTCAATGGTGTCAGGTCCACCAGAGGACTGCAATGCTTCACATGGTGCTCAGAACAGGCTGCACTGCTGCTTCGCATAAATGGCAAAAACATGCTGTCATGCAGCTGATAACTCATTGCCGCAGTAAAGTAATACAGCATATGAATAAGTGTGAGATACAGGAGCACAGGCACATCAGACCAAACCAGAAAGGGCAGGAAAATTCACACGCACATGCCTCACACAGCTGTTTTACCTGCTCAAAATCATGTCATAATCTGGCACGTTCGTGAGGTTCTTAAAAACACATGTTGCAATTTACTAACTAGTCAAGTCATTTTTATTTGTATAGCGCCTTCCACAACACACATCGTTCCAAAGCAACTTTACAGAAAATCATGCATTAACTACTATGATTACAACATTATCTTATATCATACAGAAAACAATTTCAGGAAATTAAAGTGTTTAATTTTTTGGATGTTAAAATAGTTTCTCTGATCCTTGCTTAATGCATAGAGGCAATTATAAGCAAGCCATTTGTAGGCCAATTTCCCAAAATGTGCAAAAACTGTGGCTTTTATCCAAAGCGACTTACAAATGAGGAATAATACATCACAAGCGATTCATCTTAAGGAGACAGTGGTACAAAAAATTGTTACATTACAAAGTTTCACTAGCATTAGAATAGTAGTATCCCAGACAGATTAGAGTGCAACATGGTTAAGTGCTCATGGAAAAGATGTTAGCTGTTTTTTGAAGACAGAGAGTGAGTCTACTTCACGGATGGAGTTGGGAAGGTCATTTCACCAAAATGGTACAGTGAAAACGTAATGAAAAAAATCCTCCACGTGCAGCATTGACAGCTTTGCAGATCATTGGCATTCAAGCTGTCAGTTTCTCCAGGTACTCAGGTAACATTTCACCCCACGCTTCCTGTTGCACTTGCCATAGGTGTGTCTGTCTTGTTGGGCACTTCTCACGCAACTTAAAGTCTAGCTGATCCCACAAAAGCTCAATGGGTTTCAGATCCATAACACTCTTTTCCAATTATCTGTTGTCCAATGTCTGTGTTTCTTTGCCCACTTTAAACTTTTCTTTTAGTTTTTTTCTGTATCAAAAGTGGCTTTTTCTTTGCAATTCTTCCCATAAGGCCTGCACCCCTGAGTCTTCTCTTTATTGTTGTACATGAAACTGGTGTTGAGTGGGTAGAATTCAATGAAGCTTTCAGCTGAGGACATGTGAGGTGTCTATTTCTCAAACTAGAGACTCTAATGTACATAACCTCTTGTTTAGTTGTACATCTGACATGCCACATCTCTTTCTGTCCTTGTTAGAGCCAGTTAACCTTTGTCTTTGAAGACTGTAGTGTAAAACTTTGTATGAAATCTTTGTATGAAATTTTTTTTTGGCAGTTTCAAGCATTGTATAGCCTTCATTCCTCAAAACAATGATTGACTGATGAGTTTCTAGAGAAAGCAGTTTCTTTTTGCCATTTTTGACCTAATATTGACCTTAAGACATGCCAGTCTATTGTGTACTGTGGCAACTCAAAAACAAACACAAAGATAATGTTAAGCTTCATTTAATGAACCAAATAGCTTTCAACTGTATTTGATATAATGGAAAGTGATTTTCTAGAACCAAATTAGCAATTTAGCATGATTACTCAAGGATAAGTTGGGAGTGATGGCTGCTGACAATGGGACCTGTCAAGATTTGATAAAAAATAACTTTTTCAAATAGCGATGGTGCTGTTTTTTTTACATCAGTAATGTCCTGACTATAATTTGTGATCAGTTGAATGCTACTTTGGTGAATTAAATTACCAATTTCCTTCCAAACAGCAAAATCTATATATTATTCCAAACTTTTGGCTGCCAGTGTGTGTAAATAGTTATATATATATATATATATATATATATCCATCCATCCATCCATCTTCAACCGCTTATCCGAAGTCGGGTCGCGGGGGCAGCAGCTCCAGCAGGGGGCCCCAAACTTCCCTATCCCGAGCCACATTAACCAGCTCTGACTGGGGGACCCCAAGGCGTTCCCAGGCCAGTGTGGAGATGTAATCTCTCCACCTAGTCCTGGGTCTTCCCCGAGGCCTCCTCCCAGCTGGACGTGCCTGAAACACCTCCCTAGGGAGGCGCCCAGGTGGCATCCTTACCAGATGCCCAAACCACCTCAACTGACTCCTTTCCACGCGAAGGAGCAGCGGCTCTACTCCGAGCTCCTCGCGGATGACTGAGCTCCTCACCCTATCTCTAAGGGAGAAGCCCGCCACCCTTCTGAGGAAGCCCATTTCGGCCGCTTGTACTCGCGACCTAGTTCTTTCGGTCATGACCCAACCTTCATGACCATAGGTGAGGGTAGGAACAAAAATTGACCGGTAGATCGAGAGCTTTGCCTTCCGGCTCAGCTCTCTTTTCATGACAACGGTGCGATAGAGCGAATGCAATACCGCCCCCGCTGCCCCGATTCTCCGGCCAACCTCCCGCTCCATTGTCCCCTCACTCGTGAACAAGACCCCGAGATACTTGAACTCCTTCACTTGGGGCAATACCTCCTTCCCCACCCGGAGTACGCACTCCATCGGTTTCCTGCTGAGAACCATGGCCTCAGATTTAGAGGTGCTAATCCTCATCCCAGCCGCTTCACACTCGACTGCCAAGCGGTCCAGTGAGAGCTGAAGGTCACGGACCGATGATGACATGAAGACCACATCATCTGCAAAAAGTAGAGATGAGATCCCCAGCTCACCGAACCGCATACCTTCCCCCCCCCGACTACGTCTCGATATCCTGTCCATGAATACCACAAACAGGATTGGTGACAAAGCGCAGCCTTGGCGGAGACCAACCCCCACATAGAACGAGCTCGACTTCATGCCGAGGACCCGGACACAGCTCTCGCTTCGGACGTAAAGGGATTGGATCGCCCTAAGAAGGGACCCCCCCACCCCATACTCCCGAAGCACCTCCCACAGTCTCTCCCGGGGGACCCGGTCATACGCCTTCTCCAGATCCACAAAACACATGTAGACCGGATGGGCATACTCCCAGGCCCCCTCCAGAATCATTGCGAGAGTAAAGATCTGGTCAGTAGTTCCACGGCCAGGACGGAAATAGCATTGTTCCTCTTCAATCCGAGGTTCGACAATCGGCCGCATCCTCCTCTCCAGCACCATGGAGTAAACTTTACCAGGGAGGCAGAGAAGGGAGGCATATATATATATATGTTTTAAAATATTGCTTTAGTCTTTCTTTACTGTTACGATGGCCCCAGACATAAGAGACTAAAGGAGTGCAAACTGAATGAAATCCCAGATGCAGTTTATTGTGATTCTTCAATTCCAATCAATAATTACCTGAAGAAAAAAAGTGGTACACAATAAGGGAATTTTAAATTATAAAGAAGCCCGAAATGCAAATGGGACTCTTATTTTGAAATCTCTGCACTCCCAGATGTGAGCTCACTGAAGGCTGATTCGCTGAGAAAGTGAATCTGATTCAAACTGCTTACCTGAGCTCCTGAGTTCTTACCCTCAGTTCTTTTCAAGTGATTCATAAAATAGATCTGGTTCAAAAGAGTTATTTGGTCACGACTCTCTGGGTTTGTTTTTGCATGGGGTGCAGCGAGCTCATCAAAAACAGAACAGGTTCAAAGTGGCGCAAAACACACTGGTGCTCAAAAGATGAATTCAATAACTCACAAGATGATATCTGATGAAACCTCATATGAAAGCACACATCCCGACTGTCACCAATGGCGACTATATTTTAAATGAATGTCGCAATCAATTATTTTTGGTTGCTTTTGGAACCATTTGAGTTGCAGTCTGGAGCCCTGTAACATGCACTATTTTTGATTCATTAAAGACCAGATGTGGTGCTGCATTCTGGATCATTTTCAGGGGTCTAATTGCAAGGGGAGGCCTGTAATTAGTGTGTTACAGCAGTCCCATCAAGTTATGACAAGTGACTGAAAAAGAAACTGTGTGGCATGTTCATAGAGGAAGGGTCTTATTTTCATGATATTGTAGAGTGTAAATCTACATGATTGTGCTGCCTTTGGGCTGAAGACTGAGAATGTTTCTGCATTTTTTTGAGTATCCTAACCAACCTTGGCTCAACCAGTGGCGCGAGTTTGAGGTACGCCTGTCTGTTTGTTTGTTTGTTTGACCAATGGAAGGCGATGGGAGAGTAGGAAACCCGTTAGAAAACAATAGTAGCACACTAGTGGCACAGGATTTTTAAAAAGCTGATTTCTGTAATTTCTGTAAAACTAGCACCACCAAATGGAAATCTTCTGTAGATTGAACAAACAGTCCTGCCTCCAATTCACACAGACAATGTTGTCATTTTGGGCAGCTCCAATAAATGGAGCAATTTCTATAGCACCACAAGAATGTGCTTAAAACTGCCACAAAGTTACTCTTAATTATACTTGGAGTGGTGGTGGCGTAGTGGTTAGAGCACAGGGCTGCTAATCAGAAGGTAGCTGGTTCGAACCGCATGGCCACCACCATTGTGCCCTTGAGCAAGGCACTTAACTCCAGGTTGCTCTGGGGGGATTGTCCCTGTAATAAGGGCTCTGTAAGTCACTTTGGATGAAAGCGTCTGCCAAATGCATAGGCCCTAAATGTAAATGTACTTGATATAAGAGCAAACATGATGTTTAGAGTAGAATTCTAATAATTTTAGTGGAATGTGTTAACTGAGCTTCTAATGTGCATGCTTCTTATATATGTGTCACTGCATGTTGATATCACACACACTGAGGAGTTTCGCAAGTTCTTGCGTATGTATTCGCTTCTAAAAAAAATTCCAATCAGATGGTTATTTCCCTTTAAATCCGCCCATTTAAATCCCCGGCAAAGTTTAAACTTAACTGTTTTATTAGGCGATCTGCTGCTGTGACAATACGAGCCTAATGTCTGAATGTTTTGAAGTGGACAAATCTCAAAACAGTTATGACCGCATTACAGCTGTCTTCAGCTTCATCCCATTTCAAATGGATAGGCCAAATTGCATATTAAAATAACAACAATGAAATTCATTCAACTCATGCGGTTTATTCGTGATAACATGTCTACAAACATGAAAGAACTGCTTGTGCCCATTTTTGCACTATCCATTTTGAAAATAAACTGAAAATAAACACAGCAGTTAGGGACATGTAGCTTTTTGTTTCCTGCTTTCCAATATCTTGCTCTCCTCTTGCGTACCCTCTCTATTTCATTGGCTCGGGCTTATTAACAGTCTTTTACTCGTCGGGGCAGTGTGCACACCTGAGGACAAGATGTCCAGATATTAAGCTGGTCTGAAATCTGTCTGCGACTAGCAGGGGCCTGCAGCAGGAGTGCGGACACTAAACGAAAATTGGTAGTGTGATCCGAGAATTCTTGTAGCAGACCAGTGGCCGACTCAAAAGGAGATGAGCTTGAGTCTTGTAGTGTGCGCTAGGCTTTAAGTGCGTGATCTCTTCACTTCTGCTCTGCACTGACTGATAACACAACGAAACATCCTCATTTTTATGAAAATGAGTGTTCATTTACAAAAAGCATGTTTAAAAAAGTAGGAGAGCAGAGTTGAGAGTGGAAAAAACAAAAGTGTGAATTTAATGGAATTGAGAGGTGAGAGGAATAACGAGAGAGAGAGAGAGAGAGAGAGAGAGAGAGAGAGAGAGAGAGAGAGAGAGAGAGAGAGAGACCCTGGCCATCTGTGATGTTGGCAGCTGGCCAAACCACCGCCCCCGGAGTACAGGCACATGCTTAACTACCTCCCTCTGCAATGGTAGCCTGCCTCAACTCCAACAAACACAGCAGCAAGGGGCAACTACATGCACGCAAGCATTGCAACAGTCACTTGTATTTTATGATTGCACGAACAGAACAAAAAAAAAATAATTGTGTTTACAAAAAGTTGTTGCCCTCCCTCTACAAGCCTGCTAAGTGCACATATAACCTAAATGTTATTGACACAACTTGAGGCACCATTTGTGGCCAAGTAATTTCTTGCATGTGCACCTTAAAGATAATATCATTTTTTTCAATGTAAAAATACTTATATCCCAGTTTAATATGCAGATTATAATTCAATAACTATACAAGTACACTATATGCAAGCCATTTGCAGTTGGATTCCCCCGAAAAGTGTTAACCCTAGGCCTGTTGCGACTATGGCTGGGTATTGATATAAATTTCCCGATTTGTTTCGATTCAGATTCACAAGTTCTCGATTCATATCCTTTTGATAGAAATGGGTATATTTCAGTTATAATGTCAATTTTGCTAATTAAATATGAAAAATTCTCTACCAGCTAATGCTGTTAATTATACATGGGTCCTTCTAAATAGGTACATTACCAAAATATAAATTTTACAAATTATATTTTATTTATCATCATTTTGGTCACATTTTAGATTTAAAAGATTTTTATTTATTGTATTCCATCAATAAATATGATTGTATATAGCATATACTGTATTAGATTCTGTTAAATCTTTATTGTTTAACCACTTCTAAAGCACTGTTATGCACGTGCGATCTGTGGAGATTCACGTCAAACTCCCACGAAAATATGAGCAAGGATTTAAAGTCCTTGATTAAACGTTCACGTAATGGTTGTTGTGGGTTCACACACTCAGTGTTAATGACATGCGGTGACAGAGGAGAAGACCCCTGCTTTATTTCTGTGGAGATGATTATAATACAATATTAATTCCTTATATTTATATAGCGCTTTTCTAGGCACTCAACTTTATATAGTAGAGAGGGACTCTCCTCAACCACCACCAATGTGCAGCATCCACCTGGCTGATGCGACGGCAGCCATAATGTGCCAGTACGCTCACCACACACCAGCTATTGATGGAGAGGAGAGTAGATTGATACAGCCAATTAATGGATGGGGATTATTATGTGGAAATGATAGATAAGGGCCAATGGGAGTCATTTGGCCAGGACACCGGGGTTACACCCCTACTCTTTACAAGAAGTGCCCCCTTTTTAATGACCACAGAGAATCAGGACCCCGGTTTAAAGTCCCATCTGAAGGACGGTGACTTTTTACAGTATAGTGTCCCCATCACTATACTGGGACATTAGGACCCAACCTTACCACCCCCTTGCTGGCCTCCTAATACCTCTTCCAGCAGCAACCATAGTTTTCCCCAGGAGGTTTCCAATCCAGGTACTGGCAAAGCTCAAACCTGCTTAGCTTTAGTGGGCAGCCAGGCAAGAGCTGCAGGGTGATATGGCTGCAGAATATGAGGAATAACTATTCAGGTTGGCTGGGTTCCAGAAACAGTGTAAATGTAAATGGACCAAGACTAAAGTTGACCAAAAATAGAGACATATTAAAAATATTTAGAAATATTTTTATATTTAAAATATAATTTTTCATGCCATTGTACCCCTATGCAATGTTTTACAAGTTTGTACAGCCTTAAACGAAACCAAACCATATATCCCCATTTTATTAGTTAATATGAAATAATTCATATAAAAAAAATGAAAGAAAAAAAAAGAAAAATAACATCATAATCCTGAAAGCCCTAAATCAGACAATTTATCATCGTAGTCGCAATTATTTGTTTGACAATTAATTGTCAGACCAATTTCATAATCGTGAAAGCCCAAGTTAATAAGGAGTGTGTTTACAGGCAATGTAAGGTCATGTTAACACCTTAAATGTGTTCTTTTATCATAGTAAGGTACGTTTGAAAAAGGTCAATATTTGCCAATTACGTGTTGCATGTAAATACTTTTACTGGCTTTCTTATTGGCTTATCCAATGTGCACAAGCGTTTTGCACATGTCTGTTTTTTGAACAAGCTGATTTTGGTAAATATCAGTGTATTTGTGTGCATGTAAACGCACTTAATCTGGTATTACTTGCAACATTACTGAGAGGCCCACAGAGCAACAACAGTAGCTCAACCAAATGGCATTAGTTTGGGGTTAGACCACCTGTTTCAAGAACAGATGGAGAAGTGTTTGGTAAACATTATATTTGCAATTTAGTTTAGTACCACTCATGACACAAATTATATGCCGCATTCAGTATGCAATTCAATATATAGGACTACATTTTTATTCAAAATAAACATATGGGACAGGACTATATCATGCCAACCTGAAAGTGATGGAAAGCTGGGTAGCAAACAAACACACAGGGCTTTCTAACATACAGTAGGTTCTAATCTCATCTCACCATGGCATTATTTTCTAGATGGCTAAAAGTCATTCACATTGGGTCTCACTGTTAATTCAGTCAACAAGCTCAGGTCACAACAGAATTCCCGAATATGCTCCATTTCCCTATGGAGGGAGTACAAAGGCCTGGACTTGTTAGGACCGAAGGCTAAGAGCCGCTTCGAGTCTATCCCACATTCCACCCACAGATGAAATTCCAGTGAAAATGCAGGGAGAGCTTCATTGCGTTTCAGTGCAAGCTCTATCTGGGAGGCATTTAGTCAGTCATTGTGTTTTCAGAGAAGGCGGTTGTAGCTACTGGGCTTTTTTTCTTTTTTCTTTTTTGCAGTGTAATGGACATAGAAAAGGGACAAATGCTTTCTCCACAAAGCTTGCCAAAGCAATGCTATTAAGAGACGCAAATAAGTCTCAATGCATTCTAGGTCAAGCACCCAATGGACCCTAGCATTGTATAAGAATTATAAAAAAAGAAAAAAGAAACAAGGGAAACAAAAATCATACTAAAAGCTGGAGGGGGGGAACAATATATATGTTTTCTGACAAAACACCAGTTTAGATTTTCTGAATATCTCCACCACTATAGTCTTGCCATATGATGCAATACCAAACCACTCACCGTTTCACTTTCTATGCAATACTTTGCTAATTTTACAAGAAAGGCAGTACACAAGTACATTTGCATGCGTTTGAAATGTGTGCTTATAGTATCTCGGGGACTCTGAGACAACCAGGAACAGAAGGGTTATCTAATCTAACTCCCAATACAAGCAGTTGCCTGGTGACATAACCCTTATTATTGACCAACTACATCTTACATTCTAGGCCTCAAAGAACTACAGGGCTCTTCATCAGCCAAGCATGTTATCTTGCACTATGTGAGCTTGCTGAAAGACCAGTACATTTACAGTGTACAGTGAGTGACAATCTTTTGACCTGAAGATACGCATTATCTCTTATTAAAGAATAAGTACAGAGGTACAATACGTACCCCCAAGATTACGGTTCATCCTAAATGAATGCGTTTACATTCATGGCTTTTATCATTGAGATCTAAACACATGACATTATTAAGTTGAACTCTGTGAGTTGCAATGCTACTTAAAAGGACCAGAATAATCATTTAACTCCTTACAATAGCAGATAAATGTCTAATCTTCCTAAATGGACAGGGAGTAACAAGTTGTAATAGGGCTGTTTAAAAGAACTAATTCAGAAGTTTTGTGTGAGGAGGGGAGAGTGACACACTTTCCGTCTGAAATGACTGTCAGCATGTGGCCCAAAAGGACAACAAAACATATTTTGTGTTGCCAACACCGCAGTATGACAGCGACAACAGACAATTAGGGAAAATAACGAGGTCTCTTGTCAAGCACTGACACTTGGGAACTTGAGTAAATAAATCAAGACCCTGAAAAAGCACAAGAATAATTGAGCACACATAAAAAAATTGGCCTGCGTGTTAAAACATTGAGAGCTGCCTACCAAAACAGCCTTTTTTGGGGAATCATATGCGCTTTCCGAACATTCGAATCCGATTCGAATAATTTACGATACGTCAAATAGCTACGTTCGAATCGTATGATTCACAAAATGCTCGATGTTATTTGTTTTGTTTACCTGTGACAGCTGCCTCGGGTCGGGGGCTCCGAATAAAGATGAACTGGAGCTGAAACTGATGGCTCCTCTCCGGCTGAGAACATGTTTGGGAACCGGCCTGTCTAGAGGCAAAACCGGTAACTGATAACATAATTCCATTGAATAATATCAACGCTATGGATCCGGATCAAAAATAATTCAAACACCCGAGAAGTAGTAAAATGATGAAAGAAATCAAAAGAAGACGGGTAGGAGAACTTGCATTAAACTTGAGCGATGTTTGCAACTCTCAAAACACACGGGAATCCCCTCTCACTTTATTGCAAATAAAAATATTTAGTTTAAATGCTCAAGAGGTGAAGTGCTTCATTTTGTTGGGATCGATCTGGTTCTCGCGCACGCCGCCGTCATTATTGATATGGTCCATATTTCCCCACGCGCGTGTCTCGTGCTCCATTTCACTCGATTTCTATTCATCAGGCTCGTTTGGGCTTCCTTTCTTCTTCCTTTTCCCATGCACAGATCACGGCCTACAGACGACGAAGCCTATGTTCTATCTGTTTAGTATCTTTAGAAAAAAATGCTTCCTCATTTTTTAAACTCCGTCCAGTCGTGAATCATCATCATCATCGTGCAAATGGCTCCACAGTCTCGTCTCCCAAATAAAAACAAATGGCATAACCACTTCAAACCCCGATCCCGATGCTTGCTGGAGAAAACTATGCGATACAGCGAATAAATAAATAAATGTACGGGAAGTTTGCTTTGAACAGAGGTTTAACGACGGACTTCATTCAAGCTCTGCGGTGAATTGACATTTATATCTCTCTCTTGCTCAATGCAGACACAGTCTTTTTTTCCTCAATGCAAGCAAACACACTCAATGCAGCACTGTACATTTAACCAGAAGAAAGTGGACTGGGTGAAATAAAAACACAAACCGCGACCACGCCGTGCGTGTATTGGCACATTGTTCGGTCAATGGCAAAACGCAAAACGGGAAATAAATTACGCTGGTTACATACGACAGTTTCAGTTCGTTCTGTACTTTTCTAGCTGTTTCCGAGCATGCATTACCTGCGAATGAGATGAGCTTGTATAGAAAGCGTTTACAAATCAGCTTCGTCCTTGTGAGCCAATGGGTATGCAGCTGTTTATGTAACGCTGATTCTCATTGGACCAAACCGCACAGCGCTTTTGAGACAATGAGTCTCATTGGCTATGCTTTCACGGCGATTCCAAGACTGATTTATGCACTCGTTCACTGACTGTACGGACCTCAACAAGGGTATTCCACTACATCGGGGTTTGCCCTGCAGCCGGTCTACATCATTTCCAGTGATTACCTTTCCCGTATGAGTCATCCAGTTATTCGTGAGCAGTGAGCTGCTGTTAAGTTCTCTTAATAATAAAAACCCAGGAGTTCCCATATGTTTTGTGAAAAAGAGCATTTCACTTTCAATAGGTGTTTCCTATTTCTTTATAGAACTTTAAGAAAATAGATCTGCCAATCATAGGTATGCCATGCAGTTACCTATATGTCGTGTTCAAATGTTATAAGGCCCAATAAATGACAGATCTTCGTCTAATAGCAAAGTTCAAATATACTCATCCTGGTTTCCATTGTTGCCTTTGGAGTGTGTTTGTGTGCTTGGGATAGAAACTTAAGATACAGAACTTTGTAAGTTTAAACAATACATGAGCTGTCAAGCATTACAAGGTAATTGCATGACCACTGATTTTCAATATCAGTGTCTGAGTATCTCAAGTTCAATTCGCATGGAAACACACTTCACAAAGTCTTCAGCATCATGCACCAAGAGTTAAGGTATTTTCCAGAGTTAAAGGGATAGTTCATCCAAAAATGAAAATACTCATCATTCATGCATGCAATCCCAGATCTATATGACTTTCTTTCTTCTAGATAACTAGAAGAATAACTAGAAGAATATTTCAGCTCTGCAAGTGAATGGTTACCAACATTTTAAAGCTCCAAAAGCACATAAAGCCAGCATAAAAGTAATCAAAATGTCTCCAGAGGTTAAATCTATATTTTTAGAAGCAATTAGATAGTGTGAGCGAAAGAGATCAATATTGAAGTGCTTTTTGTACTATCAATCTCCACTTTCACTTTCTTCTTCTTTGTTTTTTGCCGAATCGTATTCTTCATATATATCTCCACCTACTGGGTATTTATAGTAAAAAAGGACTAAAATATTTATCTGTTTCTCACCCACACCTATCATATAGCTTCTGAAGATATAGATTTAACCACTGGAGTATTGTAGATTTCTTTTATGCTGCATTTATGTGCTTTTGGAGCTTCAAAGTTCTGTCCACTGTTCACTTGCATTGTATGGACCTACAGAGCACAGATATTGTTCTAAAAATCTTCATTTGCATTCAGCAGAAGAAAGCCAGTCATACTCTCATGCCATCCCAGATGTGTGAGTAAATGATGAGGGAATTTTCATTTTTGGCTGAACTATCCTTTTAACAATAGGCTAATAATACTGCAAATAAACATAAAGTGTACTAACTGAAATTCAACCTTGTGGCATTTATGTATCTGAAATAATACAGATACTGGAATATTGTGACACCCTTTTTCATATAGTATTCTTTTAAAAGAACAATGATTCATGCAACAGCCATTTTTAAATGTAGTCCTGGCATTTTTATGAGAAAATTAATCTTTGCGAGGTTGGTGCACACTATGGGTCCCTTTAAGTCAAGTTGTAGATCTTTGCAATGTTAGCAAATGTTTTAACTTGAGTTTCTGGGGACCAAGGGGACAATAGTGAACTGTGCCATGGCAACAGAGGCCATATGCCAGTAGTGAGTATAATTAATCCCTCCCACCCCATCCCCACCGCTCACAATACAATTCTGCAGAACCAAACCCATCACTATGCAGCCCTAAGCCTTTTCCAGGCATCCTGGCAAAATGGTGCCAAATTACGCAGATTACCACAGTGCTTTAGCATGTACACTAGAACATACTTCAGCTTTTATTAAATATGCCTGCAAAAGGATTGAGAAAAAGGATTTCTTACTTCCTGGACTGACTAATTTAAAATGGCCCTTTAGCATGCAATACAGTTATTGTATTACTAAATATAGCACTATTTTGATTAAAAAAAAATTTGGACCAAACAGAGAAGCAAAAGTTACACACATCACACAACATACTTAGAGGAAAAGTTCACCCAAATATGAATATTTTGTTTTCATTGCCTGTTGTTCCACCTTGTATGACTTTGTTCTCTTCCTTGTAACACAAAAGAGGATATTTAGGCAGAATGTTAGGGACTGACAGTCCCTGACCATTCACTTTCATTGTATAGATAAAATAGCTGTGTCAACATTCTTCAAAATTTGTCCTCTTGTGTTCCATATATGAAAGAAAGCCATGAAGAATTTAGTTCCCCGTTTGTCGCTCACTTCGACGTTGTGTCGAAGAAGCGACATGGGGTCTCTCTTGAGTGCCGAATATGCCTCTGATCTATGAAAAAAGGCCAATGTGAAGTTGTCAGACAGTATTTGCATACCCCGCCCCCGGACATACGGGTATAAAAGCGGGGAAATACGTCGAGTTCATTCAGAAATTTTCTTCGGAGCCGATGGTTGTACTGCAGCGAGCTGCGAGTCACACACCCGTTCCTGTTCCTCTGACGCTCTCTGCTGTTGGATCTACGGCGCACTGCAGCAGCTTTCTCCTTCCTTGCATGGCTGTGCAGTTTGCCCCTGGGTGCTTCGACAGTGCAAGAGCATATTAAAAGAGTGATATTTATTTTAAAAGAGCAATACACAGCGGCGTTGAACGTCCGTTTCAGGACTCGTCTTTATAAAGATGCCATGCCGCCCCTGTGTAGTTTCTGGATGCGGTTCATTTCTCCCCACCTCTGACGGTCATAAAAGCTGCCTCGCGTGCCTGGGCTGCGATCACTTTTTATGAATGGTTCATGTTCTCAGTCGCGGCTTTCTTTTGTCATGAGAGAGAGCCACTTCAGCTGCACCACCCCCCCCCAACCCAACCCCTGTGCCTCGCCCCCCGTCTCACGGACCCCCTCGAGGTCCCGGAAGGCTCCCAGGTGCTCCTGAGACGGACAACCCAGAGACCAAGATGTTAGCTCCGGAGCTGGTAAGCAGACCACTCCGTCCCACGGTGGAGGGCTGGGAGGAGAATTGGATGCATGGCTTTCACTTCCCAACCCATCAAGCTGGCTGGCCCGGACCATTCGACTCGGTTATGCAATTCAGTTTGCCAGGCTCCTGCCCCCCTTCGCGGGCATCTGCTTTACCGCAGTATACGGCAAAATCCCTGTGCGTGGAAATCGCTACTCTTTTACTCAAAGACGCGATAGAGCCTGTTTCTCCAAGCGAAATGAAGAAGGGTTTCTACAGCCCTTACTTCCATGTACCCAAGAAAGGTGGCAGCTTATGACCGATCTTGGACCTGCGAGTTTTCAACTGGGCTTTGCTCAAACTCCCGTTCAAAATGCTCACGCAAAAACACATCTTAACTTGCGTCCGGTATCTAGATTGGCTCGCAGCGTTAGACCTGAAGGACGCGTACTTCCAAGTCTCAATTCTACCTCGTTCGACGGACGGGCGTATCAGTACAAAGTCCTCCCCTTCGGCATGTCTCTGTCCCCTCGTGTCTTCACGAAAGTCACAGAGGCAGCTCTTGCCCCGCTCTGAGAAGCCGGCATTCGCATACTCCATTACCTCGACAACTGGCTTATTCTGGCCCACTCGCTAGAGTTACTGGTTACTGGTCACAGAGTTACTGGTCACAGAGACCAGGTGCTCAGGCACCTCAGCCGCCTGGGGCTTCAGGTCAACTGGGAAAAGAGCAAGCTCGCCCCGGTTCAGAGCATCTCTTTAGTTAGACTCAGTCTTAATGTCAGCATGCCTCACCAACGAGCGTGCACAGTCGGTGCTGAGATGCCTCGCCTCTTTCAGGCCAGGCACAATGGTCCCTTTAAAACCTTTCCAGAAGCTCCTGGGGCATATGATATCCTCCACGACGGCCATGCCGCTGGGGTTGATGCATATGAGACTGCTTCAGCACTGGCCCCAGACTCAAATCACGAGACGAGCATGGCGCCACTGCACACACTGTGTGACATCACTCCCGCCTGCCGCTAAACGTCAAAACCCTGGACAGACCTCTGCCTTCTGCGGACAAGGGTCCCCTTGCAGTAGGTGTCCCCGGCAACCTCAATGTGATAGCGGACGCACTGTCACGACATGCTTGCCCAGTGGAGAGTGGAGAGTGGAGGCTTCACCCCCAGTCGATCCAGCTGACTTTGGAATGGTTCGGCAAGGCCCAGGTAGACCTGCTTGCCTCCCGAGTGACCTCCCACTGCTTGCTCTGATATGCCCAAACAAAGGCTCACCTCGGGGCAGACGCACTGGCACACAGCTGGCCTGCGGGGCTGCGCAAGTACGCGTTTCTCCCAGCGAGCCTTCTTGCACAGGATCTGTGCAAGGTTGGGGAGGACGAGGAACAAGTCACCCCAGTGGCTTCCTATTGGCCCGGGCCTTGTTCTCGGACCTCGTAGAGGAAACCCCTGAGGAAAAACCTTCTTTCTCAGGGACGGGGCATGCTCTGGCATCCACACCCAGACCTTTGGAAACTCCACGTCTGGACCCTGGATGGGATGCAGAAGATCTAACTGATCTACCACCTGCCGTTGTAGACACGATCAACAAAGCCAGAGCCCCCTCTACCAGGCAACTTTACGCCCTGAAGTGGCGCTTGTTCTCAAATTGGTGCTCTTCCCGGCCTGAAGACCCACAGAGGTGTGCAGTTAGGTCAGTGCTCTTATTTCTGCAGGAGAGGTTGGAGGGGAGGCTGTCCCCTTCCATCCTGAAGGTGTAAGTTCAGCGGAGGAACTCGCCGACCCAATCCACTGCAGGTACTTTATCTACCCTGTACTGGAATAGTTGCTCCACGAGTCAGGACTCCTATGTGGACTCCCCCTGTGTGTATCGTCTGCGGTACGGTCCCCTTACGAAGTGGACCCGCATCTCCTTTAGGCAGTCCCAGCTGCCCTCCGGTCACCATTTTGTAGCAACTCCCCCCTCCTTGAGGCTGGATCTACCACTGTGCCACTTTCCACTGTCGCCTAAAAACCCATGTGATATATTCGCCACCTTTACCTCCCCCTTTCGGGCAGGTGTGGGCTCCGCAGGGTCTTTTCCCCCTGAAAGAATAGGAAACTGGGTAAGACCCCTTTCCCTTGATGCATGTAAGGGCTCCGGCCGTTCATGCAGAGAAACATAGAGAGAAAGAGGCCCAGCCAGGCTTGGCCTGTTCCCAGGTTGGTAAGCGTCGCCTTGTTCTCCTGCCTAGGGTAACCAGAAGGATCCCGATGACTTTTTTTGGGGCATTGGGGAAAGGAACGTACAGTCTGACACAGCCTTTGCATGTAGAATATCTGCCCGCTCCTGTGTCAGCAGAACACGTACACGGCTCAGCGCATGGCGTGATTTAAATTGGACCCCTTGTGTCGCTTCTTTGACACAACGTCGAAGTGAGCGACAGACGGGGAACATCTAGGTTACGGATGTAACCTCCGTTCCCTGATGGAAGGAATGAGACATTGTGTCCTCCCGGCCACGTTGCTGAGCCGAGCCACTGTAGTGGCCGGACCATTTCCGGCGCCTCAGAAAAATCCTGAATGAACTCGACGTATTTCCCCGCTTTTATACCCGTATGTCCGGGGGGCGGGGTATGCAAATACTGTCTGCCAACTTCTCATTGGCCTTTTTTCATTGATCAGAGGCATATTCGGCGCTCAAGAGAGACCCCTAGTGTCGCTTCTTCGACACAACGTCTCGTTCCCTCCATCAGGGAAAGGAGGTTACATACGTAACCTAGACGATTTTTTGATGAGCTAACCCTTTAACAAGCTCATGTGTCCATCAGTTTAGTTTTCAGCTTTTCATTTAATACTGTTTAATCAGTGTCAGGGACTGCATCCTGTCTATTACTGGTGGCCCAGTGTGCTGTTCATCTGGGAGTCTCACATTTCCTGACTGAGGGGTAATCTTTTCATTAATGGTTTGTTTCTGAGGCTTAGTTTGCCACAAATGCCGTTCCCCAGGCAGACGTGCTTTGCAGGAACAGCCTCCTGAGGAGACAATGATGAGGGGTGGCGAGCAGCACACCTGCTAATTCCCCTCGAGACACTATGTATCCACTTGCAATCCGACCTGTGCCATGAACCAGTCATCAGGATACCACAAACAAGGGGTGTGCCTGCATAATTGATACTGCTGGTTGACGTCAGTCATGACTCTTTCCTGCTGTACTGCTCAGTCAACGATGACTTCCCTGTTGTTTTGACTGCTGCCTCAATTGCATGTGGTTTTATGAAAATAAATGTGAACTATTGTCTTTTTCCCCATAATTTTTTGTATGCATAATATATATATATATATATATATATATATATATAGCAGAAGTTTACATACACCATAACCAAATACATTTAAACTTTTTAGTTTATTTTTTCACAGTTCGCAGAAAACATTCCATTTCTTAGGTCAGTTAGGATCACTACTTTTTTTTTAAGAATGTGAAATGTCAGAATAATAGTAGAGAGAATTATTTATTTCAGTTTTTATTTCTTTCATCACAATCCCAGTGGGTCACACAAGCTTCCACAAGCTTCTCACAATAAGTTGCTTGAATTTTGGCTCATGCCTCCAGACAAAACTGGTGTAACTGGTTCATGTTTGTAGGCCTCCTTGCTCGCACACGCATTTTCATTTCTGCCCACAAATTTACTATCAGACTGAGGTCAGGGCTTTGTGATGGCCACTCCAATACCTTGACTTAATCCATTTTGCAACAAATTTGGAAGTATGCTTGGGGGTCATTGTCCATTTGGAAGACCCATTTGTGACCAAGCTTTAACTTCATGGCTGATGTCTTGAGATTTTGCTTCAATATATCCACATAATTTTCCTTCCTCACGATGCCATCTGTTTTGTGAAGTGCACCAGTCCCTCCTGCCACAAAGCACCCCCACAACATGATGCTGCCACCCCCATGCTTCAGGGTTGGAATGGTGTTCTTTGGCTTGCAAGCCTCACCCCTTTTCCTCCAAACATAACGATGGTCATTATAGCCAAACTGTTCGATTTTTGTTTCATTAGATCAGAGGACATTTCTCCAGAAAGTAAGATCTTTGTCCCCATGTGCACTTGCAAACTGTATTCTGACTTTTTTATGTTGGTTTTGGTGCGGTGGCTTCTTGCTCGCTGAACAGCATTTCAGGTTATGTTGAAATAGGACTCATTTTACTTTGGATATAGATACTTGTCTACCTGTTTCCTCAAGCATCTTTACAAGGTCCTTTGCTGTTCTTCTGTGATTGTTTTGCACTTTTCTCACCATATATGTTCATCTCTAGAAGGCAGAATGCATCTCCTTCCTGAGCAGTATGATGGTTGCGTGGTCCCAAGGTGTTTATACTTACTATTGTTTTTACAGATGAATGTAGGACCTTCAGGCATTTGGAAATTTCTCTCAAGGATGAACCAGATTGGCTGATTTCTTTTGATTTTCCATTGATGTCAAGGATAGAGGCACTGAGTTTGAATGTAGGCCTTAAATTAATTCCACAGGTACACCTCCAATTCAGTACACCTCCTATCAAAAGCTAATTGTCTAAAGGCTTGACATCATTTTCTGGAATTTTCCAAGCTGCTTAAAGGCACAATTAACTTAGTGTATGTAAAAGTCTGACCCACTGGATTTGTGATATAGTCAATTAAAAGTGAATTCATCTCTCTGTAAACAATTGTTTGAAACATTACTTGTGTCATGCACAAAATAGATCCCAAACTACTTGCCAAAACTATAGTTTACTAATATTAAATCTGTGGAGTGGTTAAAAAATGAGTTTTAATTACTTCAACCTAAGTATATGTAAACGTCCGACTTCAACTGTATAAATATTCAACTATACAACTGTATATATTCAATTGTATGTATATATACAGTATAAGAATGTGAATTCAATGTGTTTCTTCTTCATTTTGCAAAGGTTGAGTAAAAATAATGTTTTAGGTTAGAAATGATTAAAGAGCTGTCACCATTTTTAAAGGGATAGTTTAAACAAACAAAAAAAACAATTCTGTCATCATTTACTTATACCTGCATGGCTCTCTCTCTCTCTCTCTCTCTCTCTCTCTCTCTCTCTTTAAGTTGTGGAAGAATAAAAGATGTCTTTAGCTGCCATCTTGTGGTTATAGTGCTGTACCTTTTTTCCCACCATTATTGACATGTGGATGGTGTTATAATGCTGTTAAGCAGGTAAAATGCACCAAAATACATCTGTCACAAAATAATCCAGTTTCAAAAGATGACATTCTGGAATATTCGTAATAATTTGGCTCTACATTTAGCACCGTCTATGGTCTGAAAATATTCTAAACATAAATTGTCATTACTAAAAAGCCATTCTACCACAATTAGATATTAAAGTTAAAGGATAAGTTTTGTAAACGTATTATTTAAATGTTAAGACTCACACATTGTTAACAGTTCTCTAGTTTTCACCATTGACTTTGTGAAGCTAATTCTTTTTTATTTCCAGAAAATTTAATAAAGCATAAAGCAGCATCACAGAATCAAGTAACAAACAGTTATCTTTGTTTTTGAATGTTGACAAATGACTTAAGATTAATGTTTTCTCTGCAATGCAGCAAAATATTAAACAAATAGTTCTCAGCAAAAAGGAAAATTCTCTCGTCATTTACTCGCCCTCATGCCATTCCAGATGTGCATGACTTTCTTTCTTCAGCAGAACACAAACAACATGTTTAGAAGAATATCTCAGCTCTGTAGGTCCATACAATGCAAGTGAATGATGACCAAAATTTTGAAGCTCCAAAAAACACATAAAGGCCACATTAAAAATAATTCCTATTACGCCAGTATTTTAATCCACATCTTTTGAAGCTATCTAATTGGTTTGTTGTGATAACAGACCAAAAAACAACACCTTTTTCACTATAAATCTTGACATCAGCGGTCTCTTTGGTGATCATGGTTTCAAGCTCGATTACACTTCCTAGTGATATCTAGCACTGTGTGCATGCGTCCAGCAATAGGAAGTGTAATATAGCTTGAAATCATGATCGTTCCAAGAGACTGCAATGGCAAGATGTACAGTGAAAAAGGAGTGTTCTGACCCAAAACTGAATAGATCGCTTCAGAAGTCACCTCTAGAGTCATATTGATCACTTTTATGCTGCATTTATGTTTTCTTTTTCTTTTCTTTTTTTTTAGAGCTTTTTGTCACCCTTCACTTGCATTGGACCTACAGAGATGAGATATTCTTCAAAAAAATCTTTGTTTATGTTCAGCAGAAGAAAGAAAGACATACACATCTGGGACGGCGTGAGGGTGAGTAAATGATCAGAGAATTTTCATTTTTGCTTGAACTATCCTGTTTTCGAATTTTTGTGTGTGTGTGAGCAATTTTCTCCCCAATTTGGAATGCCCAATTCCCAATGTGCTCTAAGTCCTCGTGGTGGGGCAGTGACTCTCAATCCCTCAATCCGGGTGGCGGAGGATGAATCTCAATTGTCTCCACATCTGAGACCATCAATCCACGCATCTTATCACGTGTCTTGTTGAGCATGTTACCACAGAGGCATGTGTGGAAGCTTCACGCTATTCTCTGCGGCATCCACGCACAACTCACCACATGCCCCACCAAGAGCATGAACCACACATTATAGCGACCACGAGGAGTTTAACCCATGTGACTTTAAACTCCCTAGCAACCAGGCCAATTTGGTTGCTTAGGAGACCTGGCTGGGGTCACTCAGCTCACCCTGGATTCGAACTTGCAACACCAGGTGTAGAAGTCAGCATCAATATTCGCTGAGCTACCCAGGCCCCCAAACTATCCCTTTAATAACATTGAGTTCTTTTATTTTTTTAACAAACATAAATACATGTTTAATATTGTTGCTGATTTGCTAGTGAGTATATGCAGATCCAACCATAAAAATGGTACACCAGCCAAAGTAGGCCATTTTTTTTTTTCTCAAAATGCATTGGGAAGTCGCCATATTTGTCACACCATGGGATTTAATGTAATAGCAGTTGTAGATTTGCACCACAAGATGGTGAACTTGCATCAGCAAGAAAATTCATCAAATCATGTACGTTCTTCTACATTTTAAGAGTTCAGCTGACTCTTTTCGGTTCTAACCCCTTAAATGTTTCAAAGGTTTTACTAAAACCTATCCTTTAATCTTCTTCCCAAGTCCTCTTTATGCAGGTTTTAAAGTCAATAATGCCACATAACGCGTGTCTATCCTCAGACATCAGACAAATCGAACATCTTCCTCCAATGCACAAGCACTATTGCCACTGAAACCAAATGAGCCTTGTTGGTAACCATGTTAAACTGTCCTAAAGTTACCTGAGCTCTTCACTAGCTCCATGTATAATTAATCTCCTCAGTAATCTCCTCACCTTCAGAGAAGGAACTTGACTCCATTAGCCCATCTACCTGCACAGGAGAAGGACTAAAGTTCGGAGGCTATTCCCTTAAACAGGTAATAAATATAATGACCACCTATGGAATTTAATTCAACGTTGATGTACTCATACCCATCTTTGCCTCACACTTTTTCAACTGTCAGCCATTGAAAACCTTCAGCGAGATGTGAAGGCTGTATAATTTTTAGAACTATTTAATAATCAATGAAGGCTCATTACGAAAGATGGAATTATTCAGGCGTGGGGGTTGAAGGTTATCAAAGAATCCATGCCAAAACCTTGTATTGTACAGGTATATTTCTGTATATTCTTGCCTGCAATAACCTTAAAGTTGATGCTAGTTCTTACAAACATCGGGATTGCTTGAGAACTATTGCAAACAAAGTGTCTACAAGGTGTGCATTGTCTATATCAGTAGACATAAGGTCTAGGGCCCAGGCCGATGTGGAAAGAGTGACGTTACTATGAGACACAATCCAAACGTCATTTGTATCTTGCTTACCACACAGGAGAACCTGACCTAGAGTCTTATACAATTTACTGACGCTTCTTCATTCTTTTCATGTGAAGGTAATGATTAGATCATGACTGAACAAAGGCAACGAGCCCTGTCCACATCAGGGGAGGCTTTATACCAGGTTCTTAGCCTTGACAAGAACTGCACCCATGATGACATCAAGAGGTCCTACAGGTAAGATGTGACTCAAAATGCCTATTTTCCCATTAGCCCATTAGACAGGTTGTCCTGAGATGGACTGCCTCTCAGTTTTGGTTACTTTTAAAGGAGTTCAGTGTGTTGTTAGATAATATTCGGGTGAACAAGGGAGCAAAAAATTGGGAGAGAAATTGTAAATCTGCAACTCATTCTTCTATAATCTCAGCCTTTGGTTGCGGAGAAGGTGCATGAATATAATATGACTTCCACAAATCTAAAATATTCATTATACTGCTGAACAGATGGCTTGCCTTATTTTACTGGGATCAGGAATGATGATGGAACCTTATAGATGAGATGGGTGAACAAGATGAACGTGTGCTTGTATAAATGGTTCTCCACTACAAGTTAGATAATACCGTAGAAACTTGCAATTCTTGACTTTGGTGGGAATAGCATGACTCTGACATTATAATTGTAGTCCCACTTGTCTGTTTGCATAACAACAGCATTAAAGTATTACCCAACATTGTTACTGCCATTTGTCGAAATTGCAATCTTTGTTATTTGTACCTTTTCTATTTCATTCCAAAACGATGGCAAGTGTGAACATTTTATTAACATGTGCATTATTATTGATGAACTTCTTGTGCTTCTTCTATATCTTGTACAAGGGAACAAGTAGGAGAGCTTCATTAGACAAATTGATTTCAAACACCATACTGATGTTTCAACAATTATAAACTCTAATTGCTCTAATTTACATGTTGTTCAAGAAGGCATTTAAATGGTTAGCATTTTAACAGAACTTGTTTGTGGTTAATGAATATATAATCATCACAACTCTTGCAGACACCATTGGTTTAATCAAAAATTAACAAGCAAGCATGCTTGGAGAATTATAAATTGTTGATGAGAAATGAAATTTTTTGGTTGAGCTAAAAAAAAAGCAAGAATATGATAATCTTATGTTCATGTAATGCTTTTTAAGGTGAAATTCTTGGTTGAAATACCTATTGCTTACCCTGAGGTATAAGTACAAATGTAAAATGTAATTTTTGTGGGTAGAATTAAAAGGATAGTGCACCAAAAAATGGGAAATCTGTCATCATTTACTCACCCGCATGTTGTGTCAACCCCTATGACTTTCTTTTTTCAGTGGAACACAAATGAAAATTGTTAGGCAGGATGTTAGTCTCAGTCACCATTCACTTTCACTGTATGGGAAAAGGTGCATTAGATGTTCCACTGACGAAAGAAAGTCATACAGGTTTGGAAAAACCTGAGGGTGAGCAAATTATGACAGAATTTACATTTTTAAGGTGAACAATCCCTTTAAGCAGCTTTCCACGACTTTTAACAAGATCCTTTTTGGGCTCACACAAACTACATTTGTATTGTTTAGTGTCTGATCATCCAGTACCACTTTGAACATAAAGATATTACATTTTACAACTTCATAAAATGTCACATGACCTCTTTGCTGCAGACTTCAGAAAACTGCTTCACAGAGTTTGAACAAGTTGGCATTCATTCAGAGCAGATATGAATCGTGTTAGAGTCAGAGTCATTTGCAATGCACCGCTGGTTTTAATGGGAAAAAAATGTCAGACTGGGTGACGTTTCTTTCTTCACCACTCCTTGTGTGCTAAGGAGCTATTCGAGGCACTAATGGGGTCTGCAGTCTTGCCGACACATAGACAGGTCAAGCCGTGTGCACATAAGACAGCTCGCTGCTAAAGATCACACCTTACTGAGATCATCAAACAGAGAGGCAAGATTTTAAACTGGCACATGTTAATGAGTCTGCTCTTGCCGAGTCCAAAACTAGTTTCTTTTTTAAACTAATGTCTGTTTGATGTCACTTCAACGCTGTCATTCTCATTAGGATAATCCATCGAAAAATAAGTTGGTCACAGACTAAATGTACATTCTCAATGAAATTCTGTGTAAATAGTTATATTTCTGAGGTCAATTAAATATATTTCATATGTAATGACAGCATTTACATTGGCTCCGTAAAGTATTTTGACACTTAAGTCACACTTAAATGTATGTATTTCATTGTATTAAATGAACAATACACTTGTACAACCCAAGTGGCATCTGCAAACAAATAATGCTAGACCTTTTCTCATAACTAACTTCACTTTAATGAGCCATTGTGACATTTAAAAAAAAACAAGTCATTTTTATTGGATGTATAAAGTCAGTGGCTCTCAAGTTCACACAGGTGTCCTAACAGAGTAACCACAAGTGTAGTTGATCACATTAACTATGGACATGTTCCACAAAGTACATATATATATATATATATATATATATATATATATATATATATATATATATATATATATATATATATATATATATTATAAAAATTAAAACAAATTTTTTTTAGTGCAATGTTTTGTATGTAAATTGTGCTTGTGCTATATTTCTTTCTATAAGAGGAATGCCGCTTGTTTTGATATTTTGTTATAGAATGCAAAGACATTTATACATTTTCAAGTATAGCTTAAAAGGATAGTTCACACAAAGATTCAAAATATATCATGTAAAATGTTAGCACTAGTCACCATACACTTTCACTGTATGGAAAAATATGCAATAAAAGTGAATGGTGACTGAGGCTGAAATTCTGTATAACATCTCATTTAGTGTTCCACTGAGCAAAAAATATCATACATGTTTGGAACAGCATGCAGGTGATTAAATAATGACCGAATTTTCATGTTTGGTTAAAGTGTCCAAATACATTTGGGGGCCACTGTATGACCTGGTAGCGTGTTTCCGCAAAACTTCCGTCCGGTACCTTTGAAAAATCAAGTATAATAGTGGCAAAAAGCTACAGGTGACTGGCTAAGAAGATCTCAAATGAACTCTAGGTCTGTAATGATCTGAAGCTTCCTTCCAAGGAATTTTGAAAGTTCAGTGAAAGATTTTGTTTATGTACTTGCTTACGTTTTAGGAAGCTTGCTTTGAAATATCATCCTGACAAGAACCCTGAGAACCCAGATGCTACTGACAAATTTAAAGAGCTCAACAATGCCCATGCGGTGCTGTCTGACGTCACTAAGAGGAACATTTACGACAAGTACGGCTCCCTGGGCCTCTATGTGTCGCAGCAGTTTGGAGAGGAGAATGTGAACACATACTTCTTGCTATCCAGCTGGTGGGCTAAGGTACAGTATCATTTCTCCCCTATTTTGTTTCTGATTCATATATATATATATGAAAAATGTTGCAAATGGACCAGTTGATCAAACAATAAGTGATAATCTTTAAAAAATGAATTACTTAATTGCTATTTTGTGTTTTGTGTTAGTGTTCATGTTACAGCATATGAGGACTGAGTAATAATGTATTTTATGTTATTTTGTAGGGAAGCTTACAATTGAACATTTTGAGTAACACTTTAGAATACGTTTGTATACATTAACATTAGTTAGAGCAATAGTTAACATTGCCTTACAATAAACAATACATCTCAAAGGCATTTACATAACTTTATAATCTTGATTAATGTGAATTGCTACATGTACTAATACATTTTTAAAGGAATATTCTGGGTTCAATACAAGTTAAGCTCAGTCGACAGCATTTGTGGCATAATGTTGATTACCACAAAAATAGTCCCTCCTTTAATTCAAAAAAAGCAAAAATTGTGGTTACAACATGGCACTTACAATGGAAGTGAATGAGGCAAATTTTTCTGTCATTTTAACATTTACAATGTTGTGTGGTCATGGCAACAAAGGGAATAAAGGGACACTGTAACTGCTTTTTTCTTTTTTTTTTTTTCTTTTTTTTTTTATAAGAAAAGGAGGGACAAGTCTAAATGAATTTTGTGCTAATCAATATAATGCCAAAAATGCTGTCAATTGAGCTTAAATTGTATTGATGCATTAATTATGCCTTTAGTTAATGCATTATAAACTAACACAAACTATCACCAAATGTAGTATAAATTAATTTATAAATGTACATTTACAAAGATTAATAAATGCTGTAAAAAATATATTGTTCACTGTGAGTTAAAACCCAATGTATTAAATATAATTAAAGTGTTTCCAATGTGTGATATGTGTAACATGGGCACTGTAATGTAACTGCTTTTAATACATTTTGCTTCTGAATTTAGCACTGATGGTGTGTGTTAGTCTGATAATGAACTTTCTCATATAGGGTCTGTTTGCCATCTGCGGATTGCTGACAGGTTGCTATTTCTGTTGTTGTCTGTGCTGCTGTTTCAACTGCTGTTGTGGGAAGTGCAAACCCCACACACCTGGAGATGAAGACACTGAGTTATATGTGTCTCCTGAAGACCTAGAGGAGCAGATTCGTACCGACAATGAGAGAGGAGGTACAGCACAAACTCTTAATGTGTTTCAGGAAAGCATTTACTTTAGGCGGTCACGCTCTTTAAAAGGGTAAATGGGCAGCCACTCTACAGCCAGAGTAAAAGTGATTGAAAATGGTTAAAGACATCCCAAAACTACTTCATAACACACATGCAGCTAAAAAAACATGTTTTGTATATTGGTTTCTATAAGAGTGTCTGCTTAATGCCTCAATTGAAAATGTTCCGCTGGTAATCTTCAAAACAGATTCATTTATGGCAAGACCACACAAAAATAAAAAAATAAAAAATAAATCTCAAATAAAGACTCAAATGAGAATTTTTTTTTTTTTTTTGGGGGGGGGGGGGGGAATAATCTGCAAATGTGTCCTTCTATAATTAATTTCACCATTGCTTCATTTGATTACATCTTCTTATTAAAAAATTATTGAAAATATTTTTTTTTACAGAAACAGGCTTTGATGTAGAACATCATGACTTATGAGTGGATGGAAGAGCTCAACTAAAATAATAAGTCATCCTGTTTACCAAAATAAATAGACTAGATACTTTCGAGCCAGATGTTTGGATACAATACATTGTGCTTCTGCCAGTGAGCTGTAGGAGGTTGATTTTCTGTTGCAGTTATAATTACAGTCTGAGTCATTTCTCAAAGTGTGTTTGCATACTAGTTTTTTTATAGCATTCTCACAAAAATAAACAATGTTATATTTCCTTCATTTGAAAAGCAGCATGTAAGATGGTACTGACAAGAATAGCTTTCTTTTTTCTTATATTTGCCAAATAGACCCTAGCAGCATTTATTGAATTTTTTTCATTTAAAAATACGCTGTTAGACAAATCAAAGTTTGTTTACCATTTTGTTAACTTGCATTCACCTGCCAAGGCTGAGATTACATCATAAGACATAAAAAGACTGACATTTATGCTGTGTTGATTGTGTGCACCAGCTTCATAGAATTTACACTAGTGTAGCAAAAGTTAAAAATGCACTCAAATAAAACGTAATGTTTTAAAGTTATTTCCTGCTCAAGACGTCTATAAAAATTCACCCGTCGTCTTTCAATCAGAAACAGTCTGGACACAGAAGAGCAAAATAACCTCCCTCACCATTAGGTAAGCCAGTGGACAAGTGGGCTGCCCTTCAAACCAGTGATACAGAGCCAGCATGAGGTCATAAAAGTGCAGCCAGCAGGGGCAGACTAACAGCAGATTGCTGGAACGTCCTTGGAGCATACAAAACACTTTTCATTTCAGCAGGAAGTTCAATTAGGAGTGTGAAAAGGCATGACATTATACAAAGTAACCTCTTGCTTTTTCCATTTTGATCATATGTGACCTCTTTTACCTGTGATTTTGGTCTTCCAGATGGCGACACACCGATTGTGCTTCAGCCAACCAATGCTAGTGAGAAGACCCAGCTGATTGGCGATGGACATAGAACATACACCTAAAAGCAGAAGGGTCATGATAGATACTAATTTTACAATTCTTTTTGAATATATACAGTATATATATATATTTTACAGTATACCACTTAAGTAAAAAAATACTCAACTTCTTGAACTTTGTTTAACCATGCTGTCTGTAAATAACAGATATTATACTATTCTTGTGCTTAATGTGCAGTTATTACATAAAACAGATCATGTGATGACACTTTTGAATCATGTATTTTCCTTTAAAAATATATATTAAATAATATATATATTATTTGGAGTGGAATAAAAGTATTGCTTATATTATAGGTTTTCACAAAAATCAGGCATTTATGTACCTTTACCAGATGTTTTCAAATAACAGATTTTTATTTGTCTTCTGCTATATGTACTCTGCATCGATATAGGATCTTGCTTGTGTCAGTAATTAAATTAATTGTGCAAACAACTGCAAATGACAACCATTCTTAAGCATTTACAAACTGGGATCATTTGACTTGCATGCCCTAATGCTCTTGTTTCAGACCTGTTCTTTGCAAATTATCTATTATTTTACAGAGATAGTTTATCCAACAAGGTTCAATTCTCTCATAATTTACTCACCCTCATGCCATCCCAGATGTGTATGACATTCTTCTGCTGAACACAAACAAATATCTCAGCTCTGTAGGTCCTCACAATGCAAGTGAATGGTGGCCAGAACTTGGAAGGTCCAAAAAGCATATAAAGGCAGCATAAAAGTAATCCATATGACTCCAGTGTTTTAAGCCATATTTTACGATAGATGTAGGTGAGAAAAAGATTAATATTAAAAAGTTATTTTTTACTATACATCTGCATTTTTACATTTCTCTTCTTATATTATTCAAAATCTAAAAGAATGCTTCCTTCGAGCCGGATTCGAACCAGCGACCTAAGGATTACAGCACAACCTCTACAGTCCTCCGCTCTACCAACTGAGCTATCGAAGGAACACGACTACATTACCATTCCTATAATATTCAAGTCGTTAACAATATAATTGCAATATAGCGAATATTTATTTTCACCAAATCTGCATAGCAAATTATAGGGCGAAGAATACACTGTAACAATAATGCTAAACAACAAATACGGAGAATACAAATTACAAATGGTAACAACTGTAAACGCTGTAACTATCTTACTGAAATTTAGATTTATGTAGATTCAGCCCGATAAAATACGGGAAATTATTTAATAGGTTGGTCTGAGTACTGCTATTAAACATTTTTAACATTATTTCTAAAATAAGTGCAATCGTTTGAATTATCCACAAAGAAAACAGACACTGCGTTTCACAGGAGGGGAATTAGAGCGCTCGCTTAGCATGCGAGAGGTAGCGGGATCGATGCCCGCATTCTCCAAATGTTTTCTCCGTTTAATACTTCCTTTAATCACATTTTAGACATTGCATTGCAGTGAAACAGGAGTTTAGGAAATTACTTTGGTAGTTTTTGAGGCGAGATCTACAATAATTCTAAGATACCAATATTTATTGCAACAAGTAGGCTTACTTGTTTGTTTATTTAAAGGAGTATTTTACCCAAAAAATAAAATTATCTCATCATTTACTCACCCACCCATGCCATTCCAGATGTGTATGACTTTCTTGTTTCTGCTGAACACAAACAATTATCTTTAAAAGAATATCTCTGCTCTGTATGTCCATATAATGCAAGTGAATGGTGACCAGACCTTTGATGCTCCAAAAAGCAAATAAAGAGAGAATAAAAGTAATCCACATGACTGGTGGTTAAATTAATGTCTTCTAACGTGATATGATTCCTTTGGGTGAGAAATCTTTTTTTACTCTAAATCTCCACTTTCACTTTCTTTCACATTCTGAAAGTGAATATTTATTGTAAAACTGATTTATATTTTCGTCAACCCAAAATCGATTTGATTGCTTCAGAAGACACAGATTAAACCACATACATTTTTATGCTGCGTTTTTGGAGCTTCAAAGTTTTGGTCACCATTCACTTGGATTGTATGGATCTACAGAGCTGAAATACTGCTCTTAAATCTTTGTTTATGTTCTGCAGAGACATGCACATTTAGGATGGCATGAGGGTGAGTCAATTATGAGAGAATGTTCATTTTTGGGTGAATGTTACTAATAAATTACAAAAGCGTTTTTAAAAGCTGATCTTCTTTTTAACCTGAAACAGCGTTTTTAAAAAGTGCAAGACGCAGTGCGCAACGATCAAAGACAATAAAAAACAGCGCAGACGGCCGCAAAAATGTGTTCGGTGTGAACGGCCCCTGATTCTAAAATTCCATTATCGATATTATCATTCCTTTTAATCTCACGTTAAATTCGACTTAAAGGTCTATGTTTTGCTATGAGCTTCCTATGTTCATTATATTTTAGAGATGCACTATGGGCCAGCAGCTCTACATGGTTTTCATAAATGGGCAAGTAAACACCGCAACCTCTGACGTGCGAATTTCTAAAAACAGCGCACACTGATAGTGGGCCTTCGAGTGGGGGAATGCTATGACTCATTATATAGGGTACAGACAGACAGCTGGGCAATGGCGAGGGCCTGATTTCACCCGTGTTCAAGATCTAGGACGATTAAATGTTTTCAATCTAGAACGGTCTCATTCTCATCTTCAGTGGAGCCACTGCTCATCAATTCAGGATGGACAGCTTTGAGAAACAGCTTATTTGTCCCATTTGTCTGGAAATGTTTACGAAACCTGTTGTGATTCTTCCATGTCAACACAATCTTTGTGTGCTAATGACATTTTCCAGGTACAGTTTCAATAGTTCTTGTTTGTCAGCACCATTTATCACACTGACTATTAATATCCTATATTTTATTATTAATGAATACGTTTTTTAAGAAGTGTTGAGGTTTTCAAAAACTACTTTAACCAATTTTCAATTTTTATTGCCTATTATATAATATTGTATTTTTTATTTTTTTTTTACATCACATTCAATTATTTTTGTTATCAGCATACTGTTTCAGTTTATTCGCCTTTTCCCTGAATATATATGCTATATAGGATATATATTACTCAGAAATGTAAAATATAGGTCACAGACTTCTCTTACTTTGCATTTACCCCTAACTCAGTTAAATTGGTCTTTTAATATGTTTGTATAAGATATAAATATGTGGGCAATAGATTAATCTGTCCCCAATAATACATTTTAAGATGCTGTATTCATATACTGTCTTTTACACATCCCCTATCCAGGCCTCAAATCCATACCTTCCTACCAGAGGAGGCACAGTGACGTCGGGTGGCCGTTTCAGGTGTCCATCATGCAGGCATGAAGTTGTGCTGAACCGTCATGGGGTCTTTGGTCTGCAGAGAAACCTTCTGGTGGAAAACATCACTGACATGTACAAACAGGAGTACATCAGGTTAGATCTGGCAAACTGCTTATGTTATTTAAAGATCCCATGTTGATGTGATTCCAGTTGAAACTGGAAGTTGGGGTGGGGTATTTCGAAAGACTCATCCCTTGTTTTAAATGGCCAATAGCCTTTAGTTTACATTAAAAGTGTAGATGCATACACTATAGATATAGCATAGAGATGCCCTAAAACCTAACAGACATGGACCACAAGCCACAAAACTAAATTTTTGTGTTTTTGGGGTACATTTTGATGGGATAACAAAGTCCATTGTGTAATAGCTCAAATGTCTTAAAGGTATAGTTCACCTAAAAATGAAAATTCTCTCATCATTTACTCACCCACATGCCATCCCAGATGTGTATGTCTTTCTTTCCTCTGCTGAACACAAATAAAGATTTTTAGAAGAATATCTGTGCTGTGTTGGTCCATACAATGCAAGTGAACAGTGGGCAGAACTTTGAAGCTCAAAAAAGCACATAAAGACAGCAGACAAGTAATCCATATGACAGTGGTTAAATCTATATCTTCAAAAGTGATATGTTAGGTGAGGGTAAGAAACAGATCAATATTTAAGTCCTTTTTTTTTACTGTAAATCTCCATTTCACTTTCACATTCTTTTTCTTTTGTTTTTGCCAATTCGCATTCTTCGTGCATATCACCATCTACTGGGCAGGGAGGAGAATTAATAGTAAAAACATAAAAGGACTTAAATATTAATCTGTTTCTTAACCACACCTATCATATCACTTCTGAAGACATGGATTTAACCACTGGAGTCATGTGAATAACTTCTATGCTGCATTTATGTGCATTTTGAGCTTCAAAGTTTTGGTCACCATTCACTAGCATTGTATGCACCCACAAAGCTGAAATAGTATTTAAAAAATCATTATTTGTGTTCTACAGAAGAAAGAAAGTCATACACATCTGGGATGATATGAAGGTGAGTAAATGATGAGAACATTTTCATTTTTGTGAGAACTATCCCTTTAAGCAATTGCTTGTGATTGCTGGTGAGGAAAATGAACATATAATGAAAATTTGAACATATAAACAAATGTAGACGAACAATTAATTGTATTTCCTTCCAATTATCGACAGTTACCTCTTTTGTTTTAATAAAAATCCTTTAGTCTTTCAGTTGTGTATGCATAATGTTTCCCTTTTACACCAAAAAACAACATTCACAAAACATCTAAATTCCCCAAGGCCAAACAATTAAGTTATCTAGCCACTTTGCATTCCACTTAAGCATTTCACTTTATTTATAAGCCCAAAAAAGCTTTTTGTTTTTCAATGAGTTGGAGAGAAACATGCGTTGTAAAGCTTTATTATTCAGTGAGTGGATGTGCGGTGCATTAGACTGTGAGTGTCCATGTGACTCCAAAGACCTGTGACTCAGACAGGTCAGAAGGGTAAGGATGTCGGTCAGCTGGCAGGAGGCTTATTTATAGTTCAACATTAGCCTGTGTTGAGTCTTTTGACCATATTGACACACATCACAGACCCTTAACATGGCCCTATGAACTCTATTGTTATTTAATTAAATGTTGCTTTGTGGTCTTGTCCTCATCCCAGCCCAAATTACACTTAATCACTTAATGTGTCTTTATCAATCAGATTGCTGTCCGATTGGTTATTCACATTCCATTTTCACATGGCTACATAAACTTGTCTCCACAAAATGGTTATAGATCTGATCTACTATTCCCATGCTATATGCAAATGCCAGGCTGTAAACTATTGCAATGATTTCATAGATCATTTATTTCTATAAGTTAGAAATAGTTTCTTTAAATGCTCTCTTCGCCCCATGTTGCAAATAGTGTTTGAGTTTTGTGGTTGCTCCATACATAATTTGAATATGCTCCATTGAATCCATATGCTAATGTAATTCAGTTTTGGAGGAGTAAAGTTTTTGTATGTTTCATGAACAACCAAATACATTTACACTTGGAAAAGTTATGTATTGTAACCACCAAACCACCTCCTTAGGTCTGAATCATCAAATATCTATCTGCAGGGCTGTAGCAAGGTAATCTGGGCCCCCTGATTGTATATTGCTCTGGGCCCTTTTCCTATTAAAACTTAGTTTATAATTTGATGTGGGGCCCCTGGACCTTTTGGGCCCCTCGAATCATTACCACCTTTCACCTCACTAGCTACGGCCCTAGCTATCCGTCTAGGATATGTTTGGTCTTTTTATGATTGGAGATCAAGCTATCAGATACGATAAAAAAAAATGCATGAAGTGACTGTGTAATTAGTCTCTCAGGGAATTTTGTTTCAACCCACTGAAAAGTATAGATATCAGATTTCAAGATGTCACTCTTGCCCCTCATTGATCCATTATTCTCAATGTAAAAGCAGCCGACCCTCTCCTGAGAGGAAGGTTGACCAACCAATGTGTGAGGTCCATGAAGATGAGAAGATCAACATATACTGCCTGACCTGCGGTGTCCCCACCTGTTCAATGTGTAAAGTGTTTGGTGCTCACAAGAACTGTGAAGTGGCCCCCCTTAACAGTATATACCAGATGCAAAAGGTAAAGATACATTAAAGGAATAGATCACCCAAAATTAAAATTCTGTCATAATTTACTCAATCGCATGTTGTTCCGAAAACTGACTTACTTTCTTCAGTGGAACACAGAATTAGTTATGTAGAATATTAGCCTCGGTCTCCATTCACTTTCATTGCATTTTTTTCTTCTCACAAATAAAATGAATAGTCAGGGTGAGTAAATGATGGCAGAAATTTCCCTTTAATATTCACTGTATGTTTGCTGCATAATTGTTTGCGTCATGTGTGCATGTGTATATGCTTTTGTTTGCATGATGTATGCTTTTATAGTTGCATGTTAATATGCTCACGCACGTCCTCATTTCTAGACAGAGCTCACGGATGGAATAGCAATGATGGTCGGCAATAATGACAGGATCCAAGGCATCATCAGTCAGTTGGAGGAGACCTGCAGGACCATAGAGGTTAGTCACCTTGTGTGAGGGCCTGTTCCCCCCAATGCCTGACATAAGAGCCAGATTATTGATGAGGAGAGAAAGAACGATCCCTTTGACAAAAGATACACACACTCTGGCATTGATGAGCCAGGCAGGTAGGAAGCTGGATTCTCTCCAGTACTCACAGTTGCTTTCACAGAGGCTCCATGATTGACAATCAAGCAGAAATGAGCCATCTCAGGTGAGCATATGGCTGCTCTGATGGAAAGTCATTATGGCAAGGTTGAGGGTTTGATGTGGTTGAAGGAAAGAAAGGGGTATTCTTTCTAACCATGAGTGTAGAACAGTTACATTAGAGTGTAAAATCATTTAACAGAGGGGTGTCGACAGGGGTGGGATGTGCGTGTGTGTATTCCGTCAAGGGGGTTGTGGGTGTGCATTTGTATTCTGTCAACTGGGGGAGGGGGTTGGCGTGTCTTCAGTTCTAGCACATTTAGCTAGGGTTAGGGTTAGCACCACAATGATAAAATCTGACCCTTTGCTTCACTTGTGTTTGTGGGGGGCATAGGGGTAATTTTGGGGGGCAAAGCTCAACCCATCACACCCTAAATCCGGCCCTGTTTCAAGGTGTTATTTTACAGAGCAAAAGTTGTGAAAAACATCATTGTGAATCTACATTAATAACCCATATTATTTTCAAAATTACTTCCGTAATTTTTTTGCATTTTAGAGTCATTGAAACTATGAAATAACACAAATGCAAGTATGGGAATTACAGTATATGGTGTCAAAATAAAATTCAATCAATCAAAACAATATATTGTAATATAATATTTTATATTAGTTTCTCCAAAGTAGCCACTGCCTAGATTACAGCTCTCGGAATTCACTTAACCAGCTTTATGGGGTTTCCAACCTGGGATGTTTTTTAAAAAATTATTGAGGGAGTTTCCATGTATGCTGGACACTTGGCTGCTTTTCCTTCACGATCCAATCTATCTGATCTGTTTTAAAAAAAATAATATATTTTTTATTAATATTGAAAGAAATGTATATGTCAGCACAATTTATATTTGTCTACAAAGCAAAGTTCAAGCTAAAGCCCTTTAGATTAAAGGTTTTTGTGAATTCGGTGGCAGGAGGTCAAAAATTCTGCTGCTGAAATCACTCTGTGCTTACCAAAATTAGAAACCACTGCCCCCAGTGGACGAAACTGGAATCGTTGTTTAGGTGAAATGTCCACAGGGTGGTGCCAAAAGTGATTACATTTTTAGTTGTGAATGACACCAGTCAACATGAATGCATATTTTATTAACCCTACTCTCTAACCCAAACCCCAACCCTAAACGTTAGTGGAGTAAACATTTAATTTTAGAGCAAAAATATAACCCCAGACTTGTGCTCACCATTGTTTATGTGAACGCAATTACTTCCTGGTTTCCTTGGAACCAGATCCCATGTCTAACCTGCACCGATGATTCATGCACATTAAGACCAGACAATAAATAGTCAATTTTGATTTAATGTTGACTTAAAAGCTTAAATCTTAAAATATCATGGTCTTTAGTCAGCAATTTGTATTGTTTCAAATGATTAGTAGAAGAGACGTAACAATCATTCTGTTTCACAGGAAAATGGCAGACGACAAAAGTCCCAGCTGTGTGAAAAGTTTGACCAATTGTATGCCATCCTGGAGGAGAGGAAGAGAGAGATGAACCTGAAAGTGGCAGCTGAACAGGATGAGAAAGTTAACTATATCCGTGGACTCACAAGGAATTACGGAGATCATCTGGAATCCATGGCCAAAATCATGGAGACAGGAATCCAAATGTTGGAGGAGCCTGAGATGGCTGTTTTCTTGCAGGTCCTTTAAGCCCACAGTAGATGCAAACTGGTCTTCTAGCTCGTTGTACGTATCGCAGCACTTTCCCGGTGAAATTAACCCAAGAGGCGCCACAACAACAATTACTTTTATTCCCTTTCACACTAATCACCAGTTAAATGGCATATTATCAGCTCATAAATTGCTAATCTGCCATTTAGCAAAACTAATTATATATATATATATATATATATATATATATATATATATATATATATATATATATATATATAAAAAAATCTCTCAAATATTTCATTGCCTAGATATTGCTCTTTATAAGTGTTTATGTAGAGTAAAGCTTGCCTGCAAGCCAGCATGATAATCATCAGTCTCTCTGTTGGGAGTCTTACTGGAGACATTTGTATGCTAATGAGTATAATTATTTACATCTATTCATTTCAAAAATTGGTACCTGACATAAAAATGGAAATCTTCCCCGTATTTGTATAAAATATTCAAAATGACTTATAGAATAGTAAATAGAAATTCATTGGTCAAAACATGTGGAAAACCTTTAGAATTTATAATTTTTTCATTGTATTGCTGTTGAAAATTAACTTACCACCTCTTTCTCTCTCACAATGAAAACAGAATTCCAAATCCCTCTTGCAAAAGTAAGTGCTGATCGGTTCTGCCACATTAATGGATATGAAGTTTATTTTTACGATTTAAACATATTCTAAATTGCTATCTTGTTTGTTAGGATTGCAGAGGCATCGAATACCTCCCACCTGGAGAGAATTGAGTGTGGCTATGAGAGCATGGATCATTTCTCTGTGAGCTTCAAAAGAGAGGGCAGGGCCCTGTGCAATATTGACTTCACCAGAGGTACGACTCACCTTAAATGCTCATTAAACTGATTTAACTTGAACTACCAACATGTGCAGGGATTAATCAAGTTTGCTTGTTGAATGAATTAAGAAAGCAACATGGATTTGAAATTGAATCTCTCAAGTAAGATTTCGAATTGTGACTCAATGGCAACCAGTTGAAAAGCCAGCCATCCTTTTCAGTTTATTAAACAAATTAGTCAGCCAATTCTCAATAAATTAACCAAAAACCACAACTGTGTGCTCAGGTGCTTACACTCTCAGTATAGTATATAATCAGCATGGGGCTGATGGCATCTTCATGTCTTAATGACCTGACACTATAATCTCTCATGTTATTGATGCTTTGCCAGATGACGAGGAAGAGGAGGATGAAGATGACGTGGGCGTTGATACGGAAGGCTGGGCAGAGCAGACATCCTCGGGAGGAGCGGAAACAGTGAACCTGTTGAACGAACCCCTTCCACCCCTCCTGCCGCCACAAATACAGAGCAAACACAAACCCGCCACATCATTCTAAATTCACAAAGTGTACACCATACACAAAACCTTCTGTTTGCATCCTGATCTAAAACGTATGAATGCCTGTACGGCTGTGGACACTTTTAAGAAAACTGGACTATGACACATAGCTGAATTTACAGCTTAAAAAAGTCACTTGTTGACTAAATATAAACGTAGATGACTTAAGAAACACTTCCAAGATTTGTGGTGTTGTTTACTGCGTAGGGAGTGTTCGTGTGGTATTTTCACTGCAGTTGGCACAGCAATGTTATTTGAGTTATGAATGATACGAATCACTTTAAATGTTCTTTGGATTTCATATAAATATCACAAACAAATAAAGGTTTACTTGTGTTGGTTCTAGTCCCAAAACAGTAACTTTCATGTAATGGAAACTATATAGGTAGTGTAATAATTTGTAATGGGTTCAATTTAAAAGCATATAATCTAGTTCATTTCATTTGGATTTAAATCACTCATGTATCCCATAGTTGCCTAATCTACTCTGAGAAACATTTGTAGCAGTGTGGAAGTAATCTCCATATTGCAATGACTCCCTGCTCTGTAAACAAGTCTTGTTCGCACTTCTCGGTGGTCGAGCTGAAATAACGATGCCATGGCATTGCGTAATCCATATATTCTGACCCAGTGGAGGGTGATCAGTGACAGGATGTACTTCAGCGACTGGATTCACATGGAGCACAGCTATGATGAACTAAATGAGGCCCAGGAAGCAAAACCCGAACACAACGGTCATGTCAACGTGTGTGGCTTTAACATTCTACAATTGTCAGACCATATTAAAATAGTGGTTAAAGTGAACTGAAATGTTCTGAGTTTCTTGTTAACTCATGAAGATTTGAGTTTGTCTCAATAGAAAGTTATTGATTGTTTTCAGATGTGCTTAACCCAATACATTTAGGGCATGGTTCAGTTAAACTCTGCACCCAAGACTTGACTGTAAAAGATCTCCAGTTGCTGTATAGGCACAATGAGTCACATACCGGTTAATTGTTTTTGTGTTAACCAGGTATAATTCGTGCAAGGTGTGCATATTGCAACTGACAATCAATTATCTTTTCATAGCAGCAGGCAAGTCCACAGATACTTGGTGTTAATTTACCTAACACTTTGACAAAAAAGAGTGAATCATTTGTCAGTAATGGATTCAGTGTGCTAGATGTAATTGGATTACAAAGTAACTCGTTACTGTAATCAAATTACTTTTAGGCACCAAATGTAGTGTAACATTACATTATAAATCTTGAAATGAGATTACAGTTACTGACTTTCAATGAAAGTATTACTTTTAAGTACATTGCTTGGGTTACAAATATAAAAAGAAAAATACATGTATTTGTAATACAGTTAAAATGTGAATTAATATGTTCATATGTATGTCTGTTTGCATTTCTGTAACAGCTGAAGGGTGTGCGACAATGAAGGAGAAAATAGACATTATTTGAATTTACTGAGCGAAAAAACTAAATGTTTGTGACGAGTGTTTTAGAAAGTAACTTATAAGTAATTACTGATGTGATTACTTTTTCAAAGAAGTAATCATTAAAGTATTCTGATTACAATTTTAGAGAAGTAGTTAGTAATTTGTAGTGGATTACTTTTTTTGGTAATTTACTGATCCTTCAAATCTGTCAAAAGGCAAGTGACGCAAACATCTGTGTAAGTTGATGTGTCATGTACTTTGAGGTATATGTTTAAGAGTCTTGTTTTTTAATTACTTTTTAATAAGTGAACATTTCTTTTCAGTATATGATCAAGTTTTCTGCTGCTACACACTTTCAAATACTGGTAACACTTTACAATAAGGTGGTATTTATTAACATTAGTCCATGCATTAGGCATGATGAAGTAACAATAAACAATACATTTTTACAGAATGTATTAATTTTAATAAAGAATCTAGAATGTGCAAAAAATAATTGTTCGTAGTTAGTTCATAATAGTAACACAACTTTTGATAAAAAAATTTAAATATATGTTGAAATTTAACATCAGCCAAGATGTAGTATAGTTCATTATATTGATAACGAATACAACCTGTAAATTGTTCAAAACATGTGTAGGCCTAATTGTAATATAAATAATGGAATAGAGTCAACATTTAATATGTATATTACCTTCCAAAAATGTACACTTTTGGAGAGGAATGATAGTTTTCGCCTGAGGAAGCCAATCAGGAACGAGATACATCTCCTGTCAATCATCTCCGGATGATCATCATTCATTGATCTTTATTCTTTACGTCACAATGAAATCACAGAGAATATTTGATACGATCCTTCGTTGATTATATTCACAATATGTTGCTGCCTTGGAAAATCTAAATTTGTCAATTTATGTTTAATGATTCGATGTAATTTTTTTATTTAACCACTCCTGTCCATATGGCAATAATCTACACAAGAAATGTCAAACTGGCTTTCAAAGTTTTATTGAAAAATATAAATATAAGACATTCTCTTGCACAACAAAAATCAATGGTTGCTCATTAGTTTATTAACAAACTTAAACAATGTACTGTATGTTACAATGAAACTCAAGTCAATGTCAGATAAAATAATAAAGTCCTTGAAAATATTAAATTCTTCTCTCTTTTTTAAGAAATCCGTTTCGAATCATCTACAGCTCTGAATGATCACTTATACAATAACACTGATGGAGACTGATGACAGTTTTGCGCATCTGAACAATTTACCAGTCATGGTCATATACACCAACTCTATTCGCCTTCATTGAAATATCTACAAATACATACTGTTATTCACCGGTATAAATAGATCGTGATGGAAAAGCAGCACTATGGTACAGAATATTTATGTTTGTGCTAAATGTAAAAATATCTTTGGCAGATGGGTTTGGTCGCGGTTACTTCCCGAATATTTCCATCATTTTGCGGTTGCTGTGAACTTGCTGGGCCAATTGTTCGGCTCTGGCCATCTCTAGTACTTCTCGTAGCAGATGAAAGGTCAGATCCAGGGAAATCGGCGGCTCCTCCGACCTGCGCTCTCTCTCCTCGGAGTCGAGCGCCCGGAGCGCGTAATTGCCATCCCAGCGGCCGACGTTTCCAACTTTGCCCTCCAACAGACGCTGCGTTAACTGGAGCTGCAGTGCTCTTTTGGAATACTGGGATGTCTCGGGGTACGTGTCAGGTGAAGACTGGAGAGAATTCTGATATCTGTTACCGAGCCGGATGAAGTACTCCTCTCCCAAGCGCGCCAGAACCGGTGCTGACTGTCGCTCTCCATCGGGGTCCGTGGCTGGCTGGTTTGAGCTGCTATCTATGGCTCTACATTCATAAGGTGGTGGAAAGGCAACGAGTAGAGCCACGGTGGTGACGAGAAAATTGAGCTTCATGTCTAAGAGTGGCGAGAAGAATCTGCGGGAGAAGTGAGTTTACATTATGCGCACAATTTGAACTTTGTTATGCATCTGGGACGAAGACCAATTATTGACAGAATGCGATGTATTTAAAGTACATTGTCTGAACACTTGCATTCACATTTTTATGAATTTTTGCACATTTATCTATATGTCTACGTCCACACAAGCAATTACGCACGCCTTAAAGTTGGATAGCAGGATAACTTATCCACGAGGACACAACAATTCCTTTCCATAGCTATAAATAAAACTGACTAGAATAAAGACTTCCAGTGTAAGCTGCTATTACATAAGGTTTACTTTAAGAATAAGCTGTCTTGTTCCAGACAAAACTATGCGTACCTGTGGTGTGCTTAATTGGTATATCCTTGGATGGTTTTGGAACTTTGCGAGATGCGTCTCTCTCTTGCAGTTGTTGCCTATCAAGGTCTTACTTTTAGGACTTCTTCAAAGGAAAGCTGGATTTTGCATTTATATAGGCACGGTCAGCGACAAGTGTCACGCATTTTTATCTCGCGTCTGCGCACAGGAGAGAGAGAATTGACTTGAATTAACGTAAGTGAACAGTTTTCTTGTTTGAATGAGTCATCGAGGTGTGTGTGTGTGTGTGTGTGTGTGTGTGTGTGTGTGTGTGAGAGAGAGAGAGAGAGAGAGAGAGAGAGAGAGAGAGAGAGAGAGAGAGAGAGAGTCTTTTATTCGGTTAAAAACGCAAAAACCCAGGGTATTATAAAGATCCTTTATATTGATCCTTTCCCCCAACTCCCCTTTCGTGAATATGTATGATGTTATCCTCAATATATCTGACAAGTTTGACATCCAAAACTCTTTGAAATGTCATCCATTTAATTGATTAAATGTTATCATGAATGAAACTTTAGGACTTTCTATTATGAATCCATAATCTTAATTGCATATTTATCTCTGATTACCAAAGGTACATTTTAAAATGGTTTAATTGCAGTGATCAATTTCTCAATGCACATTCAACCATCTACCTTAAAGTCAATATTAAATACTTTGTCACAATAAACTGCACAAGATAAAATAGCTCATGTTGTTTAATTGTTGCAGACAAAGCCACACAGGCGTGGTGAACTTTGGGAAATGTTCTAGTGGGTGTCACATATCCAGAGAGCACAGACTGAGCTTTGGGTACAAGCAATTACAAATGCGCAGCGGCAGGACAACGTCACTCTTGCAGTCACTGCTGTCAAGTGCTTTCCTTCCCCCCCTCGCTCTGCTCCGGCCATGAGGGAGGCTGGGAGACAGAACACTTGGCTTAAGCCTGTTTACACCTGCTTTCAGAATGCCAATCAGACTGCGCCTCAATCAGTTTACAGACAATACATGGTAACATGCAAAGAAATAAACGGTATACAGTATACTGTATTTCCCAATAGATCTGAAACTGTGCATTTAACCCATCCTATTGTGTTCGGGTCATTTTTGACCCAAAAGAGGTAGATAATCATTTTTAAATACAACATAGTTTTTAGTACAGGAATCAAACTTTGGGACATTGTCAAGACTATCAAAATACACATAATAATTTTGCAGATTGTTTCATAAAATTGTTTAAGAGACATAACCATTTATTTTATTTTTTTTTAAAACATTTTTTGTTACTTTTGCGTTCACGGGTCAATTTTGACCCAGGAATCAATTGTGGCTTTACACATGATATTATGTAGATTTTTTTTTGTACATCAATGAATCAGATTTTTTATTATAAACATTTCACTTACATTTAGCTTCTACTTACATTCACATTTGTCTCTCACTACATCTTGTCTCACATACACACACACACACACACACACACACACACACACACACACACACACACACACACACACACACACACACACACACACACACACACACACACACACATACATTCCTGTACAGACATGACAGATGTAACACACATAACAAATAAGCTAAATCAAAGGTACTACTGTCTAAAGAGGGTGAGGCAAGAGAAAAATTTCAAGTGCACATTAGTTTCATCTTGAAAGAGAAAATTGTCCACATTTTACTCTGCAGCCATCTGATGCGAACCAGCTTACAGCATACTCACACATCAACATTCGACAGTTCATGCAAATAAATTAAATAGAATTGGCTTAAAACATAGTAAAGAAGCATTAATAATAATAAACTTTATTTTATCTAGCGCCTTTAAAGAGGCCTCTCAAGGTGCTTTACATAATACAAAAAAATACAAATCAAATATAAAAATAGAGCTTAATGCAAATGGATAAAACATGCATCTCAAAACAACTAATGATAAAACACAGTAAATAAAGTGATAGTATTAAATTCATTGAATACAATAGTATCAATTAAAAGCCTCCCGGAAATTTTTTTTGTTTAAGACATGATTTAAACTCACTAAAAGACTAAACTTCTCTAAGTTCTGAGGGTCGAGAGTTCAATAGCTTCGGAGCATAAGAAGAGAATGCCCTGTCACTTATAGAGCATAAACGAGTCTGAGGAACAGTTAAAAAAAAACTGATTTAAAGGAGCGGAGATCACGTTTTGGTGTGTACGTGGTTAAAAGCTCAGACAAATATTGGGGAGCCAAACCATGCAATGCCTTATACGTAAGCATAAGAATTTTAAAATCAACATGGAACCTGACAGGGAGCCAGTGCAAGGAATCCAAGATAGGAGTGATGTGATCACTTGCACTAGTAAAGGATTCTGGCAGACGCGTTTTGCACATATTGCAATTTATTTAATGTAGATTTAGATTTTCCGACAAGGAGAGCATTGCAATAATCAAATACGAGAGAAAACGAACGTATTGTTAAGATTTTCGGCCACAGAGAATGATAACATAGGGCACAGTCTTGCAATGTTTCTGAGATGAAAAAATTATGTTTTAACAGTATTTTTTTTTACATGTGGATCAAATTAGAAATTTGAGTCAAATATAACACCCACATTTTTCATTTTTGTTTGAAGCTCCAAAACTGAGCCCTCAATGGACAGAGTTAATGAGCCAGCCTTCCGAAGCTGGTGAGGAAATCCAATAAGCATAACCTCTGTCATATTATTGTTAAGACAAAGAACAAGTTTTTATCTCAGAAATGCAGTTTGAAAAAATACATCTGCCAGATTTTCACCAGGTTTAGAATGAATATATATCTGTGTGTCGTCTACATAGAAATGTTAATTAAGACCCAGTGATCTTAAAAGCTGACTAAGAGGAAAAATATAAGTACTAAAAAGTAAAGGGCCCAAAATTTAACCCTGTGGAACACCAGAGTGGACTGAACCAATCTCAGACCTGTAAACACCTAGAGAAACAAACTGCCTACGATCAGAGAGATAGGACCAGAACCAGTTGAATGCAGTACCAAAGACACAAAGACAGATTCAAGATGGGTGAGTAAAAGTGTGATCAACAGTGTCTAAAGCAGTACTGAGATCAAGAAGGATGAGAATAGAAAAAGAGCCTAAGTCTGAAGCCATTAACAAGTCATTAGTGACCTTGACTAGAGCCGTTTCTGTACTATGACATTTCCGAAACCCAGACTGAAATGCCTCAAAGAGAACATTGACAATGAGATGATTGTGTAATTGAGAGGCAACAGCTCATTTTAAGGTTTTTGCAAGGAAGGGAATATGTGAAATGGGACGGATGTTGCTCAAATTGTCCAAATCCATATTAGACTTTTTTGGAACTAGAGTTACAGCAGCAATTTTAAATGCTGCAGGCACAACACCAGTACGCAAGGAGTCATTTAGTATGTCCAAGACAAAGGAACACAGAGAGGCATAAAAGGATTTGAATATACTAGTCGGTAGAGGATCAACTACACTAGTGGTAGCTTTCAAACATGATACCTCATTACTTAGAGTAACATGATTGAGTTGAGAGAAATTTGAGAGAAATGTGCCAGAGAAACAAGACTGAGAAATGAAACCGAAAAAACAGATGTGGTAGCAATGATATTTTTCCGAACAGTGTCTATCATAGTGCTAAAAAAGTCTAAAAACTTGTTACACAGTGGAGGTGATGCAGGCAAGGTGGTAGAACAATTACATTTGAGCAATATATTAATAGTATTAAATAGATGTCTCAGAATATTTTGATTATTTAAAATTATTTCAGAAAAATAACAGGTTCTGGCGATCTGATTTCTTCTTTATAATCATGTAAGTTGTCTTTCCAAGCCTGGCAATATACATTCAGGCCTGAAAGACGCCACTTTTGCTCCATTTTACGACAAGCAGCCATCATTGAGCGCAGATTGTCATTATACCAGGGAGCAGAATGCAAAGAAGAGATAGTCCGTGATTTCAGTGGAGCAAATCTTATCTAAGCCAGATGAGAGAACAGTGATTAACAGATAAATATTGTCTTCAAGAAGATCAGAAGAAAAACAACAAAGAAGAAACAATAGAGTTTGTAAAAGCTGACAAATCAATAGATTTCCATTTACGATATTGCACAATGTGAGAAGAAGAATTAATGTTTGGTAATTCCGTGTTCAAAATTTTACAATAACAAGGTCTAAGGTAGGACCTTTTTTATGTATAGAATAGTCAACAAACTGGATCAAATCAAAACACTCCAATAAAGACAGAAAGTCCTTTGTCAACACTGAGTCTTTTGAGTCAATGTGGATGTTAAAGTCCCCCAAAATAAGAATTCTCTTAAACTTTAGGCACAGCAGAGACAACAAATCAGCAAACTCAGACCACCTCTGCCAGAGAGTCATGGGAGATTCCGAGCTTTTCACATGTTTGGGGTAATCTCCTACTTCCATTTTCTCACAAAATGTGTTTTAACTTTGTGTGTTCAACACTCTCAGATACAAAGGTAATGTTTCAAAATATAGAAAAATTCAATGTTTACATAAACGGTGTCATGTTTATGTGTTTTTGTTCATGCTTTGTGTTCATGTCTTTTAGTTTGATAGTTTAGTTCCCGTTTCATGTTATGTGATCTCCTGTTCCCTCATGTGATCTTGTTTGTGATGTGTTGCCCATGTTCATGCGTCTTGTTTTCATTGGTTTATTGTTTGATTATCTTGTTTATTAGTCTTGTTATCTCATTTAAATTTCTGTCTGTTGATTGGTTGTCTTGCTACCCTTGTCCATGTATTTCTTCATGTTTGCTATTGACTTTTGTCAGGTATTGTTTGGTGTATTGTTTTAGTCACATCACGTTACGTTGTTTATGTTTGTTTTGTATTCACGTTTTTTGATTTCACTCTTCATGTACATAAACACTGCAATTGGGTTCTTCACATCATCATCGTCTGCCTGTCATTGCCAGCAAACCTTACAGAATAACTGACTGGTTTTAACCCAGCAGTTCAGCTCCTATATCTACGTCAGGGGAATTGTCCCCTGGAGGAATATGTAGAGGACTTCTGTGCTCTGGACGGCATGGTTGGCTTTAATGATATTGCCCTCAAGAACTGTTTCTGTTTTGGGCTGAAGGAGCTGGTCTCCTCCCTGATGCCTGATGGTTGGATTACCCTCAGTCTGGCTCAGTTCATGGACAATGCCCTGGTGCTATGCGGTTTGTCGTTCACTGTGGAAGTGGCGGAAGAAGAACTCAGCAATTCCACAGTACCCATCACGCCAGAACCCACATTCATGACCACCACGTCAGAGTCCACCTAGCCAGGGCTCCCCATCATGGCCGCCGAGCCAGGGTTCCATGTCATGATTGCCGAGCTTGCGCCACCTTCTATCCAGAGTCTGCTCCATGCCATGTCACAGCCACACCTGAATCTGCTCCATGCCATGTCACAGGATTGCCTCTGGTTCATGAGCCAATGCCCATGCCTGCCAAGGCCAATGAGCCAAAGGCCACACCTGCCGCGATCAATGAGCCAAGGCCCACACCTGCCACGGCCAACGAGCCAGCATTCCTAGCCTCGTCCTTCCCAGAGTCAGCGTTGCAAGCCTCGTCTGTCCCAGAGCCAGCTCTCACTGGGCTATTAGAGCTGGAGTTGGTTCCCGCCCTTGTGCCCACCCTGAGTTCTTCTGATCAGCCAGTTCCCCCAAGACACCGGCTCGATCATTGCCCCCTGTGACATCCCAGATAAGGAGAACATCCAACCCTCTGTCTACTCCTAGACCCTCTGAGCCCTGAACTCCGCCTTGGCCCTTCGATCTCTCGACATCACCTCGGCTCTACGTTCCCTTGGCTCCACCGCGGTCCTCCAGCCTATCGGCTTTACCGGGGTTCCTCAATCCTCCAGCTCCTCCTTGGTCTGTCAGGCACCTGGCTCTGCCTTGGCTCTCCGATCCTCCAGCTGTGCCTTGGCTCTCCAATCCTTCTGCTCCACCGGGGACCTCCATCCTTACGGCTCCACCTTGGTCCTCAGCCCACCCAGCTCCGCCTCAGTCTTCTGATCCCTTGGTCCTGAACCTCCAGCACAGCCTTGGTCCTCCGAGCCACCGGCTCCACCCTGGCCCTTCAAGCCTTTGGCTACTCTCTGGGCTCCCAGTTCTCCAGTTTCACCCATCGAGCCTCTCATGGCTCCACCTTCCATGGCTCCACCTCTCGAGCCTCTCATGGCTCCACCTTCCACCGGCTCTGCCCTGGTCTCATGCTCCTTGCCCTGTCTCACCAGGCCACACTTCATGACCTGTCTCGTCAGGCCACACCTCAAGGATCCCACCTTGTTTTTATGTTTGGGTGACAGGAGCCACCCCTTGTGGAGGGGATAAGTCATGTTTATGTGTTTTTGTTCATGCTCTGTGTCTTGTCTTGTAGATTGATAGTTTAGTGCCCCTGTAAATGTGTCTCATCATTCTCTCATCATTTATCTCAGAGAATATCTCAGCTCTGTAGATCCATGCAATACAAGTGAATGATGCTCCAAAAAACTTCTTTGGTGTCTCTGGTACTGCATTAAACTGGTTCTGGTCCTATCTCTCTGATTGTAGGCATTATGTATCTCTAGATGGTTACAGGTCTAAGATTGGTTCAGTCCACTCTGGTGTCCACAGGCCACAGAAGCTCCAAAAAACAGATAAAGTCAGCATAATCATAATCCATCATATTCCAGTGGTTTAATCAATGTCTTCTGAAGTGATCCAGTTGGTTTAGTGTGAGAATAGACCAAAATAGAACTTTTTTTGTTTTTAATGTACATCTTGACAGCAGTCTCTTTGGCGATTATAAAATCAAGCTCGATTACACTACCTACAGTGCCATCTAGCATTCTGTGCATGTGTCAAGCACAAGGAAGTGTAATCGAGCTTGAAATCATGATCATGCCTAGAGACTGCAATGGTAAGATGTGCCATGAAAAGGGAGTTATATTTTGGTCTGTTCTCACTCAAAACCAATTAGATAACTTCTGAAGATATGAATTCATTTGCATTGTATGAACCTACAGAGCTGAGATATTCTTCTAAAAATCTTTGTTTGTGTTCTATAGAAGAAAGAAAGTCATACACATCTGGGATGGCATGATGGTGAGTAAATGATGAGAGAATTTTCATTTTTGGGTGAACAATCTATTTAAATGAATCAGTTGATACTAGCGGATGGTTTAAAACTGATTTTAGCTTAATTTAGTGAATTGTTAGACAAAATAATCTTACAGGATTTACAGTTTACAGTGTTGACAAAACAATCATATTTGGCATATCACACAATTACTAATTGCCGTAGCTGTTTTGTTTTTCTGGTGTTGCTAGGCACTAATAGGTTCTAATTAATATGAGGAAAATTATCTAAATGTCCCAAACAATTTATTTACTATTTGTGTGACTGGGTTGATATATTCTGGTTGTGACAGAAAATATACAACATATAATCATAAAACAGAGCCTGTGTGACCTTTTTGAACTTGTTGAAGCAGGTAAAATATAGAAAGAGGACCATCAGGATAAAGTCTTGAGTTATGATCTGAAGACTTTAAGGGCTAATTCATTAGAATGTCACAATATGGATGAAATGCTAAAATAAATTAAAATGGCACTTTTTTTTGTGTGTGAATAATATTCTGATAATCTCTGATGAATTTTAAAGTGGAAATGTTGGTTTTCAAAAAAGTTAATGGCAGGTAAATGTGTGGTGTGTTTTGCTTTTCTGTAAAGAAACAATGTATTGATTTATTTGTTATTTTCAAAAAAATTCAAAAAATTATTTTTTTGGGCAAAAAGTGAAGGTAATTATCTCACTACATTTATGATTTGTGGGAAGGGGAAGACTCAGGTGGAAAGGGGTCCTCGGTTAACGAGAAGAGGAGATTCATACCAAGAATAACGTTATTATGGATAATGACTGCATCCATCTACGATAAAGCTGACAGATGAAGAAGGCGGTAGACATCTTGGTTCTATTTCAAGCTCCTCAAAGCACCTAGTCCCTAATCCACTCAAATGTACCCCGGTGATTCACTCTATAAATTAATTATTATTATATTCACCCCACCATGTGCAGCCTTCCGTAATGATCCTGAAAAGACCTCACTGAAACAATTCCAGGCATTCCTTTATTTTTTAGACTGATTACTTTATCCACTCTGTGTGGGCGATATTATTCTGATCGACTGTATGAAGCGTTCAAACAAATGACGAGGTCAAATGCTTAAGCGTTTCTCCGCAAAATAAAGTAGAGCAATTTTCCTCCTACCCCTCAGACCTGGTGTCAAGTCCCATCATGAGATGCGGCTGCTCTCTGACACAAATCCAACATACTACCTCACTACAAAATTCACAAATTCACTTGTGGTCATTGATGTCACTACAATTTCAAATCAATGTCACAAAACATGCAATGTAATAAAACACAAGAAACACAGGGGGTTTCAACTTTTTTAACGTAATTTCTTGGAAAAATTCCAAAATCTGCAAAGGTTCCGAACCACAACATGATTAGCCAAACCTCAACTATCTTAAAGTCTTTTTAAACAAAACACTAAAACTTTCTGTTATATGTGTGTGAAATGTAAAAATAAAAGTGATAAATAATAAGAGTTTTTATGTTTTGTTGATGTACCATCCTATAATAATCTAAACGGAAAGTGCTTGAATGGTCTACTATTGATATGGGTGACCTCCTCAGGTGAACGCAATTTCTGTTCATCAACATCTGTTTACCACCAGATGAAAATACAAGCCCTGACTAACTTGCAACTTTTGTGGTCACTGAAACTTTTGTCTTAATTTGCCTTTCAAGGTAAAGTTCACCCAAAAAGAAAAAGGAAAGAGATGTAAGGCAGAATGTCCTCAGTCACCATTCATTTTTTTTGCATGGAAAAATGATCCAATGAAAGTGAATGACATTCAGCCTAACATCTTTTCTTTCCATGGAAAAAATAAAGTCATATGTGTTTGAAACAACATGAAGATGAGTATGTGATGAAATAATTAACATTTTTGGTCAGACAAAATGTTAATACTCATACTCCACAGAGTTATTGAACAGTTAAATCTAGCTCTTGATAAGAGTAATGCTTGATGTACATTTGTCTCGTTTCACCTCATTTGTTTTTTAACATTACCATAAGACACTTCACATCCACTTTTGTAATTGCGTGGGATTACGGCAATGCTGTTAACAATCACACCGTTAAGCTGTACGCCATCTTCATCAGATACAATCTATTCAGGTCAACTGAGAGGAGATATCAATAAAAGTTGTCAGTACTATAAAAGAGTTTTAAGAGGCTCAGAGAGCCTGCTGATCTCCCTGCTCCAAATAGACAGAAGTCTGACTCAATAAAAGGGCTCATCTGTCTTCTCAATGGGGTATTTACTGATATGAAATGGTGTATTTAATTAAAGTCAAAGAACTCACAATACTGGCTCCCCCTCAGGTGTTTAAAGACCCCATGTGTGTGATAAATTTGAGGCCATCTCTATGCAAGTGTTCTCCTAACTTATATGCAAATATGCACATTCAACACACTCTCATAAAAATTTCATTATAGCAAATTTTTGCATGCATATTTATACTAAAGGAGTTTTAGAATGTTCGAGCAGTGAATCAAAAAATGAGAAAAGCACCATAAAATGATCATTAATGTAATACTCTATTTGCGCACTGTATTACAAATCTTCCGGTGTCGTGTGATCACTTTGTGTGAGGGACAGATACAAATTCAAGTCATTATGTTCGATCATCATCCCCATCCTCTTTAACACTCAAATCCTGCTCTCAGTTAAAGGAATAGTTCACATAAAAATGAAAATGTACTTCTAACAAACAAACAAAGATCTTAGCTCTGTAGGACCATTTAAGTGAATGGTGGCAAGAAATTGTAAGGTACAAAACGCATATAACTACATCATAAAAGTAGTCCATACGACTCCAGTGGTTAAATCCATATCTTCAGAAGCAATATGATAGGTGTGGGTGAGAAACTGATACATTTTTAAGTCATTTGTTATCTAAATCTCCACTTTCACTTTTACGTTCTATCACAATTTGAAAATGAATATGGAGATTTTTTGGTAAAACAAATACAATAAAAAAGGACTTAAATATTGATCTGTTTTTAACCCACACCTATCATACCACTTCTGAAAATATGGATTTAACCTTAAACTTTTTTAAAATTTGTTCATGGATTACCTGATTTAGATGGAGTTATGGAGTTAAAACAGGAAAAAACAAGCTTTCTAAATCATCTCTAAATGCCTTAGAAATCCAACCACACCTTAAGGATACAGTCCTTGTCTTTAATGTGTAATTAATTCAATCATAATGCAATTATGGTGGAGACTTTATTGACTCAGATATGTCTAAATTAATCAGCAGTACCCTATAAGTTTTAATAAGCTTTTTAAAATCCAATTGCTCATGGGTACATACTGTAAATGTCATCCAGGATTATTGTCCAACCAGTGGAAAGTTATAAAAACAGAGCGCTTCAAACCTCATGCTACCCAAACCTCATCAGGCAAGTGCCCTTTAGGTGTATGATAAATCTGCCCTATTTGAACATATCACTGAGAGCAGCAAGTCCATAAAGAGATCTCTTAAAGTAAAAGGAGCTCTTGGCAGTCAGGGAGAGCAGTTGAGGTCAGGCCTCCAAGCGCTGCTCTCACCCCCTCAGGCCACGATACTCCCACTGGATCAGCAGTGAGCGGACAAAATCACACACAGTGTCAAACATGAGCAAAATATCATCTGGCATCATTCTCATTCAGAGTGAAAGGTGATGGTCTCCTCCGCAACAAACAGCTTTGATTTTTTAAATGTAATATTTTGTCCTGGCCTGATTAAGAGTGATAATATGAAGCTTGATGTTCTGAGATGAGAAGCTTTGTTAAATTGATTAATATAATGCACTTTCATGCAAGGAACAGTTTCTTAAATATGTGCTGAAGCTTATATTTTGTTGTGCCACCCACAAGGCTGTTTGTTAAGAAATGTATTATTCTATGACTACAACAGCTAATATAAATACCCTGTGCAATCTAGTTTCAGGCATGAATGATGAGATCTTTGGGGGTATTTTGTGCACTGAGTTTTTTGTGTTGTTTTTATGGAAGGGTTTCCAATTGTATTTTTATATTTTCAAAAAGCAGTCTTAACTAAATATAGGTCACAGTCATCACACTGACAATGGCCATCACTCAGTTCTCTCAGCAATATACTGAATATTGTTCAGTTGTCAAAATTCTTTGCCGTTGCTTGAAAAATGTATGAGGCTGTAGCCATTCATATGTCAAATCTATCCAGAATGCATATTTGGCACTTTCCACTAGGATACGAAGAATTAGAGGCACAAATCCAATTTTTCTTTGGAGTGAGTACTATTAGATATACTACATAAAGTATTATTTAACATAAAATGAACATATGAAAAGTAGTCACATCCTTCAGCCTGTCCCTGGCCATGATTTAATTACACTTGTAATTAAAAATAGTTTTTTGTACTACAATATATTCAGCAGGTCAAAATATGAGTATTTTAATTGCTTGATACAGTTAATATCAAGCAATTAAAATACTAATATTTTGACCTGCTGAATATATTGTAGTACAAAAAACTATTTTTAATTACAAGTCATTTATTAAACCAATTTGTGTGCAACCCTGTAACCACATGGTTTTCCCTCTTTAAAACATTTGAACATGTCTTAAAATACCACTTTATACTGCATGATTGAAACTAGAGTTTGACCGATATATCGGTTTTTATATTGCTTGATTGGAACTAGAGGTCGACCAATAAATAGTTTTTTTATATTGCTTGATTGGAATTAAGATTTCAACCGATATATCGGTTTTTATATTGCTTGATTGGAACTAGAGTTCGACCGATATATCGTTTTTATATTGCTTGATTGGAACTAGAGTTCGACCGATATATCGGTTTTTATATTGCTTGATTGGAACTAGAGTTTGACCGATATATCTTTTTTTTATACTGCTTGATTGGAACTAGAGTTTGACCGATATATCGGTTTTTATATTGCTTGATTGGAACTAGAGGTCGACCAATAAATAGTTTTTTTATATTGCTTGATTGGAATTAGAGTTCGACCGATATATCGGTTTTTATATTGCTTGATTGGAACTAGAGTTCGACCGATATATCGTTTTTATATTGCTTGATTGGAACTAGGGTTCGACCGATATATCGTTTTTTATATTGCTTGATTGGAAATAGAGTTCGACCGATATATCGTTTTTGCAAAACTTAACCCAGATGGTTCTTCAATAGTTTTCCTCCCATGGGCAATGTTGGAAATTTCTGGAGTATGACAGCAGTCCCTGCAAGTGAAATATATATTTTTTCCCTCCCCTTTTCTCCCAAATTTGGAATGCACAATTCCCAATGCGCTCTAAGTCCTCTTGTTCACGTAGTAGACGAATCTTAGTTGCCTCCGTATCTGAGATCAATCCGTGCATCTTATAACATGGCTTGTTGAGCGCGTTACCGCAGAGACATAGCACGCGTGGAGGCTTCATGCTATTCCCGTGGCATACACGCACAACTCACCACGCGCCCCACAGAGTGCAAGAACCACATTATAGTGACCACGAGGAGGTTACCTCATGTGAATCTACCCTCACTAGCAACCAGGCCAATTTGGTTGCTTAGGAAACCTGGCTGGAGTCACTCAGCATGCCCTGGATTTGAATTCGTGACTCCAGGGGTGGTAGTCAGCATCTTTACTCGCTGAGATACCCATGGTGTCCATAGAGAAGGAAAAAAAAAGTCTGTTTTAATAATCGATTTTAATAACTATCCGCTGATTAATCGGTTATCGACTTCCACCAACTTGGTTATAGTTATCGGCACAATCCAATATCGGTCACCCATTAGTAGGAGTAGGAGCACAAGTAATTCCAAGGCCTTATTCAAGGAAAATGGGATTTCCTCTTGGCCTACAATACATATACTGTATACGGCACTATCACCCTTCACATTTTTGCTAATGCAGACAGGATAAAACTAAATTAAATACATTTTCTGTAACTCAAACTATTTTTTAGAGTGCAGAACATTCTTAGTTGCTAGCCTTTCAAGTCTTTGCTGCTAAATCACCTTATGATGATGAATAGGCAGGGATATTCTGTCAGGAACGCCAGGCTCTATTGCACCTGCCCATTTCTAGTTTCATCTAACTTGTCCGGTTTTGAGTACCTGCCACAGACAGTGTAGGATCCATACCTTTCATCTTTTCTGGCACTTTCTTTGTGATTTGATGGGCCTGACAACTCATTCTTCACTTGTCTGTGATATGATTTGATACAACATGACATGAGTAGCCCTCACAAGAAGAGTTGAGTTTTGCATGAAATCAATCATATATTTTGGTCAACTGAACTGACAGTTTGAACGACAGAGAAATCCTGTAGACTTACAGTAAGTCATCAGGTTGTCCTTATCATTAATACTAAAAAGCACTAAAATATTTTGTTAATATAGTACTGTTCCTCTGATTATAATTAAAGGTTATTTGTGTAATTTCTGTGCCTCTAGTATCACAAAACGGAATTGCAAAAATAACTAATTGAAGTTATCATCTGCAGTTGAAAAGGCAGCAGTACTTTTAGCTTTGAATCAATCCAGAACAAGTACATCCAACACAAGCTAATTGTTCAAACATTTATAAACCAAGAAGAGAAGAGAATGGAACATAAGTAAATATGTTCATGTGTACATTCACATGACTGTCTGTGAATCACAAGTTAACATTTGTTTCAGACAGGCATAATGACCTACAGTTTAATTTGAGTTTGACAATATATGCGGTGAAACGTTACTGTTTAAAAACGTTGAAAAAACATAATGTTTTCTGCACCTTTTTGTACGTCAAGGTGTCTTTTTTTCCCTAAGAATACCTTCAGGCATGCCGTTTTCTTTTCAGCCCTACTGAATTTGATATAAACAGTTTAACATTTAAAGATGGACTAGTATTAGTGTGCTGAACATATTGTGTACTATACAAAAGATACTGTACTATACTTTTCTGATTACTACTACTTTATGGTGTTTACGTCCTTTTAGGAGCTTGACAGCCACTGGTCCCAATCCACTTTCATTGTAAGGAACAGGTTAGTTCAGACATTCTGCTAAAATTCTCCTTTGGTGTTCCACGAAAGAAAGTAATACAAGTCAGGAATGATGTGAAAGTGAGTAAATGATGAAAGAATATTCATTTTGGTCGAACTATTCATTTAATATCAACTATCCTTCTCACTTCTCTTGATTTATCATTGAGCAAAAGTGACACTTTCATCCTTTCCCCTCAACTCATTTGGTGGCTTCTCTAAATAGGGCATTCAATCCTATGGGAATGTTTCTGGACAATCTTTGATCATGTTTCAGTGACACAATCAATAACTTGTGTCCTTTTCCTCCGTGAGCACTCAAGGAGCGTGCAGCTTTGCTCTGTCAGTGCCCCTTTATGCACACACACACTTCTTCAATCTGCTTTCCATTTATATCCCCATGTGTTTTACTGTGTATCATCTTTGGCTAACAAGATTATGCATGTAATTTTCATATTGATAATGTAGGGGTCTGTGGGAACAGGCCTCTGTCACTAGACCTCTCTGACCAAAAAAATGTTTTTTTGTCTGGTAATCTAATAATTAGCTTGACATCACACCCTTGCATAGAAACTGATTATGTGGAGCAGTGCAAATTATTATTACACGCAATTCATGTCCTGGGCATAATAAACACGCAAGCAGATTTACTGTACAGAGAATGGAGACTTCACCCACAAGCAGTGAGCCAGGTGTGGGAGAGATATGAGCAAGCTGCCATCTCTCTTCGCATCATCATCCGAAAACACTCACTCACTGTCATCTGAACCAGTATCAAAAGCTAAAACCACACAAAAGAGACCCAGGATGTGCACAATAGAGACTGAATGGTAGCCAAAACAAGTTTTGAGGTTTTAAACTTTAGCTAATTAAAATGCAGCACTCAATTTGATTTGAATCTGTGTGTATACCATCTAATAATGCATTAGAAATGTACATTTATGTTTCTTTTGCCAATAAAGCTTGATACGAAGTGAATCTGCCCATTTGATCCTATTATTAAAAAAGTCTACTAGAAAACTCCAAATGATTTTGCCCAACTTTTAATTACAGCATGTCCACTGATTCTATGGCATATATACATACACTTTAATCAAAGATTTATACCTGTACAAATGTGTCTAATTAACACTATTTGCAAAAAGCTGAACATTTTAAGGTTTATATTTCAATCAATATATACAAATTTCATGCAAGTTCCTTGACACAAAGAATAAAGTAAATATATTCATGATTATATTTTATTATTTGTTTCTTAATGTACCATGTACCATGATTATTTGTGATTAATCACAGAAAACTGTGATTAATAAGTAAAACAAAAACGATTTAATCGATTGTGTAATATGTGTTCTGGCTTAGGAAATGGCAAAAAGAAAAAATTATAGGTTTTTGCCATTTACTTTTGCAAGATGTTTTCAAAACTTGTTCTAATCTAGTGGTGCACATGGCATCAACACATGTAGTCCAAGTGACTTGTGAGTAATACATTTTCACGCATTTCACAAATTCTCACTTCATTCAACTTTGTGTAATTTGCATAATCAGCCTCCAATTTCATCTTCCGATGGATACACTTTAAGTGTGCATCCTTGGAGCAGATAATCAAGGTGGGACACTACAGTGCACAATGACGTGCCCCAAAAGGCCATTCAGAAAACACTCCTAGTTAAAAAACTCAGATAGTAATTACCTCTGGCAAAATTTCCCTCCCTATAGTTGGCTAAAGAAGGCTAGAAGAAGTATTCTTAGAACAGTGCCATTAAAGAATTGTCTAATTGGTGAGTGAAAAGGGCTTCTTAGTCTTCTCCATCTACATCATTATGTGGATATTTCAACACATGGTCATACTTTCTTCATCAGGGACTGCAGAGTTTGAACCTAAACAAAGGCGTAGCAAAGTCATATACTGCACTAATTGGCATTCATTAGTTCCAAGGTTGATACTCTGTGGATCTCGCACTGAATGGATCATCAGAGGATTGTACCCATCAATCAGTTTGATTTATCCTGTTAATTAGTTACTAATTGTGCAAAAAAGTATGTGAAGCTCTTTGTGTTAAATGAATATCAACTATGAAATCATGTTTCAATCACGCACTCAAGTAAATTAATTTATAATATAATACATTTTGAGGAAATTAGGATTAGGGAATTTATTAATGCCAGTGGTGGCTCAGCGGTTAAGGCTCTGGGTTACTGACTGAAAGGTTGGGCCCATGAGCAAGGCCCTTGTCTCTATCTGTTCCAGGCGTGCTGTTTCATGGCTGACACTGTGCTCTGACCCCAGTTTAATTGGGATATGCAAAAACAACTGCATTTCATTGGATCTGTACAATAAAGTTGAATCTTAATCTTAATTTGGGAGACTGTTTACATATCCCATTTCTCATTTAATACAGCTTTTTTCTTTACAGATTATCTTATCAGCAAAGTTGTTGTGAAGTTAAAAGGATAGTTCACCCAAAAAGTGAAACTTCTGTCATCATTTAAGTCTACTCACTCTCACATTTGACTTTCTTCCATGGATCACAAAAGGAGATGTTAAGACTGAATGTTATGTACTGACAGCCTCAGTCTCATTCACTTTCATTGCATCTTTTTCCATACAATGAAAATTACTAAAATCTCTTACGCAGAATGACAGCCTCAATCACCATTCATTTTCATTGTATGGATAAAGATGCAATGAAAGTGAATGGTGACTGAGGCTGATAGTTCCTAACTTTCATTTTTAACATCTCCATTCGTGTTCCATGTAAGAAAGACAAGAACAACCGAATCTTATGACAACAAATATAAATTCGCTCGCATATGATATCTTATGATTTTGTTATCTTGTATGAATTATTACAAGTACAACTTTTATACTTTTAATAGGTATGACTTTTATTTCTATACAGACCAACCATTTAACAAATAGTATTTCAACATCCAGTTGTACATGAAACGAAAAGTCATACTTGTTTGGAACAACATGAGGGTAAGTAAATAATGAAAGAATTTTCATTTTTGGGTTAACGATCCTTTCAACTTTGTTAATGTGACAAATTTGCTTATTTGATTAGTGCAGAATCATACATATTTAATATTAATTTCACGTTATAATGTTTCTTTGTTTACAGTTTTCAAAAACCTCATACTTTCTTTAAATTTCTATGTATAAATGAGATTTTGAATCCCAGATTTTGAACCGCATTGTGTTTGTGTGTTACAGATACAGTACCTTCTGGATTTACTTAATTAAAAATGGTAGATTTACAAGGATGCCGAGTTAGGCATTAATCAATTCTAGTTGGGTCATATGGGCATAAATCCATGACACCTCTCAGCAAAAAAAAAAAAAAAGCTGCATTTATTGGCATCAGACAGTGAGGGGAAACCATTGAGATGCTCGGCTGATCTCTCATTGCAGTTAGTGTTTTTCTATTTTTCACTTGTTGAGAGAAGTCATGTAGGAAAGTAATTGCAGTCAACAAAGCTGACATCGTGTTTGGAATTGAATGACAACAGATGTCAGTAGCCATTCCAATTAAAAGGAGATTCCCGCAATGGTGAATTGGGCAACGAATGTATCGATATATGAGTTACAGGCTTTCGTTGGCACTCGTTGGATGAGTCAGCCTCTCTCAAGGGAGCGGTGAGCATATCTTTATAGTCTGAGTTTATATAGTGCCCCCTCTCCAGGCCCATTTCCAACTTTTAACATCAAGAAGGGAAAAGACACAGCTTGATGTTCCCTCTGAGATGAGGACAGAATATGGCACTGAATCAATAAAAATGTCTATTCACTAAAAAGAATCTCCCAGTCTCAGAAAATGAAGGGAATAAATACAGTGGATTGAATTTTCCTTTGACGTGTCTAAAAATTGAGAAGGTTACCATCGTCTCACGAGAGCCAGCATTCTCTCTGAAGCATGCGCTTTATTATATCACTTTATCTCATTACTGAGCTATGACTGCAAGCTGTTGATGTAAAAACAAGGTTTGTTGTGTTTTAATTGTATTTTCATACTGCACATTAGCAGTTCATTAGAGTAGTTAATGGAGATGTTGTTTATTGCATTTACCGCAAACATGTCACAACATGCATTAATGAGCAATAATAATCTCTTTGAATTAGAAGTACCTGAACTATTTAATTAAAATCTTGGTAGATGTGTAAAGACTATGATTTTAAAAATATTCAACATTTTCTGTGAACACTGTTAAAGTTCAGCACAGTGCAAGAGTTCAGAGTGTCCTCAGAGTAGGTTGGCTGCTTTAAAAATCTTTTTCAAAATCTTTTTTTTTTTCAGTCTTTTTCGGCTTCAAAATCTAAAAAAAAAAAAAAACACTTTAAAAAGCTTGCAGTTCATCCATGTTAATGAAATCTCCTACATATTCAGTGTCAAAAGACTCTTGGGTTTTACCCCTATATAGTCTATTGGGACCAACATACAGTTTTGATTCTGTGTTGGGCAGGTGTTAAGATCCTTTCAATTGAGCTGACATTTAAAATGGTTCTATGAAGGTTGTCATTGATTTCATCCAAAGAGTCTTTAACTCCTATTTTATGTGTGTGAATATCTATGCCAGAGAATTGTATGGCTTTATGTTCCAATGCCCTTGCGGCAGAACTGAGGAAAAGTTATATATACCTGCATCAATAATGTAGCATGTTTCATGCACGTATGTTCAAGCATGTTCCAGCTTTCAAACTGGTATTTAAAATATTTTGTAATTTTAATAGGAAAATAATTAAAAAATACTGCCGAAAAAAAAAAATACTTTTAATTGGTTAACTGTACGTTACCTTAAATATATACACTAATACCACTTTTTCTCTTCTGATCTGATATCGGAAATCTCAGTATCGGCCAATATTGATCCCGATCCGATACCAGTGTTGTTGTTTTGCGTAATCAGTTTGGAATATCTTTACATTATTGTGTGGAACGAATTGAGTGTGCTCTTTAATATGTAAAGACACACAAACCTCTAACTACACATTATTTCAATATAAATGAATAGCTTATTAAGAAACACTTTATTATTAACTAGTATACAGGATAATGTACCAGAAAAATGTACAGTCATTCCAGTCTTCAAGTCTTCAGCGTAAAATTAATTTTTTTCAACTTGCATCTGGACTTTAAAGAACTCAGATCTCTTTTTTTTTTGTTCAATTTAGTTGTAAGATATCAACTCACTTTTCATTCACACAGTTATTTTTTGGAACCCATTCAACTTAAATATTATTATCATTTGTAAACAAATGATAATAATAATAATATATTATAACAGTTATATATAGTAATATATCATCATGCACCTTTAACTTTTAAACCCTCATGCTTTTATTTTGACATTTTGAACTCTCCAGGAAGTCCTGCTTGTGTCTGTTTGTAGGCAAGTTCACAGTAGTTTAATTCACTTTTTATTCAAATTCTGGTAAATGCACCTCTGGTGCCATTCTAAATACATATTATAAGTGAATCGAACTATTGAGCATCTACATCTGAGATGTTGTTTGTGAGTATCGCTCAAATATTTAGCACCATGTGAAGGCTAAAAATAGGCACTTGGTTGTGTGTAAACAGAGCAGCGGCATTCACTGCAATGCATTTTATAAATTTACTTATTAAACACAGCCTTTTGTGATTTACGGAGCCATTGCACTTCTTCAAGTGGCTTTGAATAAAATGCACGAGTCATATGAACTACTTTAATGGCGTTTTAATGGTTTTAAGCTTGACTGTAACGAACATGACTAACACACATTATCGGATTTGGCTCTGGCTTGTCAGACCGATACCCGATCCATCTAAAAACTTCAGTATCGGAACCGATAATTATCCAGGTATTGGATCGGTGCATCCCAAGATGATTATATTTAATTTCACTCAACAATGCATGTAAATTTACTGTAAAATACTGCAAAATTTTAAATATTATGTTTTTTGGAAAATTATTAATATCCATATGCAGTGAAATTCTATATTATATAATAAATATGCTAAAATATATTATAAAAACTTGCAGTCACCTATCAGTTTTTCCCTATAAATTGAACAGGATTTATTTTACAGTATACCTGAATTAAATTATTATGGAGTAATCTTATGTGATATATATTAGCACACATCCTGATGTGTGTCATTTCTGCAAATGCAAATGGAATTGCAAAAATAGCCACTGTTTTCAAACAGATTCAAGAAAACTCCCATTAGTTGTAAAAACAGATAATCCAGCCCCAAACTCATGTCATTGGTTGAGACAATGTTGCTGTGTTGGGCTGGAAGGGCTGCTCGAACAAATAAACAAAGGAATGTTTTCATAGCATCACTGAGCCACAGTGTTATATTTTTAGATTAAATCGATATGACAATGAATTTTAACATTGAAAAATTACACAAATCAGCTTAAAAACAAACCTTTTTAACCCTTATATTGCATTCTGGTCAAAACTGACAGATTCATTTTTTTCTGAAATCTGTGGTTTATTTTATCCAGTTGGAATACATTTCCATGACTTTGTTCACACAGGTCATGTGAACACACACATTTATTTTAGATCATTTTCATAAAATTGTATTGGTTTTATTTAATTTTGATACACCTGTGGTGTTACCGGTCTAAAGTAACATACAAAATACACAAATATTAAGTGTTCAGGAGCATCCCAACCATTTAGATAAACACATATGTGAATGTGTGAATGGACACACAAAGTCCAAGGACATGTGCGTTTACATACACACATGCACAACATGGGTTGAGTGCCCTTTTGTGTATCGTCTTTCCATGTACACTCTTTGAAGAATATTCCAAGATATACTTAGCATATTATGTTGTGTTTGGGCTTGATTGAATAGGGATAGTCTGCTGTAAGTTATGATATGCATTGTCTATGTTAAATGTATGTTTCAGGACGTAATAAGGAAACATTCACACTCCTGTTTATTATATTTATGTGGGAATTTCCTACACTAATTGTTACTGCAGTTTGGCCACTGAGTGAAACAAATGTTCTCATTGCATTTTACTAATTGAGACCTTTCCAACGATATATAACACATGGCTATCTCATCTTTTCTATTCATTGTTTTTACCAACTCTGAATATAATTGTTGCGATAAAAAATAGCAAATTATGAGAACAAAACAGTTTTAATTAGTCAGCGATTTACAAACCATTATTTAAGAATTGTAGGATCAGCTACACACATTATATGTCCAGATTCTAAACTTTAAACTGAGATCAATTTAGTTTAGATCAAGCAAGTGGTTTGTAATTTGACATAATTATTATGATTTATTTTAGTTTTTTTTTCTGCAGGCAGTGCCCGCAACCCACCGGTATAAACTCAGTTCAATTAATACTTCTATTAATAAAAAACATATTATTTTTTAAAGTATGTTCAAAAATTATGAAATTATGAAGTCATAATTACTAAAAGAAGAAGTTGACAAAAAGATCTAATGCAATATCTTTGGATAATATATGCAATATGAGAGTTTTTTAACAAACTTAGTGGGCCGGTCATTTTTGACCATTAACACAAAAGGTGTCAGCACAAACAAAAACAACACAATTGTTAAGGAATCATGTCTTGGATGCTATCTACCAGTTAGGTTGTGGGAGCTCTCTCACGATGTGCATTACGTTTTATAGAGCTCCAGAGTAATTAAAGAGTAGGTTGTCGATTTCTCATGATTATCTCTGTTCAGTGAGCTGTCCCATAAACGGCTCCATTGGCAATATTGAGGGAAGACTCAGCAGCACAATAGCGGAAGTGAAGTCATGACTCATGGCCAAGAAACGCACTAATTCATAATGTGAACTGCTCAAAAGTATATTGCCTTAGGACTACTGGGCTATACATACATCAGTGTTCAATATAGTGTCAGGCTTCCTATATTATACATAGGGGGGACCAGGGCTAGTTTCACTCTTTTTACTCTGGTAGAATAAATTTCTCAGGGTAGGTTTATTTTTGAAAGTCAATTTCTGTACATTCCTTAAAGTACTGGCAACAAAAAAGCTATTGAGCATTTGATATAATAGCAGGGCACGTGTTCACACTATATGGAGTATATTGGAACCTGCCATTAAATAGCCAATTAGGATTTTCAGTGTTCAAAAATTGTAATGCATTTTATACATTTATAACATTTAAAACACTTGACAACTTGTGTGCCTCAATAATATGACATTCAAGAGAAATACCCTTTTAACACATTTGAACCTTCATTATATACTTGCTTGAAAGCATGCTTTAGGGTGGTCTTATTGTGTTTATTGTTTATAGTGATATTTAAACTGTAGTTTAGAGCATATCATTTGCAGAAATTATTCTAATTTAAGAGGGTTTTGAACCAGTTGTTTGAAATCAATATGCAAAAACTCAGCTAGAGAAAACCCCAAATCTTATTGTTACTGAGATATTGCCCTGGTGACAACTTACCCAGTGTGACAGCTAGCGCCTCTCTCCCGTATATGGATAGTCTTGAGTTTTACGTTTAAGTAAACATTATGAGAACTGGAAAAAGAGGTGAACTGTCATCGTGGTGCATTGCGTTGCCCAGCTGTGAACTGATGTTTATTTTCACTTGAACTTTAAAAGCCGTCTGCCAACAACCCCGAAAGAGGAAGCAAGACAGAAATCAAGCATACATCACCCCCAGCCATTGCTGCCAACCACCTCTAGAGCTGTGTGACAATGTAAACATGCATACACTGCAGTGGCATTTCCAGAAGCTCATATTGATATCTATAAAGCACAACAGGAGTTGACACACAGAGCCTCTTAACACTCTTCAAAGCAATGACTCACCAGCTTTTATTTAGAGTAGATATGCAAAGCGTTGTGCCTCAGCCATCACCACATTCTTTTCTGAACCCTTGACAGAGCATTAACCACGCCATTCTCGAAACGTTGCCCGCCGCCCATTGCAACGTCACAGACACCTGGAGATCAGTTCATTGTGTTTTTGTTCCAGAAGAATGTGTTAAGCCACCAACTGGTGTTGACAGAAACACTTTGGTTGAACGCTCTTTTCCATACAACTCCAATTCGCTGTGACCATGTTTGTCAAGCTCCAAAAAGGACAAAACTACCATAAAAGTAGTCCATATGACTCATGGGCTATATTCCAAGTCTTTTGAAGACATAGCGTTTTGTGAGAAAACTTTCCACTCCACTTCAGCTTTTAAATGTCATTCTTCATGCCACATATTTAAACTGGCAAACCCACGTTCAGTTACAACATGCAAAATCCGATGTGGTTTAGCAGGGTTGTCAATTTTTTTTTTTTTTTTTTTTTTTAGGGGGCACCAGTGACAGCCACCACCACATTAAGAAGTATTTATGGTGCAACAGGCGGCATGGGAATGCAACATAGTGCAATAATAGGGAATAGGATGTGATCAGACTGTTCTTAAGGGCATGTGCCCCCCTCAGTTTGAATGAGCATGACACCTCAGCCATTTACCGTCAATGGCATGAATGCTGGTGTGATGCTTCAATGTAGCAATGCAAACAAACACAGAAAATAAGATTTCAGAGCTTTGATGAAGAAGATTATTCATAATCAGCAGGGGCGGAGTCAGGAGTTTTTCAAAAGGGTGGCCAGGCAGAGGAAAACGATCAGTCTGTGGTGGCACAGAAATGGTCGGGCAGCATTTTTATATTGTCAGACTGTTGTGGGGGGGGGTTGCACCCAGGACGGGGAGGTGCGGCGCACATGTTAAGTTTGTACATTTGTACAGCGATGATTTCACCTCTAAAGACCTAAATTGTGCCAAAAAATGAAGAAAAAAAAAAAAAATGGGGTGGACAATGGGGTATTGATTATCAGTGAATAATAACTTAAATTTCGGTCTGTTCCTCGTACAAAGCTATTATATGGCAACAGAAGACCAGGTGCCACATTTATGAAGACGATAATCTTAAATGTGAATGTGCATAAATTTCCTATATGTTCTTACAAACAATTAATAAATTGTCCATACGCACGAAAACATTGTCTTTTAATGCATTCCACTTTAAATCGTAATTCATATTAAAAACAAGCATGGACTCCACCTACATAATGCACTTGCTTGTTCTGATTATTGGGGGCGGGGGTAAAGCAAATCATCAGGTGTACATTTTCATTATCAATAACAATTCCATTTATTGATTCTTTTTACTGTAAATTTACACCATTCTTATACCAATGTCCATATTCTTGCTAAACATTCATTCCAAAAAGAGGTCTGTGCCTGTTTATAAATAATTAATATAATATTTTTTATGTATAAATGGTATACATGGAATAGGCCTTATTTATCGGCGTGAATCTCGCAATTCTTTTTATATTATAATTTTTTGAAATATTGAGTGTTTACTTATAACATTATGCTTTGTGTCATATTACCCTGGACATAGTTTTAAAAAACAAATTACCACAGCTGCAATGGGGTTTCGATCACAGCTCCTGAGAGAGTGACAGAAAATTTGGCATCTTCTCCCATTTTACTGTCTTTTTTTTCTTCTTCTGGAAAGTATTTCAAACGTAATAGTGGATTTCTTCTTTTGGTCTTGGAGCAAATGGGTAAGTGAATATAATATTTGTTGTGATCTCTTATTCTCTCCCATTCAACGCTGGCGAAGTTCACCCTGCAAATGTTTACTTCCGCATTCCAAAATCTGCATAGTGAAAAAGGTCTATTGTGGTTTTTAAACTACATGCGCATTTTAAACTATTCTGCTCTCTCTTAAGATCGATTATGCTGCATTTTAGTATTTCAGTCAAATTATTTGTTTTTATGTCAAGAGGCTAAAGGAGGAGTTGATGAAAAAAATTATAGGCTTTAGGCAGTTTTAAATATTGGGGGGTTTTACTTGCTTGTTTTGATATGGGGGGTTACCTCGCTGCCTGACTACACCCCAGGCTGTAACTAATCTCTACTTGCTCCAAAAACACACTAGACATATTACATATCATTTATTACACCTGCCGGTTATCATGTAGGTCTCAAAAGGAATTTTTTTTATTGAAATGTGCAGATAGGGCTATAAAGAAATATTTTGCTGCAGCAGATATCTCAAATAAAGCATTGACATTATGCATACAGAGTCTAAATATGACCATATTCTAACTGGTACACTGGAGCATAAGCACTTAACAAAAATGTTTTTACATATGACATATACCCATAAGAACAATTTCATGTCTGTCTTGCTTTAAAAATCCTGATATGTTCCCCACTTTTGGCATAATATCAAATTCATGGAATTTAGGATCAAATCTTATCGTACGTACTTTTTTATAAATGAGGCCTCTGGAATATAGCATACAAATTCAGCAAGTCGTATGGACTACTTTTTATGGTACCTTTTATGCTTTTATAGAGTTGTTTTGTCCTTTTTGAAGCTTGACAGATGTGGTCACTACAATCTGTTTTTGTATGGACAAGAGCTGTGTAAAGATTCTTCAAAACTCTTCTTTTGTGCTCCATCAAAAAAATAACTGTGAGCAAGTTTGGAACAACAGGATGATGAATAAATAATAACAGAATTTTTATTTATCTTTCACTATTCTCTAATTAGTTTGTATATGTAAAACAAAAAAGTTGTTTAACGAGTACACTCTCAGAATTTCGAAAACCTGAGCCGGCTCAGATGTCACAGATGTCATAATTTTTCAAAACACCCTTGATTAATTATTGAGTAGTGCATTAATCATGAGTTGTTAGGTGTACTAATCCGGAGTGATTATTGTTTCCCCACTAGCCTACATATGTTTTTGTTGTCATGATTTTACTGGATAATAAGTTCACAGATGGCTCTGGAGACGGTTCGAGACCTTTTTAGATATCCTCCTGTCATAAATACAGTAACTATGTTTATGTGACTTTTTCTCTGGACTTGAATTTAATCTAGTTGAAACTAATTAAACACAGAACTATGGCAGAGGTCAGTCTGATGTTCATCCAAAACCTTTTCCTTCAGCACTCACCATCCCAACAGAAAATCCAATTTGAGATCTATTCTGAATTATACTAGTGACTTCCTTATTTTGACTTTACTGTAACTTTACTTATTTTAATTGCAGAGGCAATCTTCATTCATTTACTGTACCAAGAGGGTTAAGAAACCCCAACTCCACCCAAGCTTTAATTGTGAGGGCTTTGACCATCATTTGAAGCTGGTATAAACATATACAGCCAGACTGGAGACTGTTGCAGTATTATTTATATTCTAAATTACATACTAAACTAGATATTTACATTCTAGATATTATATCATGTCTATTCAGTTGCTAAATTGTTCTCCTAACTTCTGTTTTCAGCCCAGTAATCTAATTTTAAAATATGAAATATGAAGTTGAAGGTGTCATTTGCATAACAGGATGTCTTGCATGCATGTACTATTTATGCCAAACTAGAGTGGCACTGGATTAAACACAGTTGGGAGGCTTTCATGCCCAGCGAAAGTGACAGTTCAGCAACTTAGCAAATGTGGCGCTTGTCTCAGCCGAGAGTATTAAACCTTACATTAATCACTGCCAGCAAATGATCCGGAATATTTGTGCCATCAAGTTACAGGTGATACCAAAATGCAACTTGAGCACTTGCAAAGTGACAGTCATTGGAGATAATTGCCCGATTCTGGCACTGATCTGACTAATGACTTATAACTCATACTGGTAATTTATGGAACTGAAAGTTGTCTATTGTATCAAATGGAGGATTCTTCCATCAGCTTGTCCACATTTGTGATGCAAGAGTAATCTTAATACAGGATGATCTAATAATGACTAGATAAAATGTAAGGTTATTTGATCATTCACTTTGTGCTATACAGTTTAGTATGCAGAATCTTATGAAGCTCTATAGCGTTAAAGCTGTACAACTGACATAAATAATTAATATTGTCAGTTTGCAGCATCAAGCAGCAAAATTATGTGTTTTTGTAAAGCTAAAATATCTGAAAGGGGTTGACCAGAAGCACATAAAAAGTTTAAAAATGGCCAAGACCACATCAAAAGTATGGTGGATATCACAAAATCATGTTTACATGTGGGCACTGGGCAGGAGTGTGACTGACGTAATAGAGAGCGCATAGCGATTGAAAAAGGTTAGGTTTGTCACATAACACTACGTGTTTGAGGTGTCGCCAGTCCATGTAGCCAAACTCCAGCTGAGTGGAAGTTTAGAGAAAAATATGCTGCTGGTTTAATTAACTTGCTGAAAGAAATCCCTGGGGGCATCTGTCTTAAAATTAGCTGCTGATGAGGTTTCAACAGTCTTTCACACATTGAGAAAAAAAATCTCCTTCCATTTTTTTTCTCATATTAGTCACTTTTGAAGTCAACATAAATTAACAGATGGTCTGTCAAATGTTGAAACACTGAACTTTTTAAATCCTCAAAGGTTGTTACATACTTGAAAAGAGTTCTTTAGCGTGGCAATAGCTTAATAAAAAGTCGCAATCAGTTTGGCGCGATTTGGCTCATATTTGGATGCAGAGTGTAAGGTAAACATCATTATGCAAGCAGCCCTCTGGGAAGCGAGAACCACAGTAATGGCCTCAGAACATCTCTCAAAAAGGCTAATTTGTCACTTGTCAAATGCAGATTTGGTGAGAAGTAATTTATTTCAGATGTGCCTATTCCCAGCGGTCTTACTCTGTCAGTTTACATAGAGTCAGAAGAGGGTGTTCTGACGACTAATTAGATGTTTAAAACTCCTTTCCCCTCGCCCGGATCCACCAAGTTAAAATGGGTTCTTTGTATGATTGCACGCAAATGCAATCATCATGTTTAAATATTCAGCAGCTAGCCAGTTACCAGGTGTTTAATATTATTCAAATGTGATTTAGATGTAATACTGTGTTTTAATGTGCAAATACATTCTTTAAACAAATAGAAAACTGTACACTTACAACTTTTGGCCTTGGACTTTGTTAGAACCTTATATGAACCCACCACACAATTTGAAAGGAATGATCTGGGTTCAATACAAGCCATGCTTACAGAAATGCACTTATAGTGGAAGTTTAAGGAGCAAGGCATTCTGGAGAGTTTTAAAGTGGAAATGTGAAGCTCATATTTATATTAAAGCACTTATACTACTTATTCGGTACAAAAGTGTGTGTTGATGAGCTTATGAAATTTGACTAGACCTTATTTCTGTGGTGGAATTAATGTTGTATTCAGATGGATTTCTGGACATGCATTAATGTCGTAATTAATGTGGATGGAGTTTGCCCCATGTTTGCCCTTTTGCAAATAGTTCATCATGTCCCTTCCTTGCACATATAGTGTGATAGTTTGTATGTCTACCAGCTTTAAATGATCATGACAGGAGTTGAAAGATTGGATATACAATGCTACAGTTTTCCTGTAACTCGCCTGGTAAGCAACCACAATATCATGGGAACAAACATGCTAAGAAAATGTATTGGCTACCTTGAATGCACTGTAAATTACTTCAGATTAAAGTGTCTTCCAAACAGGGTTGGGGAGTAGTTAAATAAAAGTAGCAATGCTAATAACTTAAATATGTTTTTCAGAAGAATGACAATACCTCATCTATATTCACAATAGTGTAGCTTTTCCAGTAATAAGCTACATTTTGCGACAAGTAGCCCTCACAAAAGTCTCCAACAATAGACCGAACATGAACTAGTTCACATGCATGATTCATTGATTCACTTAAGACCAACACAGCCTTAAAGGGACTTTGCATTACATTTTAAAACAAAAGTTTTGTTTAATTGCTGCTGTTTACAACTACATGTATATTCCCATTCACTTATATAACAAGTAATATTTTAGGAACCATGACTGCAGTACCGATGTGTGTGTTTTTTTTTGTTTTGTTTTTTTTTTTGGCTGAAACCATGGTTTGTATACAATTAACCATGTTTAATTTAATACTGTAGTCTCCATTTAGTAACCATGAATGTACACTGCCTGTCCAAAAAAAGCTTGCATACTTTAACATTTCATTGGACCACCTTTAGCTTTGATTACGGCACGCATTTGTCGTGGCATCGTTTCGACAACCTTATGCAACATCACAACATTCATTTCCATCCAGATTTGCATTAATTTTAAGGCAAGATCTTGTATTGATGACAGAAAAGTCGAACCACTCTGTAAAGTCTTCTATAGCACACCTCAAAGACTTTCAATGGAGTTAAGGTCAGGACTCTGTGCTGGCCAATTTCTGTGTGAAAATGATTCCTCATTCTCCCTGAACTACTTTCACAATTTGAGCCCGACGAATCTTGGCATATTGTTGTCCTGGAATATGCCCGTGCCATCAGGAAAGACAAAATCCATTGATGGGATTACCTTGTCATTCAGTACATTCAGGCAAGTCAGCTGACTTCAATTTATTGTCACATAACTGACCAATTGAAGCAACCCCAGTTCACAACACTGCCTCCAGAGGCTCTTATGTTGGGTACTATGCATAACGGGTGCATCGCTTCATGCGCTACCCTTCTTACCCTGATGCAACCATCCTTTGGAATAGGGTAAATCTGGACTCATCAGACCACGTGACCTTTTCCACAGTCCAATCTTTATGCTCCCTAGCAAATTAAAAAACATTTCCGATTAGCTTCACAGTTGTTTAGTTCCAATCCTGTAAGTTCTCGTTGCATTGTGCATTTAGATATGTTCTTATTTTCACTTTTAAACATAGCTGTGACTTCTGTTGGTTTTTTTATGATGTGAGTGTTTTAGTGATCTCCGATCACAATCATTCAAGATTCTTTTCCGAACACATTGTTTTCACGAAGGTGACGGTTCACCACTATCGTTCCAGGTTTTAATAATGTGTTGGACAGTTCTTACCCCAATTCCAGTGATTTCAGCAACCTCAGTTGTTTTCTTTGTTTGATGCAGGCCAATAATTGGCCCCTTCTGAAATACAGTAACATAACTTCTACGACCACGGGATATGTCTTCCGACATGGTTGTTTAAGAAATAAGAAGCTACACACTGCATCAGTTAGGATTAAAAGAATTGTTACCAGCTGAAACATATTAATCACTGCAATAATGATCCAATCATAGGCTCTTAAGTATCTGTTCATTTAAATCCAAACAGCTACTTTTTTTTTTGGCCAGCAGTGTATAACCATGTTTAATACTATTGTTAAACTATGGTTACTGTATGGTTCATTTTTGTAGGTTAATGTCACCCTAATAAAATATATGACTATCCATTGATATTATTTAATTCTGTGATCAGAACTGATATCATTGATAATTGATATAATCTACAAATATTTTCTTCTTTAAATAGCTGTAATGTAGTTAGCTACTTTTTATTGGTAGCCTGTAGTGTAGCTAACTACTTTCTTAAGAGTAGCACAAGAGTTTGGCACTGCTGCCAAATGCATAAATGTATTGTAAATGGATATTGCTTTCCACCGAATGGTTACACAAGGTTATTTCATCACACTAGTCTCTATTTTGTGGCTATACTGTATTATAATGTTTATTTCCCACATACTTTCATTGTAAGTGCTTTAATGTTAACAAAAGTTTTCTTGGCTTTTACAAACTGGGGGACTTGTCGAAATTATTTTCTATATGGTAATCAAACAGTATGCCACTGATCCTGTTGATATAGCAAAAGTTGTATTGAACCTAGAACATTCCTTTACTGAATTTTCCTTGGACAAATTACAACCTCATCATACTCTAATTAAACAGTGTATGACCTCTTCTCCAGATCATTGGTACAGCACATTAGGCACTTCAAAAAGGGGATTTCTGTGGGCTGTACTCCCAGCGGCAAACACCAAATATTTGCATACTCGTTATTTCCGTTTTGTCTTATGCTCTGCCTGAGATTATGAGCATATAAAAAGTGTTCAGCCCCGAGCTGTTTTACAAGCTCGAGTAATAATAGTCTGATTTCTCAAGATTATTGACACTGTGGAGATTAGTCACCGTTTTTGTTTTGTGTACTTTGGGAACAGAGCAGTATTACGGCTAAAATATTGAGATAAGTGTTCCTGGTGAATGATATCACTGATTTTTAAATGAGCTCTTGTATGGTGATGAGGTAAGGGATGACCTCTGTGATTAATGTTGTTTGCCTTAATAGTTAGTCCAGGTCACAGCATGGATTGTGTGACTTCCTGCTGCAACAGCACGCTCTAGAAGGATGGAAAAATATTCGTAAAACCTTGGAATGCGATTTCAAGGACGCATGCTGGCATGCTGGGATTTTCTAGGATAGCAGCCAGATCATGCAGCATGTTAGCCATGGCAAATGAGGTCAGCGTCTCAACATTCTCAGATCTGATCATGTGGCAAGAAGCAGGTGTCTTATATGAATTAACTAATAGAACTGCACCTAACCTATGATGTGCAAGAAGAGTGAATGTATGCATTGAAGTGCTTAACAGTGTTTCTCGAGACGAGAAAGGATTCACCATGTCACAGTGAACTTTGGAGGGAGACTGTATATAATGTTAACCATAGTAATCTCTGAAAAGAGAGAAACTGATTCAATTAACTAATGAAGTTGAATTAATTAGCATGGTCTACCTTTAAGTTAAAGGAATATTCCGGGTTCAATTCAATTTAAGCTCATTCAACAGCATTTGTGGCATAATGTTGATTTCCACAAAAAATTATTTTGACACATCAGTCCTTTTCTTTAAAAAAGCTAAAATCGAAGTTACAGTGAGGTACTTACAGTGGAAGTAAATGGGGCCAATATTTTGAGGTTTTAAAGGCAGAAATTCGGAGCTTATAACTTTATAAAATCACTTACACCACATGAATTCTTCTGTTAAAACTCATTTGTTATTTGAGCTGTAAAGTTGTTTAAATTGTCATTTTATAGTAATTTTAATGCTTTAGAATTTGTTGACATTACATGGCAATGTCATGGCAACAAAATTTGTAAAATTGGCTTTAACTTTACACAGAGAAGGTTAGGAAGCAATTTTATCACATTAAAATCATATTAACGCCCATATTGTTTATGTGTTGTGGGTATACTTTTGAAAAAGTTTGTATTTTAATGTTTACAGACTGCCTCCATTAACTTCCATTGTAAGTGTCTCACTGGGACTGAGATTTGTGCTTTTTTAAAGAAAAAGTCCAAATTAATTTTTGTAGTAATTAACATTATGCCACTAATGCTGTCGATTGAGCTTAACTTGAATTGATCCCGGAATATTCCTTTAATCAAGTATTTTATGTTTTCTAGGTCATTCTCAGTAAGTGGCTGAATTTGTGCCAGAAGTGTGGAAATACATATACAGTATATTTTATAATATATAAGTAAATCCTGTAAGTATAACTGTTGTAATTTATATATATATATATATATATATATATATATATATATATATATATATATATATATATATATGTTTTATTTATTATTATATAAGGTTATTAATATTATAATATTAATAACCCATGCCATTTCTCGTTCAAAACCTTTTTTTTTTTTTTTTTAAAAGGAGAAACTTCAAAGCATAATTAGGTTGAACATAAAGTGCAGGGACAAAGACAAATTCAAAGACTTTATGCATTTTCTCAGAAAATGCCAAATACATTTTGAATTTTTTTAAATTTTATTTCAATTTCATAAAAGCATATTATATAAGTTATTTTGCATTACATATTATACAGTTCTATTAAAATAATGTGCATAAACAGTTTTCTGTTAATCATTTCAGAAGAAAGTCATGGGGACTGTTTCCTGGGAATGATCCTTCTATCGAATGTGGCTTTTTATTTAAACATTATTTTAAGGCCACTTTTAACTAGCTGCACCACTGAATCCCTTTAAGGAATAAACAGGACAAATGTAAGATTTATAGATTGAGTTGGAAATCACCATGGCTTACTGCGAACATCTAATTGTGGACTTCATGACACAGTTTTTCCCTCATGTGATTCCATCTTCTTCCGTCTAATTTGATGTCCCTGGCCAAGTGGGTCTGTTTTCATTTACATAACATTGGACTAAAAATACGAGAGCACAACTAACCAAGCGTTTTTCGTTAGATGGTCATTTTGATTAAGTTAGACAGGCATAAAATCATTGCCCTTTTGTTTGCTTCCCTTCTTTGTCTATCATGCCCTCTGTTTGTGACAGGTCAACATTAATCTCTCTGAAAAGTGTACAGGCAACACAACAACCCTTACCTACCACTTAAGAGATATCTGTCCCTCCTGTTTCATGATTCATGGATCACCGTAGGTGTAGCCAGTCAGTAAGTGTTACAAGGAACGCCTGATCATTCCCAACACAATGACAATGTGACCTTCACTCAGGTATGTGCACCCTCATAACAGATCATTCTATATTTCAAAAATATACAACTTAAAAGGGATAGTTCACACAAAAATTGAAATTCAGTCATTGTTTACTCACCCCTGTCTCGTTATAACACCACATGCCTTTCTTTTTCTTAACACAAAGGGGGAAATTGTGAAAAAATTTGTTCTCAGTGATGTCATACAATGGCAGTTTATGGTGACATCACTTCAAGCTTCAAAAGAAGTAAATTATTGTATGCGACTCGGAATACGATATGGTTTGGTGAGAAACAAAACAAAATCTAACATATTATTTAGTGAAAATCTTCAACAAATGTTGTTCTCCTGTATGCGTTCATAAGACAGCCTGCACACGAGCTCTAGAGCTCCCTACACGAGAGCAACAATAGTTACTCCAAACGCTTGCGAGGTGGGGCGTTCAAGTGAAAACTCATTATGTTTCGCTTCAACAAGACCACCAGCAATATTAACAGCAGAAAACACAATATATGTAGCTGCACACAAATTAGAGAACAGAAATTACAAGCATGTCTGAAGAGTCTGTACTAAAAGAAAAAGATGCAGAATCGGAGAGAAAGGCGGAGGGAGAAGGAATGTCTGTCATCTTTTCCCTATTCTGAACCTGTGTTAAGTCAAGTAAATTTTATTTGTTTAGCGCCTTTCACAACACACATCATTTCAAAGCAGCTTTACAGAAGATCAGGCATTAACAGACGATCCTGGATTAACTGCAGAAGTTCACATAGATGCAATTGTCCTTGTAAATTGGCTGATGAAGGCTTTTGTTGTCAATTGATAGTCTATATATTCCATTATAAGAGTGTAGTCCATCAATAGACCGAGGTGATGCAGGCAGAGTTCAGGGATGTGAAGTGCAGTTCAGACTGGCCGGTAATTTAGGTGAGGTTCGGTGTGGTCCATCCTAAATCCAAGGTTCAGACAATGGCATATGAAGTATCACATGTCTTATGGTTGAAGTTGGCATCAGTTCATCATAATAGACTGAAGTGATGTTTGGCTGGAACCGGCTGCATTTAGTCATCACACAGCGACACAAAGCAGGAATGGTGCTGGATCCAGACGGTTCTGGTGACCTCAGGATAGGAGTCCCGAGGTTGAGACAGGGAAAGAAATAAAATTATATAAGCATAGATTCCATTCAATTTATTGCAGAGATATAAATCATGATCAATGGTTTCTGGTTCCGGCAGACTAAACTAAAGCAGCCTAATTGTGGGTTGAAGGATAAATTAGGTGTATGCCTGGCTAAATAGATGAGTCTTTAGTCTAGACTTAAACTGAGGGAGTGTGTCTGCATCTCGAAAACTGTTACGGATACTATTCCATAGTTTAGGCACCAAATATGAAAAGGATCTACCTCCTTTTGTGGATTATAATATTCTAGGAACTATTAACAGGCCAGAATTTTGCGATCGTAATGAACGTGATGGAATATAGCGTGGTAGAAGGTCACTTAAGTACTGTGGAGCTAGACCATCCAAAGCTTTGTACGTAGTTAACAGAATTTAAAAAATTAATACGGATTTTAACAGGTAGCCAATGTAACGATGATAAAATGGGTCTAATATGATCATATTTCTTGGTTCTCGTTAGCACTCTGGCTGATGCATTTTGAACCATCCATCCATCTTCAACCGCTTATACGAAGTCGGGTCGCGGGGGCAACAGCTCCAGCAGGGGGCCCCAAACTTCCCTATCCCGAGCCACATTAACCAGCTCTGACTGGGGGACCCTGAGGCGTTCCCAGGCTAGTGTGATGTAATCCCTCCACCTAGTCCTGGGTCTTCTCCGAGGCCTCCTCCCAGCTGGACGTGCCTGAAACTCCTCCCTAGGGAGGCGCCCAGGGGGCATCCTTACCAGATGCCCAAACCACCTCAACTGACTCCTTTCGACGCAAAGGAGCAGCGGCACTACTACGAGCTCCTCACGGATGACTGAGCTCCTCACCCTATCTCTAAGGGAGAAGCCCGCCACCCTTCTGAGGAAGCACATTTCGGCCACTTGTACTCACGACCTAGTTCTTTCGGTCATGATCCAGCCTTCATGACCATAGGTGAGGGTAGGAACAAAAACTGACCGGTAGATCGAGAGCTTTGCCTTCTGGCTCAGCTCTCTTTTCGTGACAACGGTGCGATAACGTGAGTGCAATACCGCCCACACAGCCCCAATTCTCCAGCCAACCTCCCGCTCCATTGTCCCCTCACTCGTGAACAAGACCCCGAGGTACTTAACTCCTACACTTGGGGCAATACCTCCTTCCCTACCCAGAGTACGCACTCCATCGGTTTCCTGCTGAATTCAGCATCAGTAAGTGTAACATTCTCAGCCAAAAACAAGTAGTTTTAACTGGCAAGTGAGATGCTGGCTTCAACCATCACCATTGCCAGTGCCAGTTTATAGCTGATGCGACTCACACCGCAATGCCAAATAAAGAAACCAAGTGATCGACAGAATGTCCCATCACTTGTCGCAGCTGCTTAGGACAAAGACTCTGAAATGCATCTATTTTTTGACTACAAATTCTTCAGACATGTTTTCTAAGTTCTGTTCTCTGGTTTGTGTGCAAACCATTTTGTGTTTTCTATTACCGGTGGCCCTGTTGAAGCAAAACAAAACGAGTTTTCGCTTGAACGCCCATCTTGCGAGCAGCTGTAGCGCTCTGCTCTCGTGCAGGGAGATCTAAAGCTCACGTGCAGGCTGTTTCATGAACACACACAGGAGACCAACGATCGCTGAAGATTTTCACTAAATAATACATTAGATTTCGGTTTATTTCTCACAAAAGCTTATCGTATTCCTTCAGAACAAGACATGAGTTGCATACAATAATTTATTAGACTCTTGAATTATACTTTTGTGTCCTTTTGAAGCTTGAAGAGATGGTCACCATAAACTGCCATTGTATGACATCACTGAGAACAACTTTTTTCCACAGTTTTTCCCTTTGTGTTAAGAAAAAGAAAGTCATATGGGTTTATATCAACACAGGGGTGAGAAACAATGACTGAATTTTCACTTTTGAGTGAACTAATCCTTTAACTTTCAAGGTTTAGATTTATCTGTCTCAATAAACCTCATTTGGTATCTTTGGAGTGCAGGGTTTTGGGAAGAGGGTGCGTGGCTAATTAGTCCAGCCTTTTTAAATTCTAGAACAGCTAAAATTGCTTACAGCACTTTTAACCTCCAGTGTGCTGTCTGTCTGCACTTGTCTCAGAACAGTTCAAAATGCACCTTATTTTCATACTAACTCTGCACAAAGCCTCTGAAAGCAACGTTTTTCAGCTTTTGGATGAGATAATTGATTCTCAATGTGATAATGAACAGTGAATATAGAATTTTTAAGGGAAACTTGCGCTAAAGTACACATTAGTGTACATTGTGTTTAGCAGCGTGGCGTTTCATGATCACTCAAATTGTAAAAAAAATTAGAGACTCTAATGAATCTTTTGACAAACTGGATTCAACATAAAAAAATTAATTAGGTTTCTTACCAGATGTAGTTTTGTATCAGCGCCATTTGTTTTGGTCACATGACTCTGTATGTTGAAACAGAGTCTCCTGAACTGAGATCAATTGGTTTAAATTCATTTCAATTATGCGTTGCATATAGTGAGGCCAAAATACAACGTCCATGCATGAACTAATCATTCCTTTGAGTCTGTTTTTTTGACATTCATTTTGTAATATTTCAAAAATTGGACTGAATGACACGTTCACAAATCGGACTGATTCAGCTCCCAAGTTCAACTCACTGTCTCACTACTAACTGTCGCAGCAGTTCTTTAGTTAACATTTGCTGGAGGAAAGATATATTATCATTTGTTCTGTCCCTCATAAAAACAAAACAAAAAACTATCAAGCTGTTTCAGAAGACTTGGAGTATAGCACACAGTCATACAGAATACCTTTTGGAGCTACAAACTCTTGTTGTTTATTCCTGCATGAAGATTCTTCAAAACATATTTTTTGTTCAATAGATGAAAGGAAGGCATACTGTTTTAGGGAAGATCTTCTCACAGTTTGAATAACAATTAAGGGAGTCCAGGCACGATGTATAGGTGGATTAGAATCATACACTGTAATAACGAATACACTCACAAAACACAAAACAATGACCCAAAGATCATTAAGCATGCAAACACATGCTCTGATTCTAAAAGAAACACTCACAAACTTCTTTACACAACCATGTATGCATCAGCAAACAAACAACGGCGATGGTGCCATTACCAGAATCTATGCAAACAATGTAATATAGGACCTGCAAAAACTGATTGTGACTGCTGATATTAAAGAAAGAACTATGAAAGTGACACAGGCTTGTTTCGAGCAGTTGTGCTCACCTCTCATTAACATTCTCACTGTCACTCCAGCTGGAGGCATACACAACAGTGTCATTCCTTTTCTCATTTCCATAGCTGTCAGAAGCCTCACTTTTACAGGAAGACTCACCGACAATACTGGGTATAATTAGTTAGTCCCAAAATACAATGATGCCATTTGGTGATCTGTTGACATTGTCAAATGCAGTATCACAGCCTGGGGTGCTATAAAAAGATTCTTCACATACCTGTAAGCTTTCTATAGTAAACAATTAAGAGGGATGCTGTGCGGCTTTGGGATTCTTATCAAAAAAATGGCACGTGATGCTTGCTTGTTGTTTGTCATATGAAAATGCTTAACTACCGCAATCCAGACGTCTATCATATTAAGCTATATTTTCATGCAGAGCATGCCTGATCGGGCCCTTCTGTCAGGAAATTATTCTTGCTGTGACACCAGTTTTCGTTCAAAGGCAAGTAAATTAATGTATTACATCAAGCTGCGTTCGATAAATACATCAATTGTCCTGTACACATTTGTTGCGGACAACCCTGCAGAGCCCTTCAAAGTGAGATAGCCCTTGGATTCCATGGCTTAAGCTTCATCGCTCTAAATATATAGCTTGAATTGCTACACATAGGTCTGACAAAACAATAGGTATTTGTTCTCAAATCTCTCTATATTTGATAATTGTGTCAGAATGAATTAACGTCATAATGCTCATAACTACATTAGCATTCTCCAATATGAATCTTAAGTTTCTCAGTCTGCATTGTTAACTGCGCTGTGGTTTGAGTTTACTTATATTGAACCTGGAATATTCCTTTGATGTGTTATGTGTGTAGCATGATTAAGAAGTTGGCCTATAAGAGCATGCATTTCTCTTAAAGTGTATTATTTTGGTCAATAATTGAAAAAAAAAAAAAAATCTGGTTTCATATACTCACCTCCATGTTGTTCCAAACTTGAATGACTTTCTTTATTCTGTGGAAAGCCCAAGGATAGGTTTAGCAGAATGTCCAAACTGCTTTCTTCTATATAACGAAAGTGGATGGTGACCAGAGACAGTCAAACTCTATAAACATCAAAAAGGCACCATAACAGCATTATAAAAGCAGTCCATATCACTTGTGGACTATATTCCAAGCCTTTTAATATAATTGATGTTTGTGATGACCAGACTGACCTTTAAGTCATTATTCACTGATAATGGGTTTGGAATGACATGAGGATGAGAAAATGATGACAACATTTTTTATTTTTGGGTGAACTGTTCCTATAATTTCTTTTGTTTCTGAAGATTTGTGACTATTATGAAATAACTTATGAAGTTAGTTATGCAGGTTATGTCAGAAAAGACTCATTTAGGAATCTCTGTATTCAAGAGAGATAAAAGGATCTCCTTAACCTTGAATCAGCACACTTACATCGCATTGCAATTGCCTCAAAAATGGGGTCTTGATTTTCCAGACCCTCACAAAGCCTTGGAGGGGGAAGTCTCTGCTCTCTGTAAATTATCAGCCTGTTTATTCTCTATTTGATTATGACACAGGCTGATAACCTTTTTGAGCTGAAGCACGGCTGCTTCACCAGCCATCAGAGGAGAATCTATTAGCTGCAGCTCTTGCAATGCACTTTCTGTGGAAATGTTATTCACAGTACTGTTGCCCTCTGAGTCTCTGGGGATGAAGCATTCAAAAGTACATACGCCCAGTCAAAGAGGAAAATGAGACTCGGTGTTCATGCTGATGAGGAAAAAAGCTCGCAGGAAACACATAAGAGGATATCAAATCTTTTGCGAGCTCTCCTGGGCCACACTGCGTCTATCTCTGAGGATTTTGGGGGTGATTCTTCAAAGCTCTTCTGTTCTTTGCCTCTGACTGAAATAATTAGCCCACCTTTACTATATGAGGAGACTAAATAAAAGCAAAAGCTCTGTGAAGAGTGCTATCATGTAAAGAATAGGTTACCTAATCCTGGTTTTAGAGGGATTTGGGGCACTTTTTTTTAGCTGGCCAGGCTTGGAAACCATCTTCAAACCACGTTGGTTAATTTAAGTAAAAATTCAACAAAATTATTAACTCACCCTCATGTTGTTACAAACATGTATGACACATTTTAACCGGTAGAACACAAAAGCTGAATTTTTATCTGGGGCTAAAAAAGCACTACTAAAAGTACAATAAAGGTAATGCATACTACTCGTACGTCATATTCTAAATCTTCTGAAGTCATAGGATAGTTTTTTTGTGAGGAGACCGAAATGTAAGTCATGTTAGTTCCAGTGAGCTGTTAACCTCTGTCCATTTACATGCACACCAATATATTGATAACTCCTCAAAATCAGATTATTAAAAAAATCAGACAAAGCAACAAAAAAATATATTTTAAAGGGGTCATGACATAAAAAAAAAATTTTGTATTACTTTAATATGTTTCTTGAGATTCACTTATAATATTAGTAACATTTTTGCACATTTATTTGTATAACATGAACATTTTACACCCTCATTCTGACCCTCTGTTTTGGTGCTGCTTCTACTTTAAGACTTGACAGTAAACACCCACTATTATGATTGACTCTGCTCTTGACTGACCAGCACTCTCTTTGCCATCATTTTGGCAGCTTGGTTTCAACAAATGTTTTTGAGTTCTGAAACTTACAATGACCTCTGAAACTGTCATAACCTCTTTAAAGTAATCAAGTTCTTCTGTGCTTTAATTGGCATACTGTGAAGGGGCATTTTGGCACAACGCTTGCGTACATTAGATAAGCCAGTAAAGGTGTTTACATGCAAGGTGAAATTGGGGTACTGGGCAAAAATCTAAGTGTGTCGATCGGTTTATCCTTAAACGGTTTATTACATTACATCAATAAAGGAAACCGTTTAATGCATTTACCACACATGTTGTCAGCTTATTAAGCATAATCGGATTAAGAACATGAATGTAAATGTCCTTATTGAATCAGTGAGTTGACAAAGAGGACTGAATGAGTCTGATTCATGAACGATTCATTCAGGCTGGTTTTGTGAACAGGATCAACCAATTTGTTGAAAGCTCTGAAACACAAGAACATTTTGTTCACAAATCGGATGTCGCTTGTCAGGGCGGATATAAACATGTTCTTGAACAAAGCCATCAAACTACTGTACATGTGAACTATTAATTTAAAGAAAGTAAACACAGAAAATGGTCAGGAAAAATGGCAGTCAAAGACCTTATTCACAGTAACGCCATCTTTGATTTTTGACGAATGAAAACGAGGCTGTGAGTGACATACTTACAGTCGCTTTACTGACATGCATTGTATAAAGCTAACAAAAACTTCTTAGATCACATCTATTCTTTCCTCCCCTGAAATTTCTTGGATTACCCCCCCCCCCCAGTATTTTTCGTCAGAGGAACGATCCAAAAAAAAACATTTTTAACATCCGTACAACCCGTTGAAGAGACTGTTCGGCTATCCCTCACAGCCTTGTTTTCATTCACGTCAAAATGGCACTGCTGTAAATAAGGTCTAAGAGTATGCTTGTTGTGAAACATTAACATTTATTACTGAGAAATTGAAAACAAAATGATCCATTTGGTACGGTTTTTTACATTTATGGGAAAACTAATCAAATCTCTAATTACCTCTCTCTCTCATTCTGCTGTGGCGCCTTGAAACTTTCAAATAATAATAAGAAAACGCTTCAGGCCTCGTTCAAACACACAAGATAAAATCGAAACAATGGTGCCACCAAGCGGATATTACACGAACTGCTCTCAAACTGTTTTCAGAATTAGAAGTAAATTCCTGTGAAACCTCTCGATCGGTTTCCCACGAGGTCTTGAAAGAGGACACGGAACATAACACGATACAAGTATACAAAATAAATATGTATAAAGCATATTATTTAAACGCCAAACCATGAAATACAGTAATGTTAGTTGAAAACAATAATGTCTTAGTGATTTAAAAAGTCTTATTAAAAGAGTGGTCAACTACTATTCTGTAATTATCATTTAATATCATATAAAAAACTTATTTGAGTAGTTCAAGAAAGGATTTGTTTTTATGTGCACATAAGAGTATGAAACCTTGCTATTATTATTATTATTATTATTATTTAATTTACCAGGTGGAAGAAATCTCTTCAGCATTCTTAAAAATGTTTTAGGTTTTTAAGTTTTTGTTTAATGTCCTAAAATAACACCAGTGACTGCCACTTCTATTTCTGTAGTATTCTTCAAAAATCTATTTGTAACCACATGTCATTCGGCTGCATAGATAATTCATAACTTTATTATGTTAGTATGAGGAGGTGTATTACATTTTTTTTTTTAATGGCATCTTACGTTTTGGTGCCGTTGGACGTTATGGCAAATGCCACTAAATTTGTGGCATTTCCGGTCATTACAGGCATAGGGTTGCCACTCGTCCCGTAAAATACGCGATTTGTCCCGTATTTAATCTTGTTATATGTTGTCACGGTGAAATCGTTAGAGATCGCTAATTTATCATTGATACAAGTTGGAAAATTTGGCTATGGTCAAGGGACCGTCTGAAAAGTACACACATTGTGCTAAAACATGCCAATACTGTGGAGGGCGTGGTAAGGGACCGTCTGGAAAGTCCACAAATGGTGGTAAAACTGTTTCTATACAAATGTTCAATAAGATCAAACAAAGTATGAATACAATAAAGACAAGTACAAGTGAAGAAAAAAATAAACAAATAAAATATATAAAAATGATTAAATCAAATATATATATATATATATATATATATATATATATATATATATATATATATATATATATATATATATATATATATATATATATATATATATATTTATATATATATATAAATATATATATATATATATATAGGCCTATATAAACCATCTAAAATATATACATCAATAAGATAAAGACAAATAATCAAAAAAATGTAAATAAATATTTTTTTTTACATATAAATGATGTATTTTTTTTTATAAGTCATGGGTCAGGAAAGTTCCCATTTTAGCAAATAAGAATATAACATTTTTATTAATAATAATGCATATTAACGCAATGCATTTATTGCTTAAACTGAGAAGGATGTGGTTAGAGAAAAAGGACAATTGCCACCATGAATTTACAATCAGGTTTGGCTTAGATCATTTGTAGACTAGCAATGTGGGATATGACAAGATTATACAGTTGCACCTTTTGTCTTTGTCTGGAATGGCATATGAAAAGCACCTACAGCTGAAATCACAAATGTTGATGTCAAAGAGAAGAGAAGAATTGAGAGATGAAGTTTGGAAACATTAAATACAGTGTTCTTTGCAAGAGGAAAACAAAATGCCATCATGTCCATGTCAGCAGAGCTCTCACAATGGTACCTAGAAAATACAGATAAATTAAAAAGGGTTCAACTTGTTCAACCCTGCTTCTAGAAGTCTTGAATGTTGACATCACAGCTGGTAGTGTGAGGAAGGCCACTTTCTGGGTCTCATAGATCAAAGCATTTCCTCAGATAAAATCTATGTAAAACAAACATAACTCAAAGAAACCTATATTGTAAGTAGACAGTAAGACATTTCATTGCATACATATTAAAAAAAAAATTATAATCTTTCACATACTATCCTTCTTTATACATTTTCAAAAGTGAATGTGAAGAGACTGAATGTTTTAAAGTGAATTAAGTAGAATTCTTTCAGGTTGAAACCATTAAGTTATTTGTTTTACAAATAATGGTGCTGTATGTTTTTTCAGTTTGTAGAGCCATACGGTACAGTATATGAAGTATGTTTGGTCTCAGACATTAATTCCATTTTATTGTAAATACATTGTATGTATTCTTTGCATGCATTTATCTTTTGTCTGGTTAAAATCCATTAAGAACTGGCAGGATAGTGGCATATTTTAAGTTTTCTGAGCTAGACCATGATCTAAACTAATGCTTTACACTTAAGCTTACCCATCAGAAGTGTAGAGATGCATCTTACTCTCAGTAACTCCAGCAGAATCAGTGTGCAGCCAACCCAAACATACATCACACTGTACCCACTACATCCAAAGCAGCAATTGGATACAATTATTATGTGCTTAAAAAAATAGTTAAAAGTGAACAGTGATGCACTTTAATATATTTTTCCAGTTTCTTCATGTCTTATGAGGTAAATTGCTAAAGGTTATTTAACTTACATATACTATTACAAATGATACACATTAAATAATTCATTAAAGTTAATTAACATTTACCTGTTTTTAGATGAACATGCAATAGAATGTGCAACAGACATGCAATATAACTAATTGTAATGCTCTTCGTTCAGGCAATGGAGGAGTCAGGAGACAGTGAAGCAGATTTGAGGTCAGCTTTTATTTTCTCTATCTTTGCACACAATCACATTCAGCTGTCACTGTTGGAATCAAACAAAAACAAAATGTAAGCACTGTCGGCTTCCAGGTCTCTCTCTCTCTCTTTGGACACTCGGCGTCCCTTTTATGTCTCGCTCCACCTCACTATAACAAGACACAGGTGTTAGGGTCAATTATAAACCAGGTGACAAGCCTTACCACTCTCTCTCTCTCTCTCTCTCCCGCAGACTGACACATGACCACGTCCCCACGCCACATGCCCCCACCGTTGACTCAGGCCGGGCAACATCCTACCCCCCCCCCCCATTTCTGGAGAGAAAGTCAGCCACAACCATCTGCGCCCCTGGTCTGTGGACCACCTTGAATTTAAAGGGCTGGAGATCCAGATACCAACGGGTGATCCGCTCATTATTATCCTTCATGCAGTGGAGCCACTGCAGAGGGGTGTGATCGGAGCAGAGGGTGAAGGCCCACCCCAGCAGGTAGTAGTGGACTGTCAGAAGAGCCCACTTAATCGCAAGACACTCCTTCTCGATGGTGCTATATTTTGTCTCCCTGAAGGAGAGCTTGCAATTAATAAAAATCACTGGCCGTTCCTCCCCTCCGACCTCCTGCAAGAGCACTGCGCCCAGCCCCCTGTCAGATGCATCCATCTGCAAAATAAAGGGGAGAGAGAAATCAGGTGCATGTAAAAGAGGCCCCCCAAACAGTGCGGATTTTACCTTAAGGAAGGCCTGTTGGCACGACTCTGTCCTCTGGACTGGATCAGGAGGCCCCTTTTTAGTAAGGTCAGTCAGTGGGCTGGTGACATCAGAATAACTAGGCACAAACCTTCGGTAGTAGCCAGCCAGGCCCAAAAAACTCCCTTACCCCCTTTTTGGTCTTGGGTGCCGGGCAGGCTGCGATTGCTGCAGTATTGTAAACCTGTGGACGCACCTGCCCATGACCCAAGTGGAACCCCAGATACCTAACTTCCACCCACCAAATTGCACACTTCTTTGGGTTGGCCGAGAGTCCCACCCATCTCAGCGCTCTCAGGACAGCCCTCAGATGTTTCATAAGCTGCCACCAGTCATTACTGTAAATTATGATGTCATCTAGATATGAGGTGGCATATACGCTGTGTGCGGTCTGAGGATCTTGTCTATAAGGCGCTGAAACGTGGCCAGGGCCCCAAACAAACCAAACGGAAGTGTCACAAATTGGTGTAATCCGAACAGTCTGTAAAAAGCAGTTTTTTCTTGGGACATTGGAGTTAAAGGGATCTGCCAATACCCCTTTGTTAAGTCCAGCGTCGAGTAAAATTGAACCGCGCCCAACTTATCGAGTAACTCATCAATTCGCGGCATTGGATAAGCGTCAAATTTGGACACCGCAAATTTGGGCTCTGCCCTCTCTGGAACCGCCGTCGCCAAGGCTACAGGTACCGCCTCCCTCACTGGTTTGAGGAGGTTGAGGTGGTAGGTTTGACGTGAAACTCTCCTATCCATTTGCTTAACCTCAAAATCGAGATCTCCAACTCGTCGTGTGACCTCAAATGGTCCTTGCCAATCGGCGAGTAATTTGGAGCTCGATGTGTGCAGCAACACAAGCACTTTATCTCCCGGTGCGAATTCCCGTAGTCAAGTGCCCCTGTCGTACATTCGGCGTTGGCGTTCTTGTGCTTGGAGCAATTCTCCTGTGTTACCCATCCCAAAGTGTGGAGATTTGCTCAAAGGTCAAGAACGTATTGAATTTTATTTTTACTATCCGAAGGTCCTTCCTCCCAAGCTTCCCGTATGACGTCAAGCATGCCCTGTGGCCAGCACCCATACTGTAGCTCAAACGGAGAAAAGCCGGTGGAGGGAACATAAGACACAGGGGGTGGAGAGAGAGAAGAGAGAGAATATATTGCTTTGCCGCCTCCTGGGAATGCCGCCATGTAGTCCTCTGCCACCTGGACGGCTCCATCCAACGACACCGGTCGGTGGCACTGGAACCACTCAGACATGCCTCGGGGAAGTTGGGAGATGAACTGCTCCAGTACCACCATGTCGACCATTTCCATGATGTCGCGGGTTCCCCCCACCAACAGCCATTTCCGGCAGGTGTCACAGAGCTGCTGCGCAAAAGCTGCCGACTCTGCTCCGGGGTCCGACCGACCCATTGCTGGATGGCCTTTTTCAGATGGTTATAATCCAAGAGGCTGGCGGCAGGGAGTTGTTGTGCCGCCAGCTGCGCCACCTCAGAAAGCAGGGGTAATAGACGGGCCGGCCACTGATCGGGAGGCCATCTCCATACCTCCGCAGTTTTCTCGAACAGGTCAAGGAAGGCCTCCGGATCGTCGCTTGGCCCCATTTTTGCGAGGGCCAGCTGTGGGGCAGGCTCCGAGGAGGTCGCAGCGCCAGCCCCCTCCCTGGCGATCAGGCTCTGCAGTGCCTGCCGGTCCTCCGCTTGTGCCTGGAGCAGGGCTTGGAAGCGTTGTTCTTGCTGCCGGCAAACCTCCAAGAGGGCATGGTGTTGTGCCTGCTGGATGCGGGTGAGGGTGTTGAAGACTTCGGCCAGCGATGAAGACTAGCAGCGTTGTATATGTACATGTACCACTATGGTATGTCTTTCTAAAAGCCCCAACAAACCATAACTTTTGATTCATAGACATAAAACAAAAACAAAATTAGAGCCAAACTAAACTATACAGCATAGATTTCAATAGGTGGCTGATTAAAGACAGAGTTACTGGGTTATTACACAGGAATTGTTTCTGACACTTTGAGTCAGAAATCAGCTGTTCATCAGAGTGATGGTTTGTGGGAAGAAACTGTTTCTGTGTCTGTTGGTTTTGGCATACATTGCTCTGTAGCGCCTACCAGAGGGGAGAAGCTGGAACAGGTTGTGTCCGGGGTGAGATGGATCTGCAATGTTGATGTTTCTTGCCCGTTTCCTGACTCTGGAAATGTATAAGTCCTGAATGGAGGGCAGGTTGGCACCAATGATCTTTTCTGCAGTCCTGACTGTCCATTGTAGTCTGCTCCTATCCTTTTTGGTGGCAGATCCAAATCAGACAGTGATGGAGGTGCAGAGAACAGACTGGACGATGGCTGTGTAAAAGTGGATCAGCAGCTCTTTAGGTAGGTTGAGCTTCCTAAGCTGGCACAGGAAGTACATCCTCTGCTGGGCCTCCCACTTCAGGTCCTGGGATATAGTGGAACCCAGAAACCTGAAGGATTCCACAGCAGACACAGGGCTGTTGAGTATGAGGGGGGGGGGGGGGGGGGTCCACGGTCATCTCCACAGTTTTGAGCATGTTAAGCTCCAGGTTGTTCTGACCGCACCAGAGAGCCAGCTGATCAACCTCCCGTCTGTAGGCCGACTCATCACCGTCCCGGATGAGGCCGATGACCGTTGTGTCATCAGCGAACTTCAGGAGTTTGACAGATGGGTCTCATGACAGATGAGGTGCAGTCGTTGGTGTAAAGGGAGAAGAGCAGTGGGGAGAGCACACACCCCTGGGGGGCGCCAGTGCTGATAGTCCGGGTGCTGGATGTGATGTTCCGCAGTCTCACCTGCTGACTCCTGTCAGTCAGGAAGTTTGTGATCCACTGACAGGTGGAGGCTGGCACAGTGAGCTGGGTGAGTTTGGTGCTGAGGATGTCTGGGATGATGATGATGTTATCAGAAGAGCTGCGCCCCAAATAAACCCCACCTGATCTATATGTATAAGAAATGTCATAACTTTACATAATCAGTTAGCCAATATTAAAAACATTTAACATCTAGCTGGATCAGGGAAATTGGACAATAACTCTTACACTCTATTGGATCTTTGTCTTTTTTAAGAATCAGACTGATCTAGGCTTGTGTCATGGTTGGCGGAAGCTTTCCATCTTTAATGATTCCGTATAAACTTCTAACAAAAGTGGAGCCAGTTCTGTAGCTTAATATATAAAAACTCAGTTGCAAAGTGACCTTGCCTGTAGGTAAGGCCTTGATTACCTCGCCAAGCTCCTCCAAGATTATCTCATAATCAAGAGAATTTTTTTGCTCAGTTGTCAGTTTAGGGAGTTCTAATGGCTTTGTAATATCTTCTTCGGTGGACGAAAATGTGTAACTATAAAGATCGAGATAGAATTCTTTAAAATCATTATTAATATAAATGGCTGAGGTAAATATTTCACCACCAGCAGATTTCACTGAGGGAATGGTAGAAAAAGACTGTCTTTGCTTTATTCTCTCTCTAGTTTCCCTGCTTTGTCCCCCGACTCAAAGTATGACTGTCTTGACCTGAATAGCCGACTCCACCTTCCATGACAAAATAGTATAATATCTGTATTTTAGTCGGGTAAATTCTCGGGGGCCATCAGACGACATTCTGCACTTCAGCTCTGCCTCTGCATTTTTAACATTCCCTTCCAATTCCACAAGTTCTCGTGATTTAGATTTTATGATGAATGAGGCATACTGTATGATCCAACCCCTAAGAACCGCCTTAAGTGCCCCCCAAGCCACGCCCACAGAGGACACTTAGGACCAGTTTGACATTGATTTCAGCCTTGAACATTTGTTGGAAATCAAGATTTTGCTAAAGGGCTACATTAAAGTGCCAACTACATGATTTCTTTTTCTCAGTTTGTGAAAACACCTCTAAAATCACCAGGATGTGATCTGAGACCAAGATGTTTCCAATTGAGCAATCAACAACAGATGAAATGAGGGACTTAGAAATCAAGAAAAAATCTATTCTAGAATAAATCTTATGGACTGATGAAAAAAATTTATGGTCCCTTCCAGATGGGTTTAATAGTCTCCAAATATCTGTAAGACCAAGATTTTTACACATCCTGTTACACTTCAATGTTGCTCTTGTAGGCTTACACACTTTTGCTTCGACTATGATCAAGGACTCAGTCCATCAAAACATTTAAGTTTCCTCCCAATATTATATCATGAGGGGTGCCATAGGCTTGCAACATTCCTTCAAGATCTATAAAAAAGCCTTGATCATCAGGCGTAAAGTGCGTAAATATTAGCCAAAATCAACCTTTGGCCCTGAATTTCTGCTAAAACAATTATGACTCTTCCTAATTTATCTTTAATCTGTTTGAGACATTTGAATTGTAGATATTTACTTATAATTGTAATGACTCCCCTGCTTTTACATGAGCCAGCACTAAGGAAAACATGTCCACCCCATATCTTCCCAAATTTTCATATTTCTTTCTTGAAGAAACACTACATCACATGTCTTATGTTTATGAAAATAAATAACCTTCCTTCTTTTTATGGGGTGCCTAAACCCATTCACATTCAATGTGGACAGAGATAATCCACTTATGTTAGCATCTGACATTTCAGCTGATCTTCCGTAGATGTAAGAGTTTCTTGCATTCCTTGAATTGATCCCATTTCTCTCTTGTTGAATTTGCAAAGTCTGGGAACAAGAAAATGCTGTGATTCTTCCAAGAAAGCTTTCCTTTGCTCCTCGCCGCGCACAGCATCGGATGATCTCAGAAATTTGGCCAGAATTGATCGGGGCATGTCTCCCTCAGTGGATTTCCAGCTTATTGCTGGTTATGTCGAGCAGACTCGGGAAGAGCTCGTCTTGGAATTTCACCATATCTCTGCCTTCTTCATGCTCAGGAATTCCAACAATTCGGACATATTTTTTCGGCAATTACAATCCTCAAGTTTTTCCCAAACATGTTCCAAATCTGCTTTGAACGCTAGCGAATTAGCAGCTAATTCCCGCTCCGATGACTCCAGATAATCGATCTGTCTCTTGACGTCCCCGATTCTTGTAACCAACTCAGAGAATTTAATTTCCATTGCAGTAATCGATGACGTATTACAGCAAGATCAGAAACATCTTTCGTCACCATCACAGACATGCTCCCGCTCCCGCCGCACCATCCAAACGAAGTCCCTGGTCTGCGGGCCTGTCTGAGGTATCAGCTTGAGCACGTAAGTGTCTTTCAATATCTCCAGAGCCTGAAGAGTTTTAATTCTTTGCCATGTTGACTTCAAAGAACTGATATGTAGCAGGGTGTATCGAATCTCAATGGTTTATGACATAAAAATTATCAAAAAGCTTGGCGTTTACACGTCTGTTTACACGTACATGGCATTACGTGACTGCCGATAAGCTATGTAATTATTTATTTTAACTGAAATACAAATGTTTGACTAATAAGAGATTATTTTATCACAAACCAATTTTTATTTTGAAAATACTGTTTAGTTATAGACTACATTGTTTGCAGAATCAAATACATTTTGAATATAAAGCCTTCAGCTGTATTTGTTGGGGAATGGGCTAATACATGGGACTAATAAACCTAGTTTAGAGAATAATCTTGCTTTAATAATCTTGCTGTCCAAACATAGAATCTGTATGGGTGATTGTATAATGATGCATGCTTTCATTAAGACTTTGTGATCAAACACAATGATTATAGAATATGGGGAACAATCAATGATGCTTAGCTGTGTGGCTAACAGTTATGGTGCTATAGTCAGTTTAGCCAATCACGCTCTCCTATGTAAATGAGGTAGGAGGGCAGATTTGCTGATTGGTCCTCCCTAAACTTTCCATCGTCCTTATCAACAGGCTCTCCTCTTTGTTGTTGTTGTGATGGGAGGTTAGGGTTCTGAGTGAGGGAGCTCTGCTATCTCTCCATAGGTGGGCTTTATGTGAAGGGAACCGAGAGGGGAGTGGCTGAGAGGAAGAGAGGAAAAGTGGGCGGGATCTAGACACAGGCTCGCTGGAGTAGAGCATGCCTGACAGCCTCGGCTAACGGCTACGGAAAAGCGGTTCCAGACCGATGCTGAGTCAGGTAGAGGTGGGGTCGCATCCTGTTCGGCTGCTGGGACCCTCCAGAAATTATGGAGGAGCTAGAACATACCTGTCCACTGCCACGAACGGTGAGACTTCTAGGCTTTTGTTATCATAAATAGAGAGGGAGGGATAAAGAGAGGCTGGGTCACCCTTTTTTTTTCTTCTTCAATCTATCCTCTTTTTGTGGTGCTGTCAATATGAGGTTAAGCTCAGATCATACACAACTGCAGCTATACGAAGATATGTGTTGTACTGAGTATCAGAGTGTATGCTCCTGTGTGTGTGCTTGTGCTGATGCTCTTGTAGGTCATGATGCTGCTATCAGCTCTTTTTATGATTGCGTCTAGCAGATGTTGTTTTTAAAGGGATATATGAAAGCAAAAGTAGGTGTTAGGCAGGATGACAGCCTCAGTCACCGTTCTCTTTCTTTGTATGGAGAGAAAAAAAAAGATGCAATGAAAGTGAAAGGTAACGAAGAATGTCATTCTGCCTAACATCACCTTTTGTGTTTCACATAAGAATGAAAGTCACGTGGTTTTTAAACAACTAGGTGAGTGAGTGATGACAGAATTTCAATTTTGGTAAGCTGTCCCTTTAAGAGTGAGCAATTGCCAAAGCCATTGTTAGGCAGGCTTCCCTTTATGTTATGATGCTCCTCCTCCTCACCTTGTCCAGACTTTAGGAAAAGGTCCTCTGCATCCTTTGTGCTTTCTGTGTTGCTATGGGAATGAATCATGCATTGCTCCCTTTTGAAGCTCCATAGTGATTTTCTTCCAATGAGTAATCAGACCGTACTCCTACATAACACTGCAACACTAAATCCATGACGTTAAGTGGGTTTCATTGGAAATGCATGTGCACCAGCTGGGTATGTTTCCCTTTGACAAGCAGGGAGAAGCTCTTACTTGGCATTTCCTGTATTGACAGATGGTCAACATTGTCTGGATTCCCAAAGATCATTTGCTAGGTTAATATGGACAATAATTTTAGCTCTTATGTATATTCCTAGTATGCCTTTAAATGGTGCTAAGGACGTCATTTCTCAGTGTACTCCTCTTGTGACTTCTCTTGTCACATGTTTACAAAAATGAAAAAAACACACTTGGGCCAGTTGTGACACCGGGAAGTAGTTCAAAGGTGATATCTCAGTAACTATAAGGTTTTGATTCAAAACGTCCAGTTTCATAAATGCTTGTTTTCCCTAGCAGTGTTTGGGCATGTTGGTTTCAATCTTCTAGTACAAAAATGTTGTATTTACAAATTTTTTTACTCTATCCTCCAAACAGGAATTACAATCTAATCATAATTTTGTATTAACAAGAGAACACAATAAAACCACATTGGCAATGGTCCATATTATGAAGGCAAAAAAAAGGTTGAACTGTGTTCTTAGGACTAAGGTGTATTTCATAATGTCGGGTTGGGGCAGGTCACAATGATATTGGAGCAAGTTGTCACGTGTTTTATATGATGTCATTTTATAAATTAATTAATTTCAATTTCTGTTAATTAAAAGAATGGTTTTATATTTAGTATGTTACATTTTACATTTTTTGTTAAACAATTTATTTGTTGATTTTTTTTTTTTTTTTTATATATTTTTAATGTTCTTTAGATTTGGCTGAAAAGTCATCAAAATATAATACATTTTAAATACAGATATAAAGTGGAAAATGTTTTTTTTTTGTTTTTACTTTAAATATGATCTCATATTTCATCATTTATTTCTCTTAAATCAGTGTTATAAATAAAAAGCAAGTTCCCATTATAATGTGATTACCCCTTTAAAGGGATAGTTCACCCATAAATTTGCTCACTCTCATGTCATCCCAGTTGTGTTTGACTTTCTTTCTTCTGCTGAACACAAATGAAGATTTTTAGAAGAATATCTCAGCTTTGTAGTTCCTTTCAATGCATGTGAAAGGTGGGCAGAAATTTGACGCTCCAAAAATCACATAACGGCAGCATAAAAGTAATCCATTCGATTCCAGGTGTTTAATATATGTCTTCTGAAGTGATGCAATCACTTTGGGTGAGAAACTGATCAATATTTCAATCCCTTTTTTATTATAAATCGCCATTTTGTACTTTCACTTTCAGAATGTGAAATTGGAGATTTATAGTAAGAAAGAACTTAAATATTGATCTATTTTTCACCCACACCTATCATATTGCTTCTGAAAATATAGATTTAACCAAAGTTATATGGATTAATTTTATTCTGCCTTTATGTGATTTTTGGAGCTTGAAAGATCTGGTCATCATTCACATGCATTGTAAGGACCAATAGAGCTGAGATATTCTTCTAAAAATCTTTGTTTGTGTTCAGCTGAAGAAAGAAAGTCATACACATCTGGAATGGCATGAGCGTGAGTAAATGATGAGAGAATTTTCATTTTTAGGTAAACTATACCTTTAATTGTGACAACACGCCCCACTATACAAAAGGTCAACGTGTGTTAAATTAACTTTCAATAGCTTTTTTGGTAACCCTGCAAATGCAAATTTTTAACCACATGGGCAACTGTCTACAAATGTTTTATTTTTTCTTTAGTGTATATGTGGCAGTGGGAGGTGATCAGGGTAAAATAGCTGTGTTATATATGTCTTTTTCCACTACGTTGTACTTCTGTGGATCCATGGGCTGTAGAAAGTGACACCAGAGCTTTCTACTGGGCAAATCAATATCCAGTGTATAAAGGCCTGTTACACAGATTGCCTTGGAATCAATAAGTCAGAAAAAACTCTATTAGCTACAAAGAGGGAAATATTTTTGAGAAGGGTAAATAAGAACATCATATCAGCAGGGCGTAGGCCTGTTTAACTTTTTTACTGTTAGGGAAACTGCAATGTTTTTAATTTTTTTTTATTTGTAAGATTTCATACAAATCATTCTATTTTTCATCCTCTCTCCAGACTCTAACAGAACCTGCCATATTTACAACAGAGACAAGTTGTGAATGCCAGGCACCACATGAGAAGCTATCTGTAGAGCAAGCTCGACTTGGAACACCTGGTTAGTATGTCCTTTCTCCTTTATTTCCTATGCATCATGTTTTAATTATCCAAATGTCATCTAATGTTGAGGGAGTTAAAGGGATAGTTCAGAGGGGCCTGGGTAGCTCAGCAAGTAAAGACGCTGACTACCACACCTGGAGTAGCCAGTTCGAATCCAGGGCGTGCTGAGTGACTCCAGTCAGGCTTCCTAAGCAACCAATTGGCCCGGTTGCTAGGGTGGGTAGAGTCACGTTGGGTTAAATTCTTCGTGGTTGTGATAAGATGTGCAGATTGACTGTCTCAGACGCAACTGAGATTCGTCCTCCGCTACCCGGATTGAGGCGAGTCACTACGCCAATAGAGGACTTAAAGCTCATTGGGAATTGGGCAAATTGGGGAGAAAAGGGGAGAAAAAAATAAATAAAATAAAATAAAAATAGGGACAGTTCAGACAAAAAATAAAACTTCTCTCATCATTTACTCACCCTCATGCCATTCCTGATGTGTATGTCTTTCTTTCTTCTGCTGAACACAAATGAAGATTTTTAGACGAATATTTCAGCTCTGTAGATCCATCTAATACAATTCTTTTGTTTTTGGTTATTCGCATTCTTTGTGCATATCGCCACCTTACTTAAAGGGGTCATGCTATCATAGTGCTATTTTTTATAATTGTATTATCTTCCCTGAGGTCCAATGACAATGTTATAAATGTTTTTTATTTATTTATTATTTATTTATTTTACCAAAACTGTCACAATTTCGCAATATATGATTTCCATCATTTTCCACCCTGTTTTTGTCCCTCTGCCTGAAACGCTCGTTTTGGTCTAAGAGTAAACGCCCACCGTTATGATTGGCTAACATCATGCAGCTCCTCAAATTCAGCAGACACAGTTGGAATAGAATGAACCTCAACATTATAAAACAAAATTGCTGGGTCTACACATAACGCACATCCAACACACCTCATCTGAAAGCATTAAACTGTTCATCTCAAGCACAGCTGTTAACACTCAGCATCATAAACTATCCAACAGTCATGACATTTGAAATATTCATGAATGAAACAATTAACTTACGTTTTTGATAGTACCCAAGTGTTTTTAACTTGCCCATCCTTCAATAACAGTTCCTTTTCAAAGCTTGAATCATATTTCGACTGGTTCACAAACAATCCACGCTGACAATAAAAAAGAAACACACATATTCCAGAGCAATGAAACATCATCCTGGAAACACACGAAATGGACAAAGACGTCCATCTTAATATATGTTTACATACATCAACAATTGAAAATAGCGCAGATGTGCGAAGGAATGCGTTTATGATGCATTTGTGCTCAAAACAACAAGTTTTGGTCAAAGCGGTCTTTGTAATTCATGTTTATATACAAAATAATTCAAAATAGTCCAGATGGTTCCACTTTGGTGATATGTTTGGAGTAGTTAGCCACACAAGATCTCCTCTCTTGACATTAACTGCGTGCCAGTGGGCGGGGCCAGTGGTGCGATGACGCATGTTGTGGGATGTGTAAATACAAATGAGCAATGTTTCATGACATCACGAATAGACAGATTTCAATACGAGACGTTTCAGCAAGGTGGAAAATAGAAATGATCTTTTTAGACTGGGGAGAAAGTTTTGAGTTCTGAAATTTACAGTTTGTTTTTAAATTACAGTTATTTTTTATATCAAGGAAAATTTGATTCTCCCATTTCATGACCCTTTTAAATAGTCATCTGTTTCTCACCCATACCTATCATACTGCTTCTGAAGATAAATACACAGGAGTAAAATAGATTACTTTAATTCTGCCTTTATGTGCTTTTTTGACATTCAAATTTCTGGCCACCATTCACTTGCATTGAATGGACCTACAGAGCTGACATATTCTTCTAAAAATCATTGTTTGTGTTCAGCAGAAGAAAGTCATAGACATCTGGCATGGCATGAGGGTGAGTAAATGATGAGAGAAATTTCATTTTTGGGTGAACTATCTCTTTAATATCCTTAAATTGATCCCAGATCAGTGGAAGCTTGCAGGAAAGCCCACCCCTGGGACTGGGTCAAGTGCGACTACATTCAGGGATTCTCCATTTATCTAGTGACCCAGATTCTCACATCCACTCCTCACTAATCTTCCGCATACCAGAGTTGAAGTGGGCAATAATTACTAAGAAATGAACCCAGATGAAAATCTAACAGGTTTCTCTTTTTTTCCCATAATCAGTATTTTTGTGTGGCTTTACTGTAAAAATATCTGAACATTCTTACTAGATAAATTTACTTGATAATCAAAATGGCATTTTTATTGACATATAGCATAAATATAACAGAATAAAGTGAGGTTTGTGCTTATTGGACATTTATTTATATTCTATCAACCTTTCTCAGATGTTTGTCCTAAAATTCCTTAGGAGAAATAAAAGATACACAGATCATTGTTGACATAAAATAAGAGTGCAAAACTATTAAATGAATGTAGATAGCATAGTCCAAATAATTTGGTCTTTGAAGCATTAGATGAGAAATGTTTGCGTTCATATTGAAATCTCTGACTTTTGATTAGACTTTGGTATCTTGGCAGATCTGAGCACAATTTGTGATGTTGATATCTCTTCTGAAACTTTGGGGTCTTTTTTTCTCAGGAAAAAATATGAGAAGCAGGAGACTTGTACATAAGTCTTCATTTGATCTCCATTTAATCTCATTGCTCTATGAGTGACAAGGGAAGGGATGAAAAGGAGGAGTGAATGTTTTTTTATGTAAATAGTTTCTGGAAGATAAAAGTAAAAATTAGGAGAATCCATGTATTATAATGACTTCTCAAAGCCTTAGATTTTGATACCATTAATACCATTAGCTCTGTCAACATTTTCTAAATGTGTGTTGTTTTTTTTTTTTTTTTCTATTGTCAGTGGACAGACCAGTGCGAATCTATGCAGATGGCATCTTCGATCTTTTCCATTCTGGTCATGCTCGCGCCCTGATGCAAGCAAAAAATCTGTTCCCTAATGCCTACCTTATAGTTGGAGGTATGGACATACAATTTACCTATCCATATGCAAAAACTTCTTATTATTTCTATTTAAGATTTGAATTGTGAGGTCATAACCTGCTGAAATATGTATGTGTGTGAAGTTTGCAGTGATGACCTCACTCACAAGTTCAAGGGCTTCACAGTAATGACAGAAGATGAGCGGTACGAAGCTTTGAGACACTGTCGCTACGTTGATGAAGTTTTGCGTGATGCACCCTGGACACTGACTCAAGAATTTTTAGAAAAACACAAGGTCAGTTATTTGGTCACTGTGCTAATGTCCCAGCAGAGTACATTACCAGTTATTCCATGTGGTTAACCCTCTGTATCATGTTCTCCAGATTGATTTTGTGGCACATGACGATATCCCATACTCGTCTGCTGGATCTGAGGATGTATACAAGCATATCAAGGAGGCAGGTAAAGAAAAGCGGTCTTCGCTTAAGAGCATGCATATGTTTTTGTTTAGACCCGGTCTAACATATGTGAGTGTCTCAGGTATGTTTGTGCCCACTAAAAGGACAGAAGGGATCTCAACGTCTGACCTGATCACCCGGATAGTGAGAGATTATGACGTGTATGCCAGACGCAACTTGCAGAGGGGCTACACCGCTAAAGAACTGAATGTCAGTTATATCAATGTAAGTTAACTATTTCTAATGGATAAAATTTAGTCCCGCCAATTTTATTTCGGCCTTCATCACATTACAGAAGGAAAAATGTTTGCAAATGGTTACTTTAAAGAAATGCTTCCTGAACTGACTCTGAACTCTTTCTGGAAAGGAAAAGAAGTACCGGCTGCAGAATCAGGTGGACAGGATGAAAGAGAAAGTGCGGACGGTAGAGGAAAAGTCAAAGCACTTTGTGTACAGAGTGGAGGAGAAGAGCCACGATCTTATCCAGAAGTGGGAGGAGAAATCTCGAGAGTTCATTGGGAATTTTCTAGAGCTCTTTGGCCCAGATGGGACCTGGGTAAGCCTTTGGCTACATCAACCAATTGTATATTTGGAAAAAAAGAGAAGTATTGGAAGAAGACAACTTTTTGCTAATGTCTGAAAGGTTTCATTTGTTCAGATTTTTGTAGAATGTCAGGGAGACCTTTTTGTTTAAAGACATTTAGTCGCATATTCAATTGGCTTCATCAGTTGTGTGATGATGGGAATTTAGAGGTAAAATGCTTTGGGGTTGTATGGCACTGTCTTAGGAGTAGATGGATTCTACAATAATCCTGGCAGCTAATGTAGTCAATTAAGAAACTATATGAAACGAGGCTATCTATCCTATACATACCTCAGAACTGACCACAAACCTCTTCAAAAAATGCAAAGGATATTATTGAAAATCTGTAGGAAGATCTCAAAAATGTATTCCATGAAATGCATGTGTGAAAAGCCTCTAAAGCAGGAATAGAAGGTTGTGATTCCTGCCAAAAGAATGTCTAAATGCAGACGTATATGCTGGCCAGATTTGGCGCATGGAACATTTACTGTTTTAAGGCAATCTATTAAATTCTGCATATGAAATGTGAGTTCAAATTCACAGAAATATATTAAGTTGACTGCAGAAACGTCTTTTCCCTTGAAAAACTAGGCCAAGGGTACAAAAACCCTTAGGATTTAATTGGTTTTCTGAATAAATTAGTCCTCAAATTTGAGGCAAACTAAACTAGAGAACTTAATAAAAAAAAATAGACAAACACAGTCTGCTTAAAGGGATAGTTAACCCAAAAATGGGACATTTTATCATTTACTCACCCTCATGCCATCCCAGATGTGTTTGACTTGCTTTCTTCTGCTGAACACAAACGTGGATATATTCTTTTAAAAGAATATATCAGCTCTGCTGGTCCTTTCAATGCAAGTGAATGGTGGCCAGAAATCTAAAGGTCCAAATAGCAGCATCAAGGTAATCAATATGACTCCAGTGGTAAAATCCATATCTTCAAGAGCGATATGATAAGTGTGGGTAAGAAACAGATCAATATTTAAGTCCTTTTTTACTGTAAATCTCCACGTTCACATCAGAAAGTCACATGTGGCACCTGTTTAGTTTCACTTTCATATCTGAAAGTGAAAGTGGAGATTTATACTAATCTTACTTATCCACACCTATCATATCGCTCTTGAAGATATGGATTTAAACACTGAAGTCATATGGATTCATTTAATGCTGCTTTTATCTGCTTTTTGGAGCTTCAAAGTTTTGGTCACCATTCACTTGAATTGAAAGGACCAACAGAGCTGATATATTCTTTTAAAAACCTACATTTGTGTTCTGCAGAAGAAAGTCAAACACATCTGGGATGGTATGAGGGTGAGTAAATGATGAGAGAATAAAAATTTTTGGGTGAAATATCCCTTTAAATAACACAAGCATTAATACATTTTCAATTAAATGTTTTCTGAATACAGCATGTAAACACTCACAGTGCTTGGTGGAGAAAGTATGTGGACTAGAGCCTTAGATTTAATTACTGGTTCATCCACAGTTGGCAGCATTAACATTCCCTAAACGTTTTTTTTAATTGCACAATAGTTCCTGCATCTGTACTCAGGTCTATTAATCACACGGCTCTCTGGAATACTCAATTCTGATTGGTCAATCCCACCATCCATTGTCTGATATTTCTGAATAATGACATCTGGGGCTAAAGTGATATCAGGCTGGTCATCCTGGTATTGCAAGTAATCTTTCCTACTTCTCTTATCACTCTTCATTGACTCTTTGACTCTATTGATTGCTTACAAGGAAGCAAATAAAACAAATTCAACTCAAATCAGTATTTCATGTCCAATTTATTCATCTGGCAAGTCGTTGTGTAATAAGCGGGATAATGAGCAGTCAGACAGATATTTCTCAATGTAAACACCAACAGAACTGCAAACTGATTGCAGTTTGCTTACCGTAACAACCGCTCCACTGATGATGCTATTGCATCTACAATACACACTGCTCTATCCCACCTGGAAAAAAGGAACACGTATGTGAGAATGCTGTTTGTAGACTACAGCTCAGCATTTAACACCATAATGCCCTCCAAGCTTGATGTGAAACTCCGGGCTCTGGGCTTAAACAGCTCGCTGTGCAGCTGGATCCTGGATTTCCTGTCAGGCAGACGTCAGGTGGTTAGAATGGGCAGCAACATCTCCTCATCACTGACCCTCAACACTGGAGCCCCGCAGGGCTGTGTTCTCAGCCCACTCCTGTATTCCCTTTACACACATGACTGTGTGGCGACACATAGCTCCAATGCCATCATTAAGTTTGCTGACGATACGACGGTTGTAGGTCTGATCACTGACAATGATGAAACAGCCTACAGAGAGGAGGTGCACACTCTGACACGCTGGTGTCAGGAGCACAACCTCTCCCTCAACGTCAGTAAAACCAAGGAGCTTGTGGTGGACTTCAGGAAGAAAGACAGAGAACACAGCCCCATCACCATTAATGGAGCACCGGTGGAGAGAGTCAGCAGTTTCAAGTTCCTCGGTGTCCACATTACTGAGGAACTCACATGGTCCGTCCACACTGAGGCCGTTGTGAAGAAGGCTCACCAGCGCCTCTTCTTCCTGAGACGGCTGAGGAAGTTTGGAATGAACCAACACATCCTCACACGGTTCTACACTAGTACTGTTGAGAGCATCCTGACTGGCTGCATCACTGCCTGGTACGGCAATAGCACCGCCCACAACCGCAAAGACCTGCAAAGGGTGGTGCGAACGGCCAGAAACATCATCGGAGGTGAGCTTCCCTCCCTCCACGATATATATAACAGACGGTGTGTGAATAAAGCTCGGAGGATTATCAAAGACTCCAGCCACCTGAGTCATGGGCTGCTCTCACTGCTTCCATCAGGCAGGCGGTATCGCAGCATCAGGACCCGCACCACCCGACTACATGACAGCTTCTTCCCACAAGCAATAAGACTTTTGAACACTTGATCCCTCACAATCAACAATCAGCACTGCACTTTATTAATCCTCATTCTGTCAATATATTCTCGCTCCCAATTCAGTTAGTATATATATATATTTATACCCTTATCTAGTGTATGTGTATTCTACATTGTGTGTATTGTGTACATTTGATATGTAAATTGTTGTGTAGGTATGTGTACATTTGATATGTAAATTGTTGTGTAAGTATGTTGTTATTGTAAAGTGGTTTATGTCTTGTCACTGTCATTACTGCAATGTTGCTCGGAACTGCACACAAGAATTTCACCTGCTGTTGCACTCGTGTACACAGTAGTGTGACAATAGAGTGATTTGATTTGATTTGATTTGAAACTGTAGGTGGAATTCAACTGTTTCTGGAGACTTTTTCCTCAAACATATTTATGTAATTTCAACTCAAATCATTATTATAGTCCATTTAATTGCTTATTAGGTAAGTAGCCATGTAATAGGCAGGAAAATCTACAGTCATTTGGTCATTATTGAAAATTAAACCCTGACAGGGTGATAAAAGACCATGACCACCCTGTAGGAATTTATTTTGTGATAATGACTGGCTGACTAGTTTATCCATTTAATAATATAGTAATACCCTGATCATACTGCAAGTACTACATCCAGACTTTCTTTTCATTTCTCTCCAGAAGCAGATGTTTCAAGAACGAAGTGGTCGAATGATCCAGGCTTTATCTCCGCGCGGCTCACCCAGCAGTAGCCCTCCAAGGGACTTTTCTCCATCCCGTTCCCCATCGCCCCCCTCCCGCTGGGCCATGCCCAGGACCTCTCCACCCTCATCTCCGAAGGGTGCGTCCGCCTCCATCAGCAGCATGAGTGAAGGCGATGAGGACGAAAAGTGAGGAATGGACCATCACATGCTCACTCTCACTCACACATACACACTAACACACACTGGCAGCAATTATAGGTGCAAACAACTACCCTAATGGGAAAATGTAATGTACTGTACACAGCACAGGGCTCTTGAAATCCTGTTTAGTAATGCTGGTATTGCAGCAAATATCTGAAAGCCATTGCAGACCCTTTTTATGATGAGAACAGATTTGACAGACATAGTTTTAATGGAGCTTCTCAGTCAGTGTGTAGGACAACCTGGAAGATTATATCTACATGTGTTCCCTCTGGACTTTCAAATGGATTCTTAGAATAGCGGATTTAAAATGTTAGACTATGCGGCAGACGAGCCTCTTGTTCATCGGAAAGGAGGAAGTGGGAACTGGGTTATCAACCAAAAAGACTTTCATAAACAAAATGCTTTTCAGCATAACCAAAAACACAAATCGATTGACACACACAGTTCCATGTGTCTCTCTCTTTCTCTCTCTGGCATCTCCAGCTCCTCCTTAACTCTCTCTCTCCCACTGATTGGGGCAACTCAGCGCTAGACGTGCATCCTCATGGCCTGGCCACGCCCTGCTCCTCGTCACATACCCCCATTGCCTGATTTAGGCTGGGGAACCAACCGGCCTGACCTACTCCCTCCCCCCTTCCTTGAGGGGAGGAGTTGCCCCTTTGGCTGTTCCACTACTGGCTTGTCTTCCCCACCTCCTGTGGAGGAAGAAGGGAGAGAGAAAGAGAGAGGGAGAGCCCAAGAAAGAGAAAAGTAGAGGGAAAACCACACCGGCATTTGGTCCTCAGCCAGCTGTACTGCGGTCCTCTGTGATGCCAGGCAATGGCACTGGACTTCTCCTGGCGGATGGCAGCGTACTTCTCCACCTCTTGCCGGATGGCAGAGGGCTCCTCCGTCAGCGGCGAGGACTCTCTGACGGTGCGTCTTCCTCCAATTCCGGGTTTCGGCACCACTGTGGCTGTCAAGTCTGTTGTTCATTGGAAAGGAGGAAGCGGGAACCGGGTTATCAACCAAAAATACTTTTAATAAACAAAACGCATCATAAAACTGCTTTTCAGCATAACCAAAACATGCATCGATCGACACACACACAGCTCTGTGTGTGTGTGTCTCTCTCTCTCTCTGGCATCTCCAGTTCCTCCTTACCTCTCTCTCTCTCCTGCCTATTGGGGCAACCCGACACCAGGAGTACGTGCTCACGGCCTGGCCACGCCCTCCTAGTCACAAACTAAAATAGTAAAATAAGGTCTGTGGTTAAAAAACTTAGAGACTTAGAGGTCAGCGTTAGGAGCTCAAGGTATGAAAAGGTCTCTTTAAGCAATGCTTCAAGCACTCATTATTTTACTCCTAAATTGAAACCCGCTATTCTAAAAACCCATTAGAAATTCCAGAGGAAACATAAATGCTAATCCTCTTCTTGGTTTTAGGACTACAAACTGAACAGCTCTATAGTGGATGAGGACTTTACAAATGATTTTGTCCTCTATTGCTCAGGTCTGACTGGAATATAGGGACTGCCCTACTGTAACATACATTATATCCCTGTCCATTGTTTTCACATTGTAATGTTTGATCCACCTCATGAATATGTATTAATGCAAATAGCGCACATAGGGAGACTGCTAGCATTCGCTGAGCTGTTTGTGCATGAATGTGTTTAGTTCTCATTAATAATCATTAACCTGTTTCAGTGTCTTGTATGTTATTGCAGCCTGAAAGGAACAGTTTGCCCCAAAATGAACATTTTCATGTCTTTCAAAACCTGTATGGCTTTATTTCTTGCATGGAACACAAAGAGGGTTATTTATAATTTATTTATATAAATAAACTATCAAATAAAAAAAAAGTGCTCTACGGCTAGATTTTATGTGAATTACAACTTAAATTTTAGTCTGTTTCTCATACAAAGCTATATGCTTCAGAAGACTTGGAAAACAGCATATAAATCATAAGGACTACTTTTATGATATTTTTAATGTGTTTTTGTCCGGAGCTTGAAAATCCCTGGCCCAATTTATGTTCATTGTATGGAAAAGAGCAGCTCAGAAATTCTGCTTAGTTTCTCCTTTGGTGTTCAAAGGAAGAAAGTCATACAAATTTGGAAATATGAGTGCGAGTAAATTATGTAATTATTTTTATTTTTTGGGGTGAACTATTTCTTTAACCTCAAAATAAAGCTCTTTCTTTGCAAATATATGTCACAATCAAAAACTTGAACAATATGTTACATCAAATTGTCTTCAGACAAGCTACACCCTAAAAAAAATTAAAGAGATTTAAGTCTGGTTGATTTTAGATAAAGGTAATAAAATTGACTCAAACTGAGGGAACATTAGGTCTAAGCTGCTCACTCTACATTACTCCTACAATATGTAATCCAGCCTGTCTTGTCTAGTTATGTCATTATACTGTATGTATGCACATGACAGTCACATAAGTCAATACGTGTAATCAGCATGATGTTCCAAACCCGTATTACTTTTTTCTTCTGTGGAAAACAAAAGATGTTTGGCAGAATGTTAGCATCAGTCACCTTTCACTTTTAATCTATGGAAAAAAAAAAGATGCAATGAAAATGAATGGTGATCGAAAATGAAAATAAGCATAGGGGTTTAGAACATCATGAGTGAATGATGACAGAATTTTCAATTTTTGGGTGAACTATACCTTTAAGTGTTATGACATGAACCTAGGATCGGAAAGTAACTTCAAATAACACAAATGGATGGTAATACTAGAAGATCTCTTTATTGTTCTTTTTTTAAATAGGTACTTCTGATGGAATGCCAATAGATCAATATCTTCATTGCAATAAATGATTTATGTGTGTATAGAGTGTCAGGTTCCAAACTATATCAGCATCACACAAAATCATCTAAACACTTGGTTAAAACATAGATTTTCGGTTTGAAACCATCTACAAGCAGTGGTGTTTTGTTCGTCAAGAACAAGAAAAGACAAAAAAAAAAAAAAAAAAAAAAGTAGCATGAAAACAATCAAACAATGTCTGTTTCTCTTAGATTTTTGCATGAACCACTAAAATACTAGTTCATCTGAAACTGTGTAAGTAAACAGATTTTCCCAATGTGTTTTTAAATGACCAGACTGCATGCATGCACAAACAAGAGTATACTGGCAAAATCAACTATATTTAAGCTTGTGACAAAGACACATGTGTAAGAAGGCTTGGTTTCACAGGAATATATGCTTGCATACTTCAGTCTGCTCTTCAGAACACATGAGTTCAAGGCATCAAAGTGCTTTCTTGGTTGACAATTAAACAAAACCAAAACCATTCTACAAATCTTTTAAAATAAATACTAAAGCCTATACAGTACTTCAATAAAGTATAACAAAAAGTAAGGTACTATACTCTGATCATCACCAAAAATGTTCCCTTGAAGTCTCAAAAAGACCCCCAAACAGCACAAACCAGCATTAAGTCAAACAGAAATTTATGGGAACACCTTGAAATATGGAAAACTAACAGAACAATTTATATTAAAGTTATACAATTTATCTGTATAAAACAATAGCATGCCTGCTATTTTTGAGGGGGAATCTTACGAAGAAATGTCCAGGTTATATTTCACCCCAAAATCTACAGATAAAATCAAATTCTCTTCATGTCTCATTACCATTAGGATTTTTGCATAATATTATATTTTCGCATTGTACTAATAAAAAATGAGGATGCTTAATAGTCATGAGGGATGTTGCGATTTTGCAGTTTCAACCAGGATTAAATATTGGCATGGTTATTTAACCGTATGAATTTAGAGTCTACGGTTAAAAAACTTCAAATATTTTATTTACACAAGGCAAAAATATTATATATAATATTCAGTAAATAAATTAGGGCTGTCAACCGATTCAAAGTTTTAATTCAATTAATCACGTGGTGTGCCCATTAATTAATCAAATTGCCTAAACTGCTGAAGTTTCGCTCACTGCCCCCTGAAGAAAAAAGGTGGTACTTCAAGCTTGAATTGCTCAAAAATCTTCCTCATTACGGTCCGGTGACATGAATAATTACTTAAATTTTTTAGCACGTTATTGTTTATATAATTATGTGCACTGAATTACTGTGTTAAACCGACAGCCCTAATATAAATATATATACTACTGTTCAAAATTTGTAGGCATTTGTGAAAAATGTTGCATAGTGAGGCTGTTTTAAAAAAAAATGCCATAAATAGTTTTCATTTATCAATTAACGTCATACAAAGTCCAGTAAACATAAAAAAAAGCTAAATCAATATTTGGTGTGACCACCTTTGCCTTCAAAACACCAATTTTTCAAGGTACATCTGGACACACTTTGTTTTGGTTGTTGCGGATAGGATGTTCCAAGCTTCTTGGAGAATTTGCCACAGTTCTATCTTCTATCATAGTTCTTCAGCCTCAAGTGCTTTTTTCTCTTCATGTAATCCCAGACTGACTCGATGTTCAGCAGGGGACTCTGTGGGGGCCATGCCATCTTTTCTATTCTATTTGCAGAAGGAATGTTTGGGAGTCTAAAATTTATATTATATCTTAAGACAAATGTTTTTTTGAAACATCTTATGACTTCTGCACAGTGCTCTGTGTGTGTGTGTGTGTGTGTATAATATATTATATATATATATATATATATATATATATATATATATATAATATATATACACTGGCTGCCAAATGTTTGGAATAATATACAGATTTTGCTCTTATGGAATGAAATGGGTACTTTTATTCATCAACGTGGCATTCAACTGGGGCCGGTTGCACCAGCTATATGTAGCCTAGTTGAGGCGTAAATGGGCACCAAGTAAATTTACGCAGTACTAAATATTTGCGCGTTTCACCATTAAACTTAGGTAGGATGTAACCCTACATATGAACTAAATATTAATACTAAATAATAGAGTGGTGGTGGCATAGTGAGCTAAAGCACATAACTGTTAATCAGAAGGTCGCTGGTTCGATCCCCACAGCCACCACCATTGTGTCCTTGAGCAAGGCACTTAACTCCAGGTTGCTTCGGGTCCCTGTAATAAGTGCACTGTAAGTCGCTTTGGATAAATGCGTCTGCCAAATGCATAAATAAATAAAATGTAAATATTTTATGACATCATTGAGCTCATGTTCTGCATGACAGACTTCAATCCTTTAGACATACATTAAAAAATGTGATCTCATGTTTTGGCCTGTGGCATGATTGTTGGTGCCAGATGGGCTGGTTTGAGTATTTCTGTAACTGCTGATTACAGATTACATTTTCAGGCCGGGGAAAATTTTGTTTTTTAAATGTAATCCGAGGTAAAGAAGCACAATTTCCAATTCCAGTGATGTCAGATTCTACTGCTGATTTGAAATATGTTCTTTGATCGTAGTCTTGACTGAAAATTTTAGGAGATTTCAGTCTTTCCTCATTCAAGTAGATCGGAGCTGCACTGTCATGATGGGAAATAGCTTCCCAAGAGCATTCCAAAGATGGACTGACTTACAAGAAAGACCTTGCGTGTAGTTACTATCAGCATGTTAAACTTCGAGAAGTTGGGTCTTAAATCGATCTCATTATTTTAAGCATTGCTTTTGTATGAATTCATGCCATTCAACCAATTTAAATTTTAGTAATTTTTGGACTTTAAATTGCGTGTTGTTAGCAATGTTCCTGTTAGTATGCATACTCCACAGGATTATTTGTGAGGTGTTGTGAAGAGTTTTGTTTTTTAATGAAGACATTTCTGTATGATGGGGTGTCTGACAGACAACGGACTGCTTTAAAAAAAACTGTTGCAGAAGAAAACATTTTTAGATATTGTGAACTTCATGTTTCATAGCCACAACAATCTTAGGCTACATTCATACAGGCAGAAAAAATATCTGATTTTTTGGATGCTGTCCCTCAAATCCATTTATGTTTCTGTAATCTGAACCGGACAAAAACATATTAAATTTACAAGCCTCCTCCAGATTCATAGGTGGTTTGGAATCCGCTTAAAATCAGATTTTTCTTAATGCGTTTTTTTTGTTGTCATTTGCTGTGGTTGTTATAGGTCAGGATTTGCGGCATAATTAATGCCTTCACGAGGCACTTCGAATTTAATACAATAATAATGGCCGCACAGTAGGATCGTTACAAACAGAATTTTCATTGAAAAATTACTTAAAGTGAGTTCAGCATGTTTTACGCATTTCAGCCCTATAAAACTTTCACAGTGGAAGGTAAACAGGGCACAGAGATAATCACTTCTGAATGAAACACCCATATGTCATTTATATGTTACAGGGCATGCAAAGCACGGAAAACCTCTTATAATAATACAGACGTTGGCTTAACTTACTAAAACAGATGCGCTAAGGTGCAGTAACCCAGTATTGAATGTCACGTGAATATGACCTTTTTATGATTTAATACGTGACACAAAGCCTTCAATACGGGATGTTTCGCTCTCTACTAAAATATAGAATCCCAAGATAAAATGCATCCCGTACGGGATGTCATAGCCTAATTTCAGCCAAAATACAGGACTTCCCACTAAAATGGGCAGCAACAAAAAAATGCAACAAAATTGCATATGCCACCTCGCCCATTTTTTAAACCGTTGTATGTGAAGAACATTCATATCTGGTACTGCCCTCATGAAAAGCATAAACAATGTTAAAAAAAAATAAAAATCCATCGCTAAAATCTCATGCATGGTGAATATACGCAAGTTTTCTACATTACTATTACAACTAATGTGGACATGATAGCATAAGCGACTGTAGTCTGAACACAAAAAATCTGATCTGGACACATCACTGTCACTCAAAAAAATCAGATTTGAGGAATAATCAGATTTTTCCCTGCTGTGTGAACAAAGCCTACAGTTATGCACTTTTGAAGTGACTCCAAGCACTCTGGTTACACTGAAGCGCATCATTCTGTGCCGAGGATGTGTCTAAGCAGTGTCGACCCCTTTTGTTGGAGCGTTTCTTAATATACTCCTCATATATATTTGTTGTGTATTTATAATTTTTCCTATTGTAGGGCTGTGCTTAGCATCCAGATATCCCTTAGAAATGCGTCAACTAACACGTTCAATTGTTACATTTTGTTGTTTTTTTTTGCCCTCTGTGCTGTTGCATAATAAGAAAATCGTAAAACCAGTTAACTGCGATTTTGTTCTCAAACGGTAATCTAACAATGGCATCCCTGATGTAAAACTCGAATGACCATAAATATAGGTTTTTCTTTTCTGCAAAATATGATTTCTTATTTTTGACTTTTGATTTTGGGGTTAAATATGACCTAGACATGTTCTTGACAGGTTTTGTGAGATTAACCCAATTCCTTATGAGGAATTATTTAAGGTGTTCTGGAAAATATTCTCACAGGAAATAAGAGTCCTTTCATTAAAAAGAAAGTCTGAGAGGTAGTGGTATAAAAAAAGAGAGAACAAAAATCAATATTAAACTAAAAATCTAAATTCCTAAATCAGTATAAAGCTATCTATTCATGACTGCCTCCATCCTTTCAGTAATGCACGGTTAACAACACTGATTGCGGACAGTGACCTCATCTAGTGAAATTACTTCTATGAGTTTATATCTAGCTATGCATTTACTCTCAAACATACGTTGCGGTTACATCACAAAAATGTTACATTCTTCTCCAACAACGTCTGCAAGCAAATATCTTTCAAATATCGAATGTCACCATGCAGGGGCCAAAATGTAGTAAAAGCAGTACATCGTCACTGTCTGATGAAAAAAATCTCCAAAAAAGCACATTTTTCAAGAGCGTGGAAAAACTATTTTTCACATAAACAATGTTACGAGATACTTGTTAAACAGACAGCCTGACTAAACATCTTTTCATTGGTCATTATGATGCACAAATCGAACAGAAGTAAGAGGTCATTCAGCACATTTTGTCTGTGGTAAAAAAGTCAAAATTGCCAAAAGTGGAGATATGTGTTTTTCATCAAACAGTGACAATATGCTTTTTTCAGACAAATAAATAATAATAATTATGAAATTAATCACTATATCACTGATAGGCTGTTGTTGTGTATGCATTGTTCTTTTAAACTTTTATCACCTTGTCCCTTCATTTAGGATAACAGGAAACTCTGTATTGCTGACCTATATATTAAATGTAGGAGATGTATTTCTGTCAATTCTTTGCAACCTGCCCTTAAATATGACTGCAGCCCAGCTGAGTTTCTAACATTGCAGGATTGACATTAGTACACCCCTACACAAATGCAGATAAGTCAAACTAAGGTGGGGTAAAATAAATAAAATTAAATAAATAAATGAGTATTAGAAACCATTAAGATTCTGTTTAAAAGTGCATTCCTCCATACTTTGAAACATCTGTCATGCATATTTACTAAATTTGTTATATTTGGTGAACTTCATGAATGAAAGTCCGGGTCATATATCACCCCAAAATAAAGACAACAAAAATTATAAAATTTTGAAAACAAGCTTAGTTTTAGGACCATTAAGATTTCTCATCATTGTGACATTACAAGCACACAACTCTACAAAATTCTTAATACAATTAATGGGAACAATTTCACTTCCATTACTGATCCTGTCCATTATTTTAAAATCAAATATTAATTGAAATCAGCATAAATTAAATTCATACACTTTCATAAATAATTGAAATTGTGTGGGTGTATATATATATATATATATATATAAAATAATTTTTTTTATATATTGTAGTTTAATTTTAACCTACTGAAAAGGATCCTGTCCAGACACAAATTATTTTAAAATCAAATGTCAATTAAAACCAGCATAAATCAAATTTAAATACTACCATAAATACTTAATATAAATCGTGTGTGTATATTAATGTGTTTACATACATATGCACTGTATTTACTGTAGATATTTCTTTTCAAATTACAATAATTGGGAGTTTAGCTTTAACTTAATAGTTTTAAGATAAAGTCACAATGCAGAAACTTAAATAAACTTGCAAAATATGATTTTCCCTTTTGATTTTGAGAAGAAATATGACCTGGACATGTTCTTGACAGGTTTTGTGAGATTCACCCTCTTTCTAACAAAAATATTTTCATTTCTCCTGAGTCTTTTTAAAATTGTTTCTTCATTCGGCTAATTTGCCAAGAAAATAGCTGTTGTAGTCATGGCAACAGTGGGCAATGGGGGTCTCTATTGCCTTCGAATTTCTGAATGGCAGTAAAAGAAATGCTCTTTGTTTTGATCATCTCAAACTCCAGTCTTCCTTCTCTGGCTGTTTCAGGAATTCCAACAGGGGCTCTACTGTGTGGCATATTTAAAAGAGAACCAAAGTATCTGACACTCTGGGCACAAAAGTTTCACCCTTTTCCCTAGACTGCCCCGGAAGACACTAAAAGGAGGCTCTGTATCTTACGTCTGTAGCTGCACAAATGAGGAACGAGTAGAGATTTAATGCTGCTTAAATCGTCTGCTCTGGAAATGCTAACAAGTACGGAACAATCAGCATTAATGTGATGTTGCCATGGAAACAGAAGCTAGACTGAAATGTAGAAGTAAATGGGTGCAGTGTGACATTTTGGATGAAGTGCAATTATCTTTTGGCCTTGTATTTGGAGGCATCTCTGGGCTCCTTGCTGGGGTTGCTCCAGTCATCCGCTCCTGGGCCGCCTTGATAGTGCCGCCAAGCAGATTTGTTAAAGACAGGCAGACGCTCGAATGATTCACTGGAGAGAGCCTAATCAGAGAATAATTCAGGGGTGGATGTCATTCGAAATCCATTAGTAAAACAAAGAGAGCATTAAAATAAAGACAGCTTCTGCAAAAGTACAAAATCAGAGCTGCTCTTACCTTCAGATAGATGACAGCATCTGTTCCTACCCCTTCCATTGAGTACAGTTTCAGGTCCCCTTGAAAGTAGCGTGCGTACAGTCTCGATATTGGCAAACCATGTCCAAAACCAGCCTATTGGACATGGTGATTAGATTATAAAACAACAATGCTACATGAGTTCCTTCAGCTCAACTGGTAGAGCATGGTGCTAGCAATGCAAAGATCATGGGTTCGATTCCCATTTAACACACAAACTGATTCGATGTATACCTAGAATGCACTGTAAGTCGCTTAGGATAAAAGAGTCTGCCAAATGCATAAATGTAAATCTACATTTAAAGTTGTAGGCTGGATAAAGGGTTATCATTCATTCATCTTCAACCGCTTATCCTGTACAGGGTCACGGGGGGCTGGAGCCTATCCCAGCTAACATTGGGCGAAAGGCGGGGTACACCCTGGACAGGTCGCCAGTCCATCGCAGGGCCACACATATACAGACACACACTCATACTCACATCCACACCTAGGGCAATTTTGGAGACACCAATTAACCTAGCCTGCATGTCTTTGGATGGTGGGAGGAAGCCGGAGCACCCGGAGAGAACCCACGCAGACACGGGGAGAACATGCAAACTCCACACAGAAAGGCCGGGGCAACCGGGGTTTGAACCCATGACCTTCTTGCTGTGAGGCGACAGTGCTAACCACTGCACCACCGTGCCGCCCGGATAAAGGGTTAGTTAAGCCAAAAATTAAAATCCTGTTAGTTTTTATTTACCCTTATGTCATTCAAACTTGTATGAATAATTCTTTGTTAATTTTCCATATGATGAAAGCATACAGTGTCAAGCTCCAAAGCAAACTCATAAATGAGAAATATATTAAAAGAGAGCTCAGGCAGTGCAGAAGATTATCAACCCATAACAGCTTAATGTCATGCGACCCCGCATACACATGCGTGCACCTTGTATTTTGGGCTTCACTATATGCAACGCATAATTTAAATGAATTTAAACCAATTGATCTCAGTTCAGGTGACTCTGTGCTGTCAGTAAAGGTTTAAACGTTCAACGCACACATTTTTTCCTTAGAATTCCTATATTTACAGTGCATTATCACAGAATCTGAAAAATGTTGCTTTAGGAGGCTTTATATAGGGTTAGGATAAAAATAAGGTGCATTTTGAACTGTTCTGAGACCTATGCAGACAGACACTGGAGGTTGAGTCATTTACTAAATAGGGAGCAAGGAAGTATTCTATAGCTCTCTATGCCGCTAAGTACATTCACTCCTAAAATCTGACCAAAAGTTCAGTTTCAGGCAGTAGATTATGTTTGGACCACTCAACATGTTTGGCAGACATGGGACAATGATAATGTCTGTAACATCTCAAAAACGTGAATAACCAACACTCCTGGAAACATAATAAAAATATGATTTGACTGGTTTGGTATTATTTAAAATGTCACAATTTAGTCCTACTGTCCACATACATGGACATACATTTTTAGGAAAACTATTTGCTCTAGAATTTTAGTTTTGCATGTTTATTAGGTGCTACTTGTTAAATTTTCCATTACCAAAAAGGGTCATGGAAAATGCACACAGCAGTCACACTCGTGTCTCAGGAGGTTAATGTTGTTCACTCAAAACATACGAGTGCTTTAGAAGATTTGGAATCCTTTTTTGGAGCTTGACAGCCTGTGGACTGTATGCTTTCGTGGTATGGAAAAAAAAGTTACGTCAACATCATTATGCTAACATCTCCTTTTGTGTTCCATGGAAGAAAGTCAGACATAGGAGTTTGGAATGAAATAAGTGTGAGTAAATGCTGACAGAATTTTCATTTCTGGGTGAACTATTCCTTTTTATTTTTTTTGCTCTAAGATTACAGTTATCACACTTTTCTTTACCAATGGCACTTGTTTAGAGTCCAGACTGGGTGTTGGTGCAGTAGAGTAGGTGTAGTTGAACAGCCTGTCAATTTTCCGTAAAGCCACACCCCCTCCCCTGTCACTGATCTAGATGAAATGCACAAGACGATAAGGGTCAAGGCATGCCATGTGTATATCTTTGCAAAGAAAAATTATCTGCAAAGAAACAGACCTTCACAGACAGATCTTCCTTTCCCAGGGTTACTTTTGCTTTTATAGGGAGCAAACCCTCCTTGCTGCCCTCATGAAGCTCAACCGTGGCCCGCATTGCGTTCTAAAAACACAAGTAACATGTCAGGGCCATGAGAAAGAAAACACAGATATGCACCAATAAAACTTCAACTGCATACGAGAAACACATTAAGGATGACCTTATACTGGTGCTTGAATGTATCTAATTCAATGTGTATGTAAAGTTATTTAAACTAACCTTGAACAATTCAAACAGCATATGGAACAGGTGGGAGGGCACATACACAGCTTGGATGGGTTTTTTAGGAGCCTTGGCTACACAAATGTAAAATATTGAAATTATTTTTGAGATTGCAGTCTATCAATTATAATTAGGACATGAATTAAACATAAAACATATTACATATTCAGTTCTGTGAGCACAACAGTAACCCTACATCCAAATGCATTAACAAACATGCACAATAAAGGCTAGCTAAGAACATGTACCATTGAATTCTTCTATCTTCAGCTCTGGGGCAGCTAGATAATATTGCTCACACACCATCTTAGCGGTCTCGTATGCATCTGAAAAAAAAGATAAAAGATTGGTTTTCTATAAGAAAAAACAGCTCTGTAACAAAGGGCAACAATGAACTTACCGGTCATCACTTCGGCCACACCACAGTTGGGATCAATACTGCCAATGTGTTTGGGATGTGCTGGGTTGATATCATTGCCAAAGAGGAGAGCTATAATGAAGAGAAAAGGGATTATAGCACAAAAGAAACACTTGATATTGGCTGTGGTCCAATGTGTGGTGTTTTTCTCTGTGACATACTGTGCTGGTTGATGAGCATGCGAAAGGAGATTCGATTGGTGTAGAAGCGGTCCAAAAAGTACTGGATGTTGGAGCTGACAAACGGGTCGAAACCAAACTTCTCCTTATATTCGATCACGCCCTGGGCCATGGTCGGGACGACATCGTTGTGTCTGTTTCTGATCTCAATAAGAGTATCCAGGAAGCTACAAAGAAATAGGTTGATAGATATTTGAAAGAATGGTTCACCCAAAATGAAAATTCTGCCATTATTTAGCATTTACTCACCCTCATGCTGTCATTCCTACTGGTACTTGCACATCAAATCCTGTTTAGACACTTTTGGGAGCTTTTTTAAGCTTAAAAGTGAGTCATTACCAACTGCTATTTTTTTTTAATTCAGGGATCGCAACATTTTTAAAAGGTGCACTCAGAAATGTTTTCCTTATTAAAAAAGTTTAACTCTTGAAGACATGAATTGTAACTTTGCAATATATGTAGGAAAACATCACCACTCACGTTAAAATTAAGACTCATATTAGTATACAGTCATATCAGTAATCTTATAAAAGCTGTGTTAAAGAGTCACATGACCAGCTGAATACTACTCGCTTATTCTCAGTAACCGTCCTGTTATTTGACACTTTCACTCATTGATTAAAGTAATCATGGCTGACTGTGAATACTAAATTTCTACAATGCCATCTGAAACTGAAAACTATTGACTTTAAATGATGCTGCATTCAAGCCGCTAGATGTCAGTGTAAGTCCAAGATGACACAAAGACTAAAGTTCCTGAGTGCACCTTTACAATGGGTGCTTCTCAATAAGAAGGCTGCAGCCTCCTTAGGCTGGATATTTCGGCTGCCACATCATCAAGCACTGTCGAAGGCATCTCAATTGTGAGGTCACTTGGAAGGCAGCCTCATTTCGCAGCTTTTGGAGGATGAATCAGGTGTATACTTTGTGGCCTTCAATCACCCATAATCCTTTGCGCATGTACCAAATTATTTTAAAAAAGGGCAAAAAAGAGTCATGTGACCGCAGAGGTGGAAACCTTTCTGACACAGCCATGCACACTTAATTTTTCACACATTTGCAGCAATGAAAATATGTAGAAAAATAAAAAATGCAAGTAGTTTAGACAATACAACAAATTAGAAGACACAAAGCACAAAAAAGAAATGAATACAATTAATAAAAGTGAGGAAAAGACTTTGAAAAGCTTTAAAAGTTTTATAGTTTTTACAAGTCTAGGGTTCTGTTTTTTCATATTTGAAAGAGTTAAATATAAATTCTTTATATTTCAATTATTATTGAGTGACATTTGTAAATAAAACATTTTGCTAAAATAATAAAGGGATTAAGGGCATTTCTCATTTTCTGAAGTATATGGTTTTCTAAGCTTGCGGTTTGCCATGCGCACTTACTGGGCCGTCTCATTCTGGCACTGAATGCTGAGGAGGAGTCTAGCGTACAGCCTCTGAAGGACTGGACTAGGAAGGACACAGCCTTATTAGGCTGCAGCCTTCTGTTTGAAAAGCACCCCAGTTGGAATTATATGAGAGTAAGTAAATAATTACAGAATTTCATTTTGGGTGAACCATGCCTTTAAAAAAGGTTAATATGTAGGTGTTAATTCCTTAATAAATCATTGCACTGTATCTATTAACCCACTGCTGTCACACTGTATCTGTTAACCCACAGAAGACAGTAAGAGAAACCTGCATGTAAACCAACATTTTTTATGTAATTCAGATAATTTATAGTATTTTTGCATAAATAATAATATGCCATATCAAAATTCTCTGGTTTCCAAATTAAAAAGTAGTATATAGCATATGCATAAATATTTTTAATATTAGCTGATAAAAAATAAAAATAACTCTAAATAGTCCAACTCACTCATTGAGGGCATGAGGATCTTCTGGCTTCCTGTTTTCAAACTCTAGCAGTTCGAAGAAACTTTGCATGTACCTGCAGAGAGATTTGGCACATATGCATCAGTATTGACTTCAATGTAGAGTATACCTGCCATCTTTCATTTAATTCGTTTTTATTCATCTATACTCACCATTTCTGCACCAGTTTGACTGACGGTTGACTAAGCAGTTTATCAGGCAGTAAATTCACCTCTCTCATGGTGTTTGCCAGACGCACCGGCAGCTCCTTACGAAGGAACATGTAAGATGTCTTCTCACATGCATTATCCCTACCTTCAAAACCAGAAAATGCAGTTAAAAACAGGATATGGGGAGGAGGAGGAGGGCCTGTTCACAAAGGGGTAAGTGATGAAAAACACCTCATCATCCATATCTGAAAACTGATAGCCAGCAATGAGCTGAACATTTATCATGGGGGTTTTAACAAAACAATATCCCTATAATATCATGAATAAAACTAAGGGCTCTTTAGAGAAGACATCTGTAGATCAGCACTTCTCTGTAATTCATAATCAAAACGTGGATATTTCCTTTTGGCAACTATATTAGATAAAATTGCACGTTTAAAATAGGAGCTATTTTATCATTCCTGATGTAATTTTAGTACGATCGTTTCTCTCTTTTGGACGGAAACTTTACAACTCATATCCATCCGAGTGACGTTTAATTTGTATTTGGCGCGCAACCTCTCACTGGTGACGCTCGAAAATTCTCGAAAATTTGTATTTTTTTACAGGCATAAAATTTTAACCGGCATCTCAATGGATAAACTTAATCCTGGAATAGCGAACAAACATATACAAATAAGGTGACAGCTTGCTCAAATGTGACTTGTATTATCATAGTTCGGGTCCGTTTTGAGATGTTGCCTTGTGAAAGCGAACCGAACCTTCACAATAATGTGCCATTAGTGTATTTGCTCAGTGGGCCTTAACATTTCATGTGACTAATTGCTGACTGTGAGGTATATAATCCCATTTGTCCTCAATTATAAACAGATTTTATAGAGTAAATTCCGTGCCTATTATTAAAGTGCTTAGAATGAATTTTAATAATGAACTGAACATTTTTTGAGGACGATTGACATGAAGCAATTGAGTAGCCTATATGACGTCAGCAAAGACTGAAAAATTATGACGCTGCGTCTGAATGACCAAAAGCTTTTCTTTTTCACACATACAGGATACAGTTGGCATCGAGTGTATGGCTCCTCTACTTCTGCAATCTACGAACGTAAACATAATATGTTTTGCATAGGGACCCAATCAAAATATAAGACTATAATCATGTTAACACTTCAAAAAATGTACATTAATACACGTGTCTGTGATTGTTTACATCCCCAAATGAACAATGCATTTACATAACGTTTATTAATTTCTATCAAGACAGATTTTTTTTACACAAAACTTAAGTAAAAACAAACAAACAAACAAACAAACAAAAAATACTATGTTATACAATTATTATTTTCTAAAGGCGAACAACATATCTACGTAACAAGTGCTATGTCAGTGACCGTCAACACTCGATGGATGCGCGCGCACTTACCAAATTCCAGAAACTGCTTGATTGACAGGGGCGATGGTGAAAACCTGGAATAAAATTCTATCTTTGGTAAATTGTTCGTCAGAAGAAATGCGTACAGTCTCATTGTGGGAGAAAAATTGAAAGCGACCCAGGCCAGCCTGTTTATATAAAATTATCTCTAGAATAAGATTATGGAAATGGGATCCTCCATCGGTTACGGCAGACCTTCGTATCCGAACATAGAGCTCCGTTTGAGATTATCGATATATTGGGCCACTGCATTAAAAACGAGTGTGTATTTGTTTTCTAGCAAGGCCACTGAATAACATTGTTGCGCTTAACAGCACGTACACCACCACAGCGCGCACACAACCGACCATGATTTCAACAGAGGTCACTGTGATTGGCTGACAACAACCCGGAAAAATAGCGAGCGTTCTGCGATTGGTAAAATCCTTTACCTGAATACAACGCCTGTCATATGGTTTCAGTTAGGTTGCTTAAGCCAGCGTGCAGAATGTTTTATTTACATAATTTACATTTTATGTATGTGCACATTTAATGATATAATGAACCATTCCATTTGAAACCTTCAGCAAAAGCAAATGTAATACAACGAGGTATAGTAGCGTACAATAGCCAACAACTAAAGCTCAAAAATAGAAACAACAATAACAACAAAAAAAAAAGAACAAAAAAAATACGAGTAATTTACAAACTGAAAAAAACTCACTCATCAACATAATATATTTTATTGCGCTTTTTACAAATCTATATATAAAATAATTTAACGCATTAGTATATCGCAACCTTCCATTATTTAAACACCAGAAGTAGTTAACTTCTTTTTGTCAAGTCACATACACATTACTTGATTGGACTATAACCTGGGCTGAGGTTTTGACACGTCACTAAGGTAACACCATCCTGCAGTGATTCAATGTGTGTGCTTTTTAAAAACTGTGTCTTAGAGTTGGAAAATGGATGTTGTCAAGTACCGAAAAGTCCTGGAGGAAAATGTACTGCAATCCTCAACTGATTTGTATGGGACTTCTTCTTTAATGGCCATTCATGAGTATTATCGCCACCTACTTTACAACATACGTCTTGCATGGGTGATGCGTCTGCAGTATTTTTGTGAGTATGCAATACTCCCCTGCTAGATCCCATGCTTCAGCTGGCACTGTGTGTTCAGCTCCTCCTCCAGCGTTCACACTGGGCTTCTCAAACTCCAGTGCAGGGCAAAGCACTACCATCCATATTGTTTTCTATGCCCTAATCCTGTGTTCTGTAAAAATGAAAAAAGTTGAAGAAGAACCTTACTTGGTTTAACCTGTTCAACCCATTTCAACCCTATTATTAAAGCAGTTAATTCTGCAGAATATACAGACAGTTTCTTAGTTAATTTCAAGCTGATCCATATTTTATATTTAGGGACAAACACACCTATTCCAAACTTTTGACTGATTGTTTTTTTTTTTAACCATCTGTGAACACCTGTAAGACTGAATAAAATTTATCTCTCAGAAAAGCACTTACTTCACCTCCAGTATTATATCCTTCTTCTGACTTTTTCTGGGCCTCTAATAAACTCAACAACAGGTTCTGGAACCTTCCACAGTGGAGTACCAGGCAAAGGCAAATTAGGACAAAAGATTTCCTTTTTGGTACCTTTTATATTCATAACAATCCTCCATAACTATGTGGGGACGGTGACTGTTCAACACTCCTTGAAGATCTCCTCCTCCCTACCCAGCATGTTACAGCTAACTTTTTTTTTCTCAAGTCTAGTGTCATCTCTCCCATTTCTTTGCTCTAGACTGTATGAGATCCAGCTTCTTCAAAAATGACATAGCTGCAGCCCCAAATACCATGCACCCATATCTATACTAGAGCGTATTGGAGCTTGGTGTACATGTAGCCCCCCCAGTGATAACTGGCAATTGTATACATCCAATTAATTACATTTTTACACTTCTATTACCAGGTCAGTTTCTCATCAAAGCACAGACCAACATATTTGAATTCTTTCACTCTTTCTAGTGGTTGACCAAATAACTTCGGGGTCATTTGATCCATACACTTTTTCCTTGTACAGATCATATATTGAGCCTTTGGTACCGAAAACTTTAACCCGCAATACAAAGACAATTCCTCAACCTCTCTTATTGCCTCCTGTATCCTTTTAACTACATTTATTAGATTCCTGCCTCTTTTTCGTATTGCTCCGACATCCGCATATAGAACCATTACCATATCTGGTTTAACTCCGTCAAACATATCATTACTCATTCAATAATACAAAATTGGGCTAATTACACTGCCCTGAGGGGTACCATTTAAAATATTTTATGAAGCTGATAGTTCCTCTCCAATTAATTCGAAATGTACACTCAATTAAAAATCTAGTACCCAATTATACATTTTTCTCCCATTCCAATTTTATTCAATTTAATCAAAAGTCCCTCCCTCCATTAAGTATCATATGCCTTTTCAATCTAAAAAAAATGTTGCAATTAGATATTCTTTCATTATAAGAGCTTTTCTTTTTTTACTCAAATAATACCAAGGTATCAATTGTAGACCTCCTTTTTCTAAAAATGGTTTCCCTGGATTGACTATTGAGATCACAATGGCACTTTTCCAAGCTTTAGGTAGGATACCTTCATTCCATGTAATGATTGTATAAATTCAGTAACTCTTTTATAGCTAACCGTGTCTTTCCCTGGCACTGTATTTCTTGAATTATTGATAGCAATCATTCATTCAAAATAATGAAACTCAAAGTCCATTATACTATTAGATTCCTGTTTTGTCCTGCAAATATTATTGTGTATTTATTACTTCTTGTCGTCTTTTTAAGAATTTATCATCTACATTTTCAATGCTGTGGGCTTTAGCAAATGTTTGAGCCAGTTCTGCATTCTCCTTATTTGTGATAGCCACCACTCCATTTTCTTCAATGACTGGAGTATTTCTGAAGCTATCATTACCATTCAATTGCCATGTGCCAGACCACATCCATTCCAGTCTCCCTCCCAATTGTACTGCAGAAATTCTGCCATGCCTTTCTTTTTGCTTTTTTAATTACCTTTCTTACAACTGCCCTTTACTTTTGATGACCTATAATTGTACCTTGGGATAGTGTTCTTTATAGAACTTGACATGCCTTATTTCTTAGTTGCTGTTGAGCATTCCTCTGACCGCCAAAGTACATTTCTACCCCCATGCCTTTCAACAACAGAATTCACTGACACTTTGAATTTCTCGCAGTTTGTTTTTTATACCCCCATCTTAAACCACGATCAACATTTTTATGTTGTACTGTATTTTTGATTTAGCAAATCACCAGAAAGTGATCACTACCCATATTATATTCATGTGTTAACCATGTGCACTTACCAGCTAGAGCTGCTGAAGCTATTGTGAGATCCAAGCTTGATGTTCCACCTCTTGTTAGATCTGCATCCTTGTTGGCTTTCCATCATTTAAACATACCAGTGAATGTTCTTCCATAAATTCCTCTACTATTTTTCCATTATTGCCTGTGTGCCTATAAACTATTATGTGCATTAAAATCACAACCTTATAATAATTGTATTCAATATATCACCCATAGCCTCATTAAAATATATTTTATTTAACTCTCTACATGGTACGATTTACCATTTTAACCGTCCCCTGCACTTCTATACTTAAACATTATATATCATTATCTCTATATACACTTCTATATGACATTTTCTATGATACGGTAAATGTAGCACATCCTCCACTTCTTTAATTTTCTCAGTCTTTCCTTGCTATTTCATAGCCAGTTATCTTAAAACTGAGGAAGTTGTTTAGCCATGTTTCCTAAACACAAATAACATCTGGAGACTTATCAATTTCCATGATGTATTTCTTAAATACTTGCCCATTCGCTATCAGACTCCTGGCATTCCAATGAAGTAATAAAAAAGACATAACAATATTATATATCAATACTTTGAGGAGTATCAAGGACAGCAGTTTTGCTTCCTTCATTTACCCCTTCTTTTGAATTAAAATATAATATAATAATTTTATAATCAACCATGGAAAAACCACATATTGGTAGACCACTATTAGGAATATTGGGGGGGACATGTCCCCCTCAATGTCTATGGTAGTTATGGCCCTGCATGTGTTAAGGGGTACCCCTGAAATGAAATGACCCTTTTGTTTTTCAAACTGGTTTCAGAACAGATTATCTTTCCACCTTCCAGTGATTTCATTTTTAGAATCTTTCTTTCTGCTTCTCATCCTATCATTTAATCAATACCCTTCCATTCCTAAAACAAGATACTGCTTTTACTAATCCTATTTCTTTCTCAATTTCTTTCGATAATTTAGCAGGATGCATTTGTTGTTCTGACTGCTTTACAAAAGTGATCATTACTTTGATTTCTCTTTCATCTACCTCTTTTACTGATCTATTTCTTTCATTCTTAGATTTATTACTAACTGCTTGTTCACAGTCAGATCCATCACCCAAGCTGTTTCTTTTTTCCTTTTATTATAGCATACTTCCTGAAAATCCATATCCTGGTCATTACCATCTTCCAAAGTATCATCCCACACCGCCAAAAACAAAAGACGCTTCCCAAAACAGCTGCAACGGCAGTTCTTGCTGGATATCGAACAAACTGCTTCTTCTTCTTGTTTAATGGCCATTCACTCCTCTGATTTGGGGCTTGAAGGGATAGTTCACCCTAAAATAATCTTGTCTTTTACACACTCTTATTATGCATCCCAGATGTTTATGACTTTCTTTCTTCTGGTGGACACTAACAAAGTAACTAAGTAAATTTTTTCTCACTAAAAAAGTTTTACATTAAAAATGAAATTAATTGTAATTTTGAAACATATGAATAAAATCATGAATACTCACACAAAATGAGGACTGTGGTCATATCAGTAACCTTATGAAAGCCATTTAAATCTACAAGAAGAGGGTCCCCTCATGGGGGCTGCCATGTTAGGATTACATGACCAGCCAAACACTACTCAATCTCAGTAACCATCCTATTATTTGACACTTTCACTCATTAATTAAATCAATCATGGCTGACTGTGAATAGTTAATTTATACAATGGCATCTGTAATTGAAAACTATTGATTTTGAATGATGCTGCATCCACTCCACTAGGTGGCAGTGTATGTCCAAATGACACTAACAAAAAAGTCATTGAATGCACCTTTAAGCTCTGTAGGTCCTCACAATGCAAGTGAATGGGTACCAAAATTTTGAAGCTCCAAAATGCAAATAAAGGCAGCATAAAAGTAATCCATAAGACTTTGGTGGTTATATCTATGTCTTCAGAGGTCATATGATAGGTGTGGGTCAGAAACAGATCAATATTTAAGTCAATTTTTTTATATAAATCTCCTCCCGGACCAATAGGTGGTGAAATGCACAAAGAGTGTGAATCGTCAAAAACAAAAGAAGAATGCGAAAGTGACAGTGGAGATTTATGGTACAAATTGACTTAAATATTGATCTGTTTTCTCACCCACACATATTGCTTTTGAAGACATCAATAACTTTTACACTGCCTTTATGTCCTTTTGGAGCTTCAAAAGTTTGGTACCCATTCACATGCATTGTAAGCACATACAGAGCTGAGATATTCTTCAAAAAATCTTTGTGTTCAGCAGAAGAAAGTCAGTCAAACACATCATGGATGTCATGAGGTGAATAAATTTAAATTTGACTTCCTGGGATTATTTGGCTTCAAACCGAAGAGTATGTTAAAACTAAAAGCAAAAGGTGTACTCTTCTGTCATAAAAGTCAAACCAATCTGTGAAATTGTTATTCACAAATGGTCCAATACATATAATTCATTGTTCTCAATTGCGCTACAATACATGTTTTACATCAATGGACACGTGACTGTTCCTCATGAATACTGCATCAATCATACCATCAATCTACCATAAAAAGTAGATTATATATATATATATATATACACACACATTTATTGTGTTGCCTGTCAGTCATTTGTGTAGATACATTGCATGATTATTGGACAAAACAGTATGAAGATATAGATTTGAAAAATAGCATAATATAGGAAACAGCAACATACAGTAATCCCATTTAATCTTTTTACAATTCCAAAAGTCCAGATGTATCATTAAGCCATATAAATGACTATCTCAGTTCATCAGGATTATGGACCATGATGACTCATAGGATTTATCAATGCTTTTCCCAACAACAACAAAACAAAAAACAATACTGGTGTCCAAGCATCAAGTAAGAAAGTTACATTGTAAGGAAGGAACAAAAACATAAAACAGCATTCAACTAGCTGCTTGGATGTTGCATTGTGACCAATACAAAGCTGATCATTTGAGTTTTATGAAGTATAAACTTCAAAATCAGTGCCTTTGAAGTCATGATTGATACTCAAATTCTTTGGCCCATTACCTTGCAGTAATGTCAATAAAAACTGATTTGGCACAGTGTATTATACACAAGCATGCACTTATATATAAAAGAAAATACAAAGATAATGACCATCATTGTTCACAATTTACTCGGTGCAATTATGTCCTCAAACATTCTATAATCTTATTCACATGCAAGTTTGGGCTCTGCATGGGAATGTATAAATGTGTGGTTGGAATGAACTATAAAGAAAATAAGAAGGTAGAAGAAGCTTTGAATTCAGATACAGATCTTGCGGAGGATTTTAATACGTTTTGTTCAAGATTTGATGTTCCTGATATAAGTAGGGAAATTGTTTTTTAAGCAATAAGTCTACAGAATTTTAGCCATGACATTCATTTTAATGTACAAATGGTTGTTAATTCATTTAGGTGCTGCAAAGCTAGGAAAAGTCCTGATATAATTGGGAGTTGTGTGCTCATACATTATGCCAAGCAAATAAGTCCTTTTTTTACATATATTTTTAATTGGTCAGTTTATCAGCAGAGGGTCCCGAAGTTATGGAAACAGTCCACTGTTGTGCCGGTGGATAAAAATTGGCAACCTACAAATATGTATCATTATCGGTCCATGGCTCTGATCTCTTTAATTATGAAATCATTTGAGAGACTGATAAAACATGAGATTCAGGTTAATTCAGGTTAAAATTCCCTTGCCCCACTGCAATTTGCCTATAGAATTAGAAGGGGGGGGGGGGGGGGGGTGTATGGTTAATGTTTCTAAACTTTTAATACTATATTCATCCACACTTGTTAGTTCAGACTAACGTATAGATCATTTTAGTGTAGACTCCAACTTGGCTATTTGGATACTGGATTTTCTTACGGACGTGACCCAAAGAGTTAAGAGTTAATGACTGTGTGTCTGGGGTGACTGTAACATCAACTGATTCACCCCAGGGGTGTGTACTCTCACCTCTTTTATACATACTTTATACTGATGATTGTCGTAGCACGTTTATGGATCGGCATAACCTCAAATATGCCCATAACCTCAAATATGCCCACGATACTGTATTGGTAAGTTTGCTGAAGGAGGATGAAATGTCTCATGGTCCTGCTGTAGAGTATTTTTTATAGTGGTATCAAGATGCTTTCTTAGAGTTGAATGCTTTTAAAACCAAGGATGTGTACTGATTTTAGATGGCAAAAATCTGCTCCTGCAAATACTCAAATCAATGGTCAATCCATAGATTTAGTAGACAACCATAAATATCGAGGGTACTATAATTGACAGTAAGTTGGCCGTTGAAATGAATACAGAGAGTCTGTGTAAGAAATTTTATCTATGCCTCTTCTGTCTGAGAAAACTGGCAAAGCTTCGGATTGATAGGTCATTGATGACTCTTTATAACAGAACCTATATTGAGTCAGTACTTACTTTTTCTTTGCTGGTTGGTTTGCATCATTAAGTGTAAAACACAAAAATGCATTAACAATGATTGTTAACACTTGTGGTAAAGTCATTTGAGTTCAACAGATACTGCAATTCTTTTCTACTTCTACGACAAGCATATTGAGTAAAGTTCAATTTATTCTGTCTGAGAGTGCCCATCCTCTCTATCATGCTTTATAAACCCTACCTCTATGCACTCTCTATAGAGTTCCCATAGAAAGGTCAAACGGATATAAATTCTCATTTATTCCTTTAGCCATTTCAAGGCTTAATTCACAGAGGAGATAGTAATTAAAGCTTTTTAAGTTTTGGAATATGATTTATATTGTGTTTTTTTATCGTATTGTTTGTATTGTATGATGTTTTTTGGTTTTGTTTCGTTTTTTGCCACTGTAGTGCAAACAATTGCCCCTCGAGGACAATAAAGTTTGAAGTTTGTTCTTCTCAGACAATATCCACAGCATTTTTGGAAGAAAGGGCAGTCTTTGACTCTTCATCACCGTATTCTTCTTGTCTGGGGTCATACTGACGTCTATATAAAAGGCGAGTCACTAGTGTAATGATGAACATCTCTACGATCAAAAGCTGCTGACTCATCACTGCAAGAAGAAATTGAGAAGTTATGTTTAAGAGTCACTGATGCCAGAGAAGTGGGTCTAGGCATATTAATCCAGTGTTAAAGGAATATGACAGGTTTAATACAAGGTAAACTCAATCGACAGTACTTATGGAATAGCACGTTTAGATCCATGTTCTTACACTGTTTATGCTTACTAAATAAAGGCCATAAACAGCTAATAAATAACCCGATCGGCACGGGTAGAGTTTTGCCCATTATGCAGATTTTGCGTGCCATGTAATCACCTTACCGGCTCATCCAATGTGCGCACGTGTTGAGCGCATGCCTTTTCAAGGTTTGACATCAAAAGTAGAGAATAACATGATTATTTTAAATGTCATGTAAACGCAGATTTCTTGCCTTGTCAGATTTTTTAAATAAGATGATTTTAGAGAATAATCAGCATATTGGTGTGCATGTAAACGTTCGCATTGATTAACACAAAAATAGATTTTGACTTGCCCCTCCTTTTCTTAAAAAAATAAATAAATAAAAGTTCCAGTGAGGCACTTACAATGGAAGTGAATGGGGTCAAACGTAAAAAAAAAAAGAAAAACTCACTATTTCAAAAGTATAGTCACAAGAGGTAATTTAGTGTGATAAATTCACTTACTAACATTTTCTGTGTAAAGTTAGAGCCAATTTTAATCTTGTCAACAAACACTAAAATGACAACTTTACAGCTCAAATAATACATGAGTTTTAACAGAAGAATTAATATAAGTGCTTTAATATGCTTTAAATAATGCTTTAAAAAATTGGCCCCCATTCACTTCCATTGTAAGAGCCTAACTGTAGCTTTGATTTATTTATTTTTTTTAAAGGACAGACGGGTCAAAATAATTTTCTGTGGAAATCAACATTATACCACAAATACTGTTGCTTTGTTAAAATAGTATTGAATGGTATCATCTCCTTTTTGGAGCTTTTGGAGTTCTGGTCACCACTCACATGCATTGTTTGGACCTACAGAGCTGAGATATTCTTCTAAAAATCTTTGCGTTCTGCAGAAGAAATAAAGTCATATACATCTGGGATGGCTTGAGGATGAATGAATGATGAGAAGTAAACTTTTGGGGTGAACTAACTAACTATTTGTAAGCAACCAAGATCCATCCACTTTTTGGACTAACACCATGCCATGTTTAGCTGTCTAAAAGTACTCACAGTATCCTCTGGCCTGGGAGGTGTAGGGTGGAGCACAAGCAATAGTGCCATTGAGTGCCAATATGTTGATGATGGCAGTCTGCAGCTGGCTGAGAATCAGCAATAACTATGGGCAGATATAATCATTGAATCATGGGCAATATTACAAATAACAAAGCGGTACAATTTGAAATTGTGAGGCACTTCTAAGAATAAGTTAAAACACATACCTGATACATGGCATATTTAGGGATGATTTTAAGGGTGCGTAACGCCACTCGCACATGCATGAACATGATTGCAACAGGCCAAAGTGCAACAACAAGGAAAAAGCCAAGAAATGAGTTTATCCAAATGGCTCCTCCCTGTATTGCCACCTATGAACCAGAACTTTATTTAATCAATTAAATTAAACAACTTCTAAAATGAGTTGCATTATCTATACTTACTTCAGTTCCATTAAAGTTGCCGTTAGTCCAGAGGACAATGGAAAGGATGGTCAAGACCACTTTTAACAGAACAAATTGAAAGGATCCCAGTTTCAATATGAACAGAGACCGTCTGAAAAAGCAAGGCACAATTTTTTTACAGAAAATGTAAAAGTTACAGGTCATATCATCCCACCCACAAATATCGCATGAAACAATTAAGATTCCATTACATTAGACATAAAAATAGGTTTAAACCTTTTGAGTTTGTTAATTAAATTCTTGCATTTCACTGATTATACAGCCAATGGTTCTAAGTGGTTCCAACCGCTCCTTTCTCCAAAGGGATTCAATGGCCCTGAAGTGCACGTTTACATACTAACAAGCACAATAGAGGCCCCATATTTGCAGAAGAGTTGAATGGCCTGGCATGCATTCACCCTCACTAGTTAAAGATACTGACAATTAATGGCCAACTGGCCCAAAATGCAGATACAAATGACAGTGCGTAAAGTTTATTTTGCAGGAGCAAGAACAACTCAAGTTTGCTTCTGAATATATAAAAGTACAGAGTAGTTTTTGAATCAAGAGACTGGCAGCAAATTTTAAGGTTTAATTACCGTGTGACAGGAATGTCTGGCAGGCATGGGCAGCAGCAGCAGCAGGGTCCTGTGCTGATCTTAAATGCCTTTTTCTCAGTGTACTGCAGAAGTGCATTGTCACCTCCAAGCTCTTCAATCATAAGAATCAGGAACTTAAAGATCACAATTGCAAAGTATCTGCCAATTGAGTGAGAAATACATAATGAATACCTTCTTCATCTCGCTTTATATATCTGCATTTCTCACTTGCTCACACACACACATATAGCTGAAAGAACTTATTTTGGTAAAATTCTGGACCCTGTTTTCTGTTCTTTCACCCACTTCAAACTAAATTTTGGAGTTTACAAAACTTAACTACATCTTATTAAAGGATGTTGTACCCAAATCGGAAAATTACATTATTGTTTACTCACCTTCATGTCATTCCATACTTGTATGATGTTTTAGAACACAAAAGGTGAATTTTGAAAAATATCCTGGCAGCTTTTTTTACACATAATGAAAATGAAATGGAACTGGGTTTGTCAAGCATAGAGATGACAAAAAGAAGAAGAAAAAAAAAACTTTGTGCCTTGAAGGGAAGATTATCAGTAAATAAAGACTTCAATTTCAAACAGTTTTTATCTCAAAGCAATAGTATGGCTTCAAAAGACTTGAAATATAACAGAGTCATATGGACCACCTTTATAATATTCTTATGGTGATTTTTGTCATTTTGGAGTTTGACCCAGTTTCACTTTCATTCTATGGAAAAAGTGTCAATTTACTTTTTGTGTTGCACTGAAGAAAAAAGTAAAATAGGAGACTTTGACAGAGGAGCCAATTTCAGGGGTACAACGTCATTTTTGAAGAACAAACCGAATGTTTGACAGTTACCGGATTACATATATCACATATACATTTTTATACATCACATATGAGCAGTCAACTCACGTGGATGAGGTCATGTCAGTGAACATTGTGGCTCTTGGAACCCACATGCCCAAACAAGACGTGGTAGCAAAAACCTGAAAAAGATAATGTCTCCAAAGTTCAAACTTAATACTTCTAATTACTCCTCCAGTCAGTATTGCACATATGAATGACTAACTGAACCACTTGCTTCAGTTTTCAGAGTACTGATAACACTCAAATTTCTCATGTCAGTTCCAAATAGTACTGTTGAATTATTAACAAAGCTTTTTAAAATACAGGACGTCTGGCAGAGACACAAGCGATAACAAAGAGAGCAGATAAATAGGAATGACTGGTAGATTAGATTCACAAACATACATAAAAAAGGATGCAGGAACAGATAGAGTAGATGGGTGTTTCTTCAACTTATGTTAAACTTTTATTAAAAGAAACAGAATAAACAAATAGATTTTTTTTTCAGTGATATAAACATAACATTGGTATTAGTAAGTGTTGGAAACTTTTGTTACTTATTCATTACTTTTCAAATGCCTTTTATGATTGAAATGAAATATGAAAGATGTAATGGGTCTTCTTTATAAAATAAGACAAATATCACTTATGAAAATAATTTTTTATTGGCAGAATTTCCATTCAAGCTGTAATTTTGTCAAATTATTCAACATCATGAAAATATAACTCACTTATGTGTATTTAGGATACAAAAATGCTAGCTATGAAATTAGCCAAAGCAAGACAAAGGAGCCTTCCATTTTATCTAAAAAAAATCAATGTCATTTCCATCTCAGAATGAATAGGAACTTCCAAAAATAAGTAAAGACACACAGGCCTGATACATGGAATACTTGGGTATGATTTTAAGGGTGCGCTATTACACTCTCACATGCATGAACATGATTGCATCCAGTAATGCATAAATGCCAGCTATTAAAGGGAGTTTACCCAAAAATGAAAATTCTGTCATCATTTACTCACCCTCATACCATACCAGATGTGTATGACATACCTTCATTTGTAGAACACAAACGAAGATTTTTAGAAGAATATCTCAGCTCTGTAGGTCGATACATTGCAAGTGAATGGTGATCAGCACTTTAAAGCTCCAAAAATCACAGACAGTCATAGTAAAAATAATCCATACAACTCCAGTGGTTTAATATATTTCTTCTGAAGTGAAGCAATAATTTGGGGTGAAAAAACAGATCAATATTTGAATATTTTTTCCTATAAATCTCCACTATTACTTTCACTTTAATGTGAAAGTGGAGATTTATAGTAAAAAAGGACTTAAATTGATCCGTTTCTCACCCACACTTATATCACTTCTGAAGATATTGCTTTAACCACTGGAGTCTTATGGATTAATTTTATGCTGCCAATATGTGATTTTTTGAGCTTCAAATGTCTGGTCACCATTCACTTGCATTGTATGGACCTACAGAGCTGAGAATTCTTCTAGAAATTAGAGAATTTTTCCTTTTTGGATGAACTATTGATTTAAATTAGCCTTAGCAAACAAAGAAGCCTTCCATTGTTATTCCAATCACAGAAAGCTATTTAACACCATACATATTTGATATGTGGCGGAATTATTCATGACTTTCTCCTATGATGCGTGTACAGTATGTCCATTTTCAACAGTGTTAGTGGACAAATAAATGAGTGATAGTGTGAAAAGTGTATTTGTTTATTTTAAAAGTCCACAGGGTCAAAATTGTCCATAGTTAAAGAAACAATATAGTTGGAAACTCTAAACTCACCGGAGCTGCTCCAGTTACCCATATGATTATACTTTTCTTGTGTGCGGGTACTTTCTTATAGATGTAGATGCATTCTTCAATGAAAACCAGCAAGGACACTGTGACCATTAAAGTCAGCACAGCGAAGAGAACTATGCCAAAGATGTCCAGCTCTGAAGAATAGAAAATACTTTCATCAAACCCATAAGTCTATCGGGTGTTACATGGTAGTAAAGTGATTGTGGGAATATATCATTATCATCATTTATTAATACATACACATATTTTAAGATTTTAAGATTGCTTTAGACACCAAGACAAATAAAAATACCCGATTTAATCTGAGAAAGACATGTAGTAAGGCGTAAAAGGATTAGGAGATTTAATAGAAGAAAGCATTTACATATACATCTGTGTGAGGAGGGTGAGGCCGGGACATGAGTGCGCATGCTCGTCCCCCAACCGGGCTAATTAGCCGAGGAGAGGGGTAAAGTAATATTTAATGAAAACTTAAACAAAAAGACACACACACACACACACACGTAATGATTGTCCATGTGTTTCCAATGAAAGAGTTGGAAAATTATGTGCGGGTTTCATTCTGAACCTCAGGAACAAGCGATTTCCCAACTTTATAAAAAAACAATGCATGTTGCAATCGGTACGGGAATTTAAATCCCCTAAACATAAACTCTTATTCTTATTCCCCATTTTAATAATACACAAAAGACACTTTAAGTTTTACACATTATGCTTGAATGTAGTTTTATGGAGACCTGGTGGTTTTATTAACATGCATTATCAATCAAGTATTTGTCAGAAACACAATCTTACAATTCTTACAAGTGGTTTTAATATGAAAGCATCTGCTTTCACACATAATTGTTAATGTGTACACTTATGTAATCCCTGCTGTAATCTATACAATCGGTTTCATTCACAGCGTTTGAGAAAAGTAATGCAATGCATGCATGTTTAAAAAATATTTCCTGGAGGGTAACACCTATAAAAACTCATGTCAAGGTGCACTGACCGCAGTTACAACCACAGTATAATTAGCTATACCAATAACTGGGAAGGCTGCAAATAAAAAGGAGGGATTTCTTCAAGTATACAAAGGTGATACTACTTGTTTCATATGAGCATTATAAACATTTCTTGTGTGTCTCAAAATGTTTATTATAATCCAGAAAAAAAGTATTTAAATTATTATTCAGTGTAAAGGATAACCACAGTAGTCACAGTTATACCATTAAAGAGAGTGCTACAGTAAACCACCATGTAAAAAATATGGGATTATCAAACTGTCTCACCCTTACAAATTTACAATGGTAACAGTAAAACCAAAATAAATATATGGGTTCTTTATAAAGTGTATGAAGATGTCAGAATATTTATATCATTTTTTTAATTTAACTTTTTGTTGACAGTTGAGGATAATGCCAAGACAGGACAGTTATATTGTGGCAATGGTATTTTGACGGACGCTGTGGTTACCCCGGTCAATTTTAAGGACGAACAGCGTCAAACAGAGCTGTCCTAAAGCAAACAGATACAACTTTTAATAAAATGTACTTTACACTTTACAATAAGGTTCCATTTGTTAACATTAGTTAATGCATTATGTATCACGAACTAACAATATTGTTAACAGCATTTATTAATCATTGTCTGTGCTATGTAATTGTTCATTGTTAGTTCATAGTGCATTAACCAATGTTAACATATACAACTTATTATTTAAAAAAAAATAATGTTGAAATTAACATGAACCCAGATATAAATGGTGTAAAAGTACTGTTCATTGTTAATGTTAACTAATGTTGTCAATCAATGGAAACAAATGGAAACTTATTGTAAAATGTTACCAGAATTTACAATGGGGGCAATTTTGGGTGGAAAATAACATAAATTAATGTTACTCACGCATAATAACATCGATTGAGTAGGGAGGATCTTGCCTGCATCTCGGATCAAAAAGCGTGTTATTGGACCCGTCCATCTTCACAATCGCTGTTTATGTGCAAGATCCAGGTAAAAGTAAAAAAAACGTGGAAGCCCGACTGTCCTCACCACCAGTTTCTTTCTGGTGGCATGAAAGTGACTGCGGATAAACTAGATTGGTTTTACTAAACTCTGTACAGCAATAAAGTTGTCAGTGAGTGTAGAGGAATCCCCGTGAGCCAACACTTGTTAACTAGGGGCCGTACATTCACGTGGTAAATTGTTATGGATCCTGACCAATTACAACAAGGCTCTCTAAACACACAATGCGGTTGCGCAATAGAGTCATGCTCGAAACAGCTATAAAAGATTTTTGTCAGGAAAGAAAAGGCTTTGAGTGTGTAATGTAAAAAACTGGCGGTGCAAGACTGCTTGTGTTAGTTTGCATAAAGTCGGTCATGATTTTTGCATGTCAAATAACAGGAATGTTTACTCAATTAATAACTGAATAATTCATGGTAATTATGCAGGCAGATGAGGCTCATCTTTAAATAAAAAAGGATCACAGAATTAAAGGAATAGTTCACCCAAAAATTATGATTCTCTCATTTACTCAACCTTATGTTGTCAGTTTGTCCATACAATGCAAGTGAATGGTGACCAATTTTTCAAGCTCCAAAAAAAAAAAAAAAAAAAAGGATATAAAGGTTATACATAAGACTCCAGTGGTCTAGTCCGTCTTCTTAAGTTATCCAATCATTTTTGGTTGAGAACAGACAAAAAATTTAACTCCATTTGCACTGTACATCTTGCCATTGCAGTCTCTAGGCACGATCATGATTTCAAGCTCGATTACACTTCCTTTCAAACTAACCCTTTAAACCATATAACACCATATGAACAAATAACCATCACAAAGTGCTTTGCAGTACTTTTCCAAGTGCATTCTCCGAATATTCCAGAATATGCATGATCATATTTATATATCATTTAAAGTGGGTGGGACATGTCGATTTTATTTACTGTATTTTACGCCACAAATAATACAATCAAATAATGGAAAATTGGTATTAGCTACCCCACCACCATCCACAAAAAGAAAAATAAATAGAACAAAATGACAGAAAGCTTCTTTTACTATTTGAAGTGGATAGATAGATAGATAGATAGATAGATAGATAGATAGATAGATAGATAGATCGATCGGTAGGCCGATGGGTGGGTGGGTGGGTGGATGGATGGATTGGTGGGTAGATGGATGGATGGATGGATTGGTGGATAGATAGATAGATAGATAGATAGATAGATAGACAGATAGATAGATAGGTCGGTCGGTCGGTCAATGGGTGGGTGGGTAGATGGATGGATGGATGGATGGATGGGTGGGTAGATAGATAAGATAGATAAGATAGATAGATAGATAGATAGATATGAGTCATGTATATTTAGCTGGCATTCAGTTTTCTCAGAAGTTGATCTGCCTCATCTTGCCGAATGCCTCAATGCCTGCATTTCTGTCCACATATTCATTCATATTGTTGAAATCACCTGGGATGTATCCAAGTTGTTAAGACTTGAACTTCACTACTCTAAATGTGAAGAAACACGTGAACTGTAACTGGGAGTGTTTGAGAGTAACTAATTCATGCAGATCAAAGTTCACACAAAAGATTGACAATAAATGTATACATGTTCATAAAGTAGTGTGAAAGAAGAGTAGGAGTATGAAAGAAGAGAATATTTGACATGCCAAACTTGTAATATGCAAGAGTTGAATGGCCTCAGTGCTACTGAGCTGGACAGAGTTCAGGGTAAAGAACGGCCCTTGAAACCGTGTACACACACACACACACACACACACACACACACACATATTGTACAGTACACCAAAATGCAGTGGGCAGGATTTTATAAAAGGACATTTATTGTTACTTGTTACATATATGCATGTACTTAATTCACAAAATATCCATGTTAAATGCAAATAAATACATGTTATTCTTTGTACATTATATGTAACATGTATTTCAAATTATATCATTAAAAACAAAATTATAAACTCCAAACTTGCACATCAGTAGATCAAACATGTAATTGTTGACATGCAGTTAAACACAAGGTTTCAGTTTTTTTATTTTATTTTGATTGTAACAGAAAACTAAAATGCTACAAGGACAGACACAGTTCTTCATATTAATTTCATTATGGCTTCATGTTTACTTTAGCTTTATTAAAAATAAATATTTAAAGACACAACAAGTATTTGCTTACTGTAAATAAAGTAAAAATTATTTTAATGCCATGCTTTGAGGCAGGATCAAGATGCACCAATTCTTAATTAATATAAGACGGCTTTTCAAAAGAGCAATCTGTACCACAAGGGCCTTAACACAAAAAACAGCTAACTAAGTTGATGTATTATCACTGATGGTAAATGCTTTGTTTTACATACTCAATGTAAATAAATTATCCCGATTTTCTCAGCACTTAAACAGACACAAATGTCTGCTTAAAGGAATATTCCGGGTTTATTACAAGTTAAGGTCAATCAACAGCATTTGTGGTATAATGTTGATTACCACAAAAATTTATTTTGACTTGCCCCTCCTTTTCTATAAAAAAAAGCACAAATCTGAGTTACAGTGAGGCACTTACAATGGAAGTGAATGGGCCAGTCCATAAACATTAAAATAGCTACAAGACGTAATTGTTAACATGATTTTAGCATTATAAAATCACCTACTAACCTTTTCTATGAAAACGTACTGCCAATTTGTTGTAATGTCGACATAAAATGACCATAAAAAACATTATTCAAATAAGTTTACAGCTCAAATAATACACAAGTTTTAACAGAAGGATTAATGTAAGTGCTTTTATAAAATTATAAGCTTCATATCGTTGCCTTTAAATCTTTGCAAAAATTGGCCCCATTGAAAGTGCCTCACTGTAAACTACATTTTTGCTTTTTTTTTTTTTAAAGATGAGTTGAAAATAATTTTTGTGGTAATTAATAATATGACAAAAATGCTGTTGACTGCGGTTTACTTGTTTCGACAGAAATGTTTCTTTAAAAGTCTATCATTATTATCATCATTTATTTACCCTCATGACATTCCAAAGTCAATATGACTTATTATTCCATGGAACAGAAAAACATATGTTAGACATTGTTATCCCCACTTCAAAGCAATTTTTTTTCCTTACAATGAAATTGAGTGGTGAATGAGGCTGTCATTCTGTCTAACATCTCATTAGATGGGAAGCAAGTCATACTAGTTTGGAAAAACATGAGAGCAAGTCAAGGATGAAAGAATTTCACAATTGGGTGAGGAATCAACCTCTCCACTAAGATAATGCTTAAAATCGAAACTAGTTCAGATCTGTGACACTTAAGTTTTCCAGAAATGCTGCCATAAAGTTGACTGATAAAAATAAACATCTTAATCCATTTTCCTGTCGTTTCCTTTTTACTGTTGTATTTACTTGTTTTACCCTCATTTGACATTCATTTTTACAAAGTTTAACAGCATGTTCATCAAACACTCTAGAACAGCAACACTCTTGTGCCTGCGTCTCTTGATTTGTCGAAGCAGTTCTTCTATACATCAGAACACAAACAAAGTACACAAGGCAGCAATCACTGCGGTTTACTTTGTAGCACATAAATACACATCTGGATTTCCACACCAGCTCATTCAACAGTCATGGCTGACGTGTACAATTATTTAACACTGTGTTCCAACTCAACCAGGTTTACAACAAGTATAAACGCACAAAAAGAACAAATCACATTTACTGCTTTACCAAAGCACTTGCTAAAATGTATATTCTGAATCTAAAGAATACAAGAACAGCTATTAACAACATGTATAGAAAAATAGAAAGACAAAGAAAAAACAATGCATTGAGGATTGAGATGAACGTACAGTCTGGTGATACAATACCAAATATCACTGGCTCTGCAATCCTGTATTATAGTGTTGTAAGTGCACTGGCCAGTTCTAAAACCGCAGGAGGAACCTACAAAGTTTAGTGGGTTTCACGTCACAGCTGTTTCATTTGGTTTTCAATGTGACACTGGCTAAACAGCGACAGCAGAGAGGTATTACCAACATTTTGTAAACACAGGGCTATGGTATTAAGCCCTTTATTTGGCATATGTAAAGCGGCCAACGTGTGTACAACATTTCACACCCGAATCATCTCAAAACAATGAAAAAATAATAAGTCAACATACAAGTGGAGCAGCTTAAAATAATTGTTTTAGTCTTTTGTGGGTGTCTTAATGCCCTGTCACACTCTGTTGAACTGTGTAAACTTGTATTTATATCTTTAAAAAAAGAACTGAATGGAGTTTCAAAAGGGAAAACATTCCAAAAAAAATTCTTTAGAAGTGTGATTGAGCCATCTTGTGTTCCACAATGTTCTTCTACCCTTAAACTAAAGCCATCAACACTTATTCTGTAGCACACTGGATTCCAGACAAGCTCAGTCAGACCTTTCACTTGGTACAGATCTAAAAAAAAAAAAAAAGTGGTCTATTTTTCCACTGCCCTCCTCGTAAACAGCAGTTGGTGCCATATCTTGGCAGCTATATTGTGTTGACTCAGGATTGAAGAGCAGCACTGGTGCGTTTCTTGGTAAACACTTAGGGGACAGTTTTCTATCTGTATAAAATCTCATGCATGGTTGAAAATTCTGTGGCTGAGAAGTCTTGTAGGTCTGTGAAGGAAAGAAACAGTTTGCTGTGCAAAAAGATAGATGCAAAATGTCAGGTGTGCAAATCTCTGTGTTAAAAGAATGATGTTGCTACGCCGGAATGAGGGCTGAGAGCAATTTTACAAACTTGATGTAAAGGAGTGATTTGGGACTTTCCAAAAGCGATGGATATAGGAAAGTTTGCAGAAGCATTCAGAGAAAAGAGCTGTTTAAGGCATCAGCTTTGATGGCTGTGATTCTCCTCAACAGTCCCCAGTACTGGGAGTCAAAGGCACGAGACCACTGAGGACTCACTCCTCACCAGCTTCAGTCCTAGGAAAGGAAATTACATTAGCAAGTTCATACATAGTTCAAAGTTGGTCCACCAATCAGTGGTTAGGGTAAAATGATCTTACCTGGCTATGATTTGCTCTCAATGGAGATGGCTTCATTCTCATCTGAAAAGCAAGAGGAAAGTTCATTCTCAGAGGTTTTCAACTTTCGCTTGCTTTACTGGAGCACAGTGAGGTAATTTCAAGCATACCTAAAATTAAGATTTCTATCTTTTTGTGATCTCCTTCACTGTGGTAATCGTTGCCGAGCAGATGGTTTTGTGATTCACTAAAAGGCCTACATTGCTCAGCAGATCCATCTACAGCACTGAAGGGATGAACAACACAGAGAATTACAACTAGGCTGAAAGTTGGTTTTGCACAAACAGTGCCCCCTAACGATGATGAAATGGCAGCTCACCCTTTATCCGAAACATCAGGCTGGAGACATTCAGTAGGCTGCTCTGGATCAAAAGCGACCAACCGTGTAGGAAAAGAGAGGCCATCTCCCTGACTTTAACAGACAGACAAAAACTAGTTTTCTTTCAATTTATTTTTTCTAAAAGTTGTCAGTTGTACACAAAGTGATATTTCACCCAAAAATGTATTCATACCATACCAGATACGAATGACTTTATTTCTTCTACTGAACACAAATTAAGATTTTTACGAGAATATCTCAGCTCTGTGGGTCCATTCAATGCAAGTGAATGGTGGCCAGAATGTTGAAGCTCCAAAAAGCACATACAGGCATCATAAAAGTTATCCATATGACTCCAGTGGTTAAATCCATGTCTTCAGAAATGATATGATAGGTGTGGTTAAGAACCAGATTACTTTCAAGTAATTACTTTCAAGCAACTTTTTTCTTGAAAATTCTCCCTAGCCAGTCGATGGCGATATGCACGAAGAATGTGAATCACCAAAAAAAAAAACACCACCACTTAGGAGAGAAGATAGTGAAAGTGGAAATTTATAGTAAAAAAGGACTTAAATATTAATCCGTTTCTCACCCACAACTATAATATCGCTTCTGAATATATATTTCATATGGAATACGTTTATGATGACTTTCTATGGATATTGGAGCTTCACAGTTTTGGTAAATTCACTTGTTTGTGTTCAGCAGAAGAAAGAAATTCATACACATCTGGGTTGGCAGGAGGTTAACATTTTTTGGGAACTATACCTTTAAGTGTGATTTATTTCATAAAAATAACACACAAATATGTTACTGCAATTAATCAAGCCTCCTGACTATACGTTAATTCCATAATAAGGCATTTTCCAACCAAATGAGCAATTTCAATTTAAAGTACCACCTTTATGTTTTTGCGATTACAAGTCAGCATGGCAATTGGCGCAAACACAGTTGTACAGGAAACACAGCTGTACAGGTAACACAATTGTGCAGGCAACAAACCGACAGCTGTTGAAAGACAGCTGCACAGCGTATAGCAGTCTATGGATAGGTAATATGGCTACAAAAATAATTTCAATATTTTTCAGCAGGTTGACAATATTCTATATATACACTTCAATAATTATGTGTGTGTTTGTTCTGAAATGGCTTAAAAGTAATTTTTTTGAATTTGCATGGCATGTAATTAATTTTATAACATTTTTTTGATTGGTAACTCTTATCTTGTTATACAAATTTTATGTCATTTCGACAAACCAACATTTACAATAAAGAGGTTTTAAAATGTTTAACTTAACTTTAACTGCTAAAGTGGTGCTTGACCATGCAAGACTAGCCACCCAATGTTATGGTGGTTCAAGTTATTGCCAGGGCATTTCTATGCAGCTGCTAAGGTGTTCTGAGTGGTTGCTATGTTGTTCTGGCTGGTTGCTAAGTGGTTGCTTACTGGCCAAATTCAAATAAGTCCATGCCAAGTCTCTGATATTTGCAACCCTAGATATGACTGGGGTTCCTCCTTCTAAGAGTCTATGGAATTTTATAGCCCGTTGTATCATCTGCCAGGCGGAAAAGTATTAGCGCATCTCTCCTCAACAAGCCTCATGTTGTGAGGTATCATTTGTGTCCGTAGCGCAAACTGTGCAGGATAAGTTACCCGCCAAATATTAAAAAAAAATGGGGTTAGAGGTTTGTTCAAATACCTAACCCCAATATTAGTAGTGATGCTTGCCTTAGCAAGCGCCACTAATAAAAACACGTTACTCTTCAGACTCACCTGGTAAAGACAGGAAGTAGCCAGTACTTTTTCTGGTCCCCAAACACTTGAGCAATATTCTTGCTGAAGCCCAGGGAGAATCCATTTTTATCAGGGCCGTTTCTAAAGATTGGAGCTCTGAATGCTTCTGAATATAAAATGACAATCCAAAAGAGTTAAAATGCACAGATACATGGTAAAATGCACATATACATGCTATATAGTATATAATGCTTGTGCCCTGGAGCTGACGGTGTAAGATTTAAAAAAAAAAAAAAAAAAAAAAACAGCATACAGTCTTTTTAACAGTCTTTCCAGTCCAAACTAAATTAAAGAGGCTGATGGGGAAACAATCAGGAAATTGCTTCAAAGACAACACATGGACATTTGAATTACCAGTTTGCCAGAAATTTGTCTCAAAGTCTATCTTGCACACAGCAAGCCCACTGCTGTTGCTATGGCAACTACACAGATCACACTATCTACAAGCATTACTGCTTTGCATTCACAAAGCTTTTGGCTGTTTTAGAAACATGCATCTATTCATGCATGTGGACAACAGTACAGAGGTGAGTATGGTCAGGTTTGTTACCTATGGTGGACCTGTTTTTTCCCACAAGCCACAAGTGGTAAGTGAAGAGTGAAAGGATGCTGATGCAGAACATGGCCGCCACAAAAAAGAGAAACAAGACATGGAATTTGGCGTGAGACTCTGGCAGGTCAGTCTGAGAGAGGGGGGAGAGAGAAAGGAGAGCTGTGAGACAAGGATCAACAATGAGCAAGACATGGGCAACCACACACGACACTGACACAACCTGATGAGTATGATAGGGTCACAGGGGTTAAGACAACACAAAAGACACTGATCTTAACCTAATGCACTAACATTTACAGAACACAACACCATGAGGAATTACCTTTGGACAATTCTCTGCCGATTTCCTCCGGCAAAGCTTAGTTCAAACAGAGACAGACTGTTAGACACAAGGAGAGCACAGCAGGAGAGCAGAAGCTTATCAGACACAAGCAAGGAGGGACAACAAAAGCCACGTTTACACCTGAGGTTTAAAAGGTTTTGTGATTAGATCACTCACAGCCCACTCAGAGGAAGTCAACAATGCATCTGACCACAATGCATTTGCAATCAATCACTAATCTGTCCTGATGAGTCCCAGTGTGCAGAGAAGGACCATTATGCTAAAATGAGGCTAAAAATAACCATCCGACCGAAATTTTTTAAAAGCGCAAATACAGTCTCAAGACTTTACTGAACTTCTTCAGTATGCCTTATATCAACATGCAGTAACACAGACCGTATGTTAATGCAGGTACTCCACTAAAAACACCTGGGCATTCTGCTCAAAACATCACATTTGTGATTCAATATATTAGGAGAAATGATGCGCCACTTTTTGTACACTTTTTCTTTTTTGTGCTTTATCAAAATGCAATAACACATCGATGTAGTTTGATGTTTGCAGTAATGAAATCAGGTACCCTCCCCTCAAATTCTAAATACAAGAGGAGATGCATTTTAAATGCATATGTGGAGAATTCACTTAGAATGAATTGCGGCCATTAAAAGCAACGGTTATTTGCACGTTCTGTCTGTGCTAGTTTAACGCCCTATGCAGATCAGGCAACAGAGCAAACATGCCATTAAAAATCGCTGCTGAATACAATTTGCATGGGCTATTCAGATCTTGCGGGACAATTCGGAATGCTATATAGGGTAGGATGCAGCAGACCACCATTATCAGACACAATTTGGCAGGAGTGAACAGCATCGCTGACTACTGTAATCCAGACACCTGAATCATCTCTTTAACATGTCTAAAGTGCGCTTGACTACACCGTGCATCTGGATATAAAGCAGATTATAATGCTCTTCTCCATCATTTGATTGATCACTGCTGATATATTCAATAGGAAATGTACTTCTCTTTTAAATAAAATGTATTTTACCACCTGATTTCATCTAGCACAATGTAAATTACGGTGGGAAATTTTTACAAATGAATTGGCCTAATTTATTTGGAAAGGTGTATTTGCGTGGAAAGGAATGACAATTACTTTTTTAAATACTCAAAGACACAGCACTAGATTGGAGGAGGTTAGTGAATAAGACACAGCTTTTTGTGTTGAAATACCACACGCAAAAGTGCCGCAACTGTTTAGTAAATTCGCCTTGCATATTACCACCAAGTGTAAACAGGTTTTAGAAAAACTTGGACAGAAAAAGATAGGAAAACATTAACGAAGGAATGAGGGCAGCAGAATCGACAGATGAAGGTGAGCGAAGGCAAGTAGATGGGAAATACACTGACAGTTAATATGACGCTGAAAATAAAACTTTGTTCTATGCCTCATCTAGTGCATGGAGGAAATTCAGACAGGAAAACACTGATCTATAATGGGAGATTATACGTATAACACATAACGACTTACCTTTATACTACACAATATGGCAGTGAAAAGGTTTATGTACAAGGAAGAATTTTACACAAATTAATATGTTGAAAAGGTGATTAGACTTCTGCGGGATCTACTTACTGTCCAGAACTTTATGAAGTATTGTAGGACAGAGGCTGCAATGAATAAGCAGTAAACAAGCGAGTAGGTCAGGAACAGGATGAAGAACTTGTAGTTGGAGAATCCCACACAATTATTCACCCTTTGAAAGAGAGAGGGAAACATGAGATGTGAGCTTTGTGTTATAGATTTTGATATACTGTATGGTATAATGTATGTAAACTACATCATAATATTTTATTATAAAACAGGGGTCTTCAACGTTTTCAGGCCAAGACCCCTTGGTGGATAGAGAGATCAGGGACCAGAGTAGGGACCCCATGTTATATATCACATTAAATAAAGTGTTGCATTTTAAGACTGGCTTATAATAATACGCGTACCACATTGTCAAGATGCTTTGATTACACTCCAAAACCATTTAAATAATCATCATTGATGTACAGGGTCACATACTTCAGAGTACATTTCCATTTTAGTGAATACATTTTAATGTGGAAAGGACAATTAAATATTAGCTGAAGCTTTCTTAGTTTTGGTTGAGGTTGAAATATTATTGTATAAACACATGTTTTCATTTTATCAGAAAAAAAATGTAATAAATGAAACCTTAGTGCCAAATATCCCACATGTCACTCACCATGGACAGTGGTGATCCATCTTCAGTACGCACCTGTTTGTAAACAAGTTATAATGTGCGAGATCTTTAGCAATAAACATGTTTAACAAATCAAAGAAACCAAAAGTGAAAGTGTAAAATACATGTGAGGAGACACACTCACATGTCACATGCAGAACAATGATGACATCTGTCTGGTTTGATCACTTGGCAGCGGTCACAGTAACGAGCAACTAAAAAGGCAACAAAGCAAAAAAAAAACAACAATTTTTTGGTTAATCTAAATCATACAAACTATGACTATTTGGATGAGTATATAAAAAAGTATCTTCATACATATCCAAACTGAGATAAATATATTTTGTAAATGTTTATTAGCACAGGACTACCGTAGTTTCCATCTAAACAACGTTTTCTAAACAGGTCATCTTTAACAGACCGTAAACAGGACTGTTCCGAACAATTAAACTTATACGAAATTAAAAACACCTCTTAGTCAATACAAAGACTTAAAATGGCAATCGAGGGCATGACGGATGATCTCTGACCTCCAGCCCCAGTGCGGGTATAGACGGGCAGATTGCTGGCCACTCTCTTCAGGATCTCCTGCTGAGTCTCTGGCTGCTGTTCGGTCTCGTACTGCTCCTTCTCGGCTTTGGGTAGACAAAACTGAGAAACACAATATACAAGCTGTGACAAATCTGCTGTAAGAAATCTTGTTCTATTCAACAAAAGTAGTAGGTGATAATTATATGTAAACAAGTATTTATTCAATTGAAACTAACATACAACGGACTATTGTGTATATTTATTCAGTATATTGTCTTGTATAATGTGGAAAACAGATCAGAATTTATTGTTTGCATAACACAAATGTGGCATGTTACCATGGGTTACATGTACAAAACAAATACAAAACTGTTTGTTTTATACTTGCTGTACCTCTTTGGAAGGGTTGGCTGGTCTTGTAAAAATGGTTTTCCAGTAAGACCACACAAACATGATGAACAACAGGTGAAAGACAACTAGGTAGATGACTGAAAGGAACAGAGAAAGTGCCGTCTTTAAAAAGAAGATACTCTGCAAAAGCCTGAAGAGAAGTTTCCCAAAAACAGTCCAGAGTATAAATCTGTCTCTAAACAGCTGTTTTTGATTACTGAAGCAGTCTGACTGTGCTGGATGGCCTGTAGACAGCACAAATACGGATAGTATAAAGCCACAATAGCCTCAACTCTGACAACTGTGCTGTTTTCCTTTTCAAACAATCTGACATCATTAATCTTTGACCCTTGAAAGAAGTGTTCATTATGCTAGGTATATAATGTATGCTAAAGAGTTTTTGTGGTGTGAGAATTAATGAAGATAAATGGCATTTTATCTTCAGTAATATGCACAGCATTTGTCTGAAAAACAAGTAGTGTACTCACTTTTTTCACCAGTGCTGGAAATAGTAACTGCAGATGTTGCAAAACAGAAAAGAGATAGAAACTGTTTAGCTGACATGACTTGATTGTTTTTTGGAAACATAAGTGTGACATATGAACAAATTCCTGTCCAAACATGCACAAAAATACCAGAAGTGACTATTAAGTCAACTGAATGATGACTGTGTTTGCATTAAAGGAATATTCCACATTCAATACAAGTTAAGCTCGATTAACAGCATTTGTGAAATAATATTGATTACCATGAATGTTGACGTCCCCCTCCTTTAAAAAATAAAAATAAAAATCCAGCTCCAGTGAGGCACTTACAATGGAAGTGAATGGGGCTAATCTATAAATGTTAAAATACTAAAGATTTCAAAAGTATAGCCACAAGACATAAACAATATGTGTTTACATGATTTTAGCGTGATAAAATTGCTTACTAACCTTTTCTGTGTAAAGTCATAGCCAATTGTACAACTTCCTTGCCATTATGATGTAATGTCAACAAACACTAAAATTACTGTTAAAATTATGATTTAAACAACTTTACAGCTCAAATAATAGATGAGATTTAACAAAAGAATTAATGTAAGTGCTTTTATAAAATTATAAGCTTCACATTTCCACCTTTAAACCTCCAAAAATGCTTTTTTAAAGGAGGGTCAATTCGAAACTTTATGCAACAAATGCTTTCTATTGAGCTTATCTTGCATTGCACCCGGAATATTCCTTTCATTGCATAAACAAAAATGATGACAGAACTCAAAGAGAGGTAAAAAGGCCATCTTCCCATGTATAAAGTTGGTTTATGCAATTATTTCTCAAAATCAAGAAATTCACACGCACAAAATTCTCAGTTCTTCAAAAATTGTGGATAGTAACCAGGTCGAAACCCTTCTGGAAACGTCAAGAAAAATTGTATGGGTTTACAACTATAACACTAATGTAAAATATACTTTCTATAATAATAAACACCATGTTTTATATTCCAAGAGGCTAGATGTAAACACTAATTTACATATTCAACAGAAATGAACTGTACACTAAACTAATAAGGTAGTGAGCTTGTGGGCAAGCTTTCCTAATTTTCTACATTGTATACAACATAAATTATGCTTCAACATCATGAGCCTCGCCGTTTTGTTGTTGTTTTCCCAATCTTAAATCAATAAGCTAATTACCGAGCTCATGTAAACAGATAATTAATTGCTGTTTGAGTTCAGGGACTTCCGGTCAGCAAGTGACGCTCGGGTATTGAAAATAATAAAGCGCACTTACATAGACACAGCTCCACCACGTACGCATAATAAGACCAGCACACCACTAAGGCAATAAATATCACTGGTATCCACGCCAGACCTCTCTGACAGCACCTCAATACATGTGTAGGCGCCATATTCCTTGACTACAAAAGACGGGAAGGAAGGGTTGAGATCCGTCCGTTCGTGCCCCACCTCCTCAGACGACTTGGCCCCGCCTCTTATTTGGAGTGACAAGAAAGGAAACGCCCATCTATCCCACTACTGCTCAATGGTTGGCTCATGGATATTAATGACTTTACGTGACATTCACCAGGAGGCTTTAACTGATTTGCTGAATAGCAGATGTTGGTAAATAGGCGCAAATCTACTGGTGAATCATCGAATCCTTAATTAATATTAATTATTGTACCATATTCAGCCCCGCCCTTTTCCATGCACCGCTCTTCCGATTTTTGTCATCTAACTTCCTGTTTGTATTGAGTCGCTCGAAATGGATTACGTGTGGGAACACAAAAAAATAATTTTCACCAAGAGTTGATGGTGTGGGTCTACAGCACCAGTTTACAACATGAAAATGCCAGTGGGGTGTTTTTTTCTGTCACTAAATGTTCGTTTACAAACACCCAGAGGTAAACTGGACCCGGCAGATCACATTCAGACAGCTGACACGCTGTACTTTTTCATAATACAAACGTTTAATTATTATACGTGTAATCCGCTTAATTTTTAGGTTTCAACTTGTTAATAATGTGTTAAAATGTGTAATATTAAAACATGTGAAAATGTGCTTTGAAATGAGAATGTGTTTAAATATAGTTGTACCTTCCCTACTCCGGGCTCAAACCGTCTGCTCACCTAAACTATAACGCTGGGTGAATGACATAAGATGGTTAGAAGTGTCATATAGAGTTTTTTTTAATGACTTTGTGTTGTCTCTAAGTTTCATGAGCACAGAGGCCTATTAGCAGGGCTACAGCTTGAAGGTAGGATCTTGTTTATTTATGAATGAAGTACTCGTTTTAAAATCTCCCAGGTCTGCTTCCAGTTGTTATGACATCTCTTTAACACTTTAAAATACTAATGAAAGCTTTTGACAACACTATAACCTGTAAATCCAATAATTACACTTTGAAATCAACATCACAAACATCTATATAGAGCCGCTAGAACGGAAGTACCGAGATAAAAGTTTCAAGATGGCTGCGTGCTAGTTTTTCTGGCATGTAAGGTGATTGTAGGATTCGTAATTTCACACCCAGTTTAGTCCAGACAGCCATCCAATGAAACAAGTCTGACAGGAAACACATTTTTTTTTCTTCAAAAGTACTTATTTGTTATTCAACACGTAAAGAGGCACTTTTATCAAACCACTAATGATCAAGATAATTTTGGTCAAATAAAAGTGACAAGACATGATTTTGGTAGCTTTCTTTTAATAATAAACATATTTCAAGTCGAAAAATACTTGTTTGAACAAAGTTTGCTTAAGTATAGAAAAAACGTTTCACTATATGGTAATGAAAACAATCAGACAATATAGGGTAAACAAACTTGGATCTTTACATACAGGCTGACATCTATTTGGTACAATTTAATAGAAAAAAATAATCTTTATGTGATGGGATGACACATTTACAATTACAGAGCATGTGGCTGAAAATAAAGCTACAAACAAAAGGTAAACTCAGTTCATGAATATCTTAAATCTACATTGGAATCCATTTACAGGTTTTATGTGCAGGACAACATACACTGCGTTAAATCGTATGCAATTCATCTGCCACTGATCAGGTTTTACAATCTTTTGTTCTCGCCAGATATCAGTGTAGTCGATGGTCAACAAGTAAAGAAAACACAGCACTCACAAGAGTGAAAGGGAAAACTGAACAGGACAATCTCAAATATCCCTTTATGGCATTCAACAGAGAAAATATACATGTAGACACACACACACACATACATATACTGTATATGTATAAAAATAAAGATCTGAGACACATTGTCTTTACCTCATGACATTTCCCTTTACCACCAACATGCCGTTTTATCTCTTGCCCCTCTTGTTGCCCGCTGGAGGCTTTTTAAGCTGTAGCAGTGGCCCACCTGTCCCAAAACCAGGAGTCTGTGTGTTGGAGATGCCAAAAGTCAGCCCAGCCGATGCGTTGATACCTGGGTTACTGAAATTAAAACCTGATGTGTTGGAAGTTCCAAACCCTGAGAAGAAATGAGAGGTTCAATTGTAGGTAGTAAAAATCTAATCTTTCTCCTCTTTATCTCAACTTTTGCTGCTAGCCAAAAGCATTATTGTGCATTTAAGCAGATTGGTCACACAGCAGCAAGCAACATTCATATTACAAAACATGCAAATGATACATTCTAAACAAACATTTGAAACTCCTATGCAGTCCTTGCCCTAAAAAATGAGGGCAAGTAAATGATGGCAGAGTTTAGGCATAATAGGAGAAAAGGGTGATTACAATAGAAGAGGAGTGGTTAGTGTTAATGAAAAGCAGGGAAAATGGAGGAGGGTGCTCACGAACACACCTGCGCTCAGGCTCCCTCCAGATGGCTTGCTAGAGGAAAACCCGAACGACAAACCTCCTGTTGCCACGCCCCCAAACCCAGGGCCACTACCAAATGCTGCCGAGAGACAGAGGTGGGCATTTAGCTGCTGCTACTAAATATACACCATAGTCAAACTCTCAGTCACAGGGCGGGGGAATGGAGGGCAGGTATGAATAATGAGTTACATTTAAGAAAGCAAATTAAGTATAAATACAAATAAAGTTGTAAAAAAACATGTTTTTTTTTGTTTTTTTATAACCCAACCAATGAAAACACTGATCTCTGGCTACATCTACATTAATTTGCATTTTACATTTGAAAACTGCATTGTTGCTTTTGAAACACTGTCTGTTCACACTGCCGTTTTCAACTGTTTCATCCCCCACTGAAATGTATGAAAACTCTTAAATCCCCTTAATGTGCATGCAAATCGCAGTCTCACATATGGTCTGAAATGCAAACTTCCTCATATTCTGCCACTGGACAGCAATTCAGAGTAAACTTCCTGATGCTTTTGAAGGAATGCAATGTGAAGGTTATATAAAGGAACATTTATCTTCACCAATGCCATCAAAGGGAATAGCAGGTAGAACACCACCACATGGGCCGCCATCTTGATTGTTTTGGGTTGAATGGATCATATGATTGCATTGCATGACAACAAATAAATCATAGTTTTCAGATATCTCAGTTTTCACTGTCCACACAACAATGAGAAGACAGCGTTTCCAAATTTATCCACTTGGGATATTGTTTTCGAAAAGCCCCACTTTCACTGTCAAAAGTGTGGACGAAAGAACAAAACGTAGCGAAAAAGACGCATTTTCAAGCTTATCAAACTTATCAGGCCATCTCCACACGTATACATTTTCATTTGAAAAGCATTGATTTTGCTAAATTTTTGCCTCATCCACATTGGAAGAGTTTTCCCTTCACCACAAATTGAGACTTTCGCTCTCTAGCACCACATATTTTGGAAAAAAAACCCATATTGTTAGGAAACGAGAAAACAGAGTTTAAGTCTAAAATATATTAATGTGTACATTGCCTCAGACTGAAAGAGTGTGATTTCTGTACCACTAGTATCTCCAAAACTATACTGCAAAAATAACAACCGTTTTCAAACAGGTTTCCCCAAACACTTCTGCCATCTTCAACTGGTTGGAAAAACAGATAGTCCCTTCCAAACTCATGCTATTTATTGACCCAATGTTGCTATGTCAAGTTGGGATCGAGATGTTCAAACAGAGTAGTTTCGAAATCACCAGTGTTTAAACTTTTCGGGCAAATAAATCTACAAATGGCTTAGTTATGTTGTCCCAAAATAATAGGATATCAGAAAAAGTATTTAAACATGAAAAAAACAACACATCACCATTATGATTCAAAATGAAAGCATTAGTGCAGAGATAGAAGTAAAAGGAAAGCTATATCAAAGTAAGTACCTCCAAGGCTGGATGAGCCCATGTTGGTGCCAATACCAGATGAAAATGAGGTGCCAAAACTGGCCCCCAGGGGTGCCTGTGGTCCTGGGACAAAGAAAAAGATCAGAAGAATTTACTCTCATGTACAAATTATCTCATCGATACCCTTTTTGTATAGTAAATCCACTTTTCAACATGCATGCTCAAAAACCACATGTTTGAAAGCATATTTTGGACGTAGTCCTCATTGACAGTGAGTGGCTCAGTGTTTTCTGTTCTTGTTAAATCACTTAAGTCTGCAGAAAAGCCTTGTCAGCGTATTCAAAATTACTGCTCCTAAAGATGTTGGATGTAGTCCAAAAGAGAAATGCAATATATGATAAAGTCATTAGATACGGCTCTCTCTTTAATGTACTAATGTGAATCCAGTGCACTTACCTTGGTGTCACACTAATGGCTTATTTGTGTAATATGTAATAATGTCTGTTTTTAGTTTTTGTGTCAAAGTCACAATTCAGGTCATAAATAAGGGATAAAATTACCCATTTCTTAAGGTACGTCTGCAGTAATTAGATTGACCTGCTGCTACTGAATGCGTAAAATGTGCTCCTGTCTCGTTTCCTTTTAGCTGGATAATTGTTTTATTATTATTTGATTGGATTTTAAATTTAGAGATGTGATATGTAAATAAATCAGCATCTCGAATGTATTATTGTTTAATCCAATTAATTAAATTCATTGACTTATCAGTCAAAAAGAAACAAAGACAAGGGCTTTACTTTAAAAAAAAAAACTGATTTATTGTCAACGTAAAGCAATTCAAATTACATTAAACATGAACAATTGACGACAACCCGATTCCTAATAACTATGGCATTAACACGTTTCAAAAAACGAATAATGATTAAAGCCAACCTGTGCCAAAAATGCATTTCAAACAATGGTTAGGCTAAATGCTATATCTAGTTCAAAAGGCACACCATTTTATATGCATCAACAAGCATCATCTAAACAAAAAAACAATCAAATTATAAATTAGATTATAGAATTGCCTTATGTTACCATTTGTAAACAACCAAAAATATTAAGCCCCATATTTGATGGAATAGCAACGTCTAATAAGTGTCAGACATGTCTATAAACAGACATCCTGTATAAGAGCTTTGATAAAAGTACCAACACACACATACATACACACACACAAACCTTTCTAAAAGATTTTTTAAAACTGGACATGCAGAAAGATAATTTGTTTGTATAGCAGATTGCAGATTAAAATAAAAACAAAGACTGTGATATCTTAATTTGCTATGGTCTGATTCTTAAAGATATGCATGTTGCAGGAAGTGGAAAGCTTATTTTCTCCAGCAAATTTCAGCCTAAGTAATTTGAAAAAGTGTTACAAAAAAGGTATTACCAACTCCACAATAAGAGAACGTGAGGAACTGAATTAAATCAGCCATGGCAGAGAAAGTTGAATGTAAAGATGAATAGCAGCTTTGAGCCACCAAAAGACCAAATTATATATATATAAAAAAAAAAAAACTGAACTTTGGCACAATTTTTCACTGTGGACCCTTAAATGTCCCATAAAGCAGCATGTTCACTCAAACTGAAGACTTAAAACACTGTAGCCCTTAAATAAACCGAGAATATGAATAACGCTAAGTTTCATCTCAAACAGACGTTAATGCAGTTTCTTGGGCTGATTAATTGAGACATTTCTTTAGTTTGACAATGCCTGGAATAATCTCAACTGGTGAGTGCATGTGTAAGTATACTGTGCAACTAAAGTCATGCCATTGTTTTAACGCACTACATATTTACGGTTTGTTTAATATGCAAAAGCACCCACAATAGCCTAGACTTTCTTAGGCATAAAGGCACAATTAATTTCCAATTTAAAAAAAAAATAAAAAAATGATCCACACCAGAAAACAATAAAATGGCAAACAAACCGAACAGTCAAATTGTCAATTGTGATGATTTTGTGATGAAAAAGCCCTTTTGATGTTTACTTATTCCTACAAAAAATAAAAAAAAATAAAAATTCTGTAACTGCATGATAATTAGCCTACATAGACTAAAAACTCAAAACAAAAAGCGTAACTCAATACGGTTACAACGCCTGCTCTTGAATGCAGTACAACTCTCCCACAACCTACAGTTATTGCCAGTGTGTCTACATGGAAACTACGAATGCAACCATGGTTACAGACAGATGGAGTATGTCACCAAAGCAAGAAAATCTTCAATCAAGGACAAATAAACATGAATTTATTGTATTATGAAATACAATAATTGACCAAAATGTGAACAGCCTCTAAGTCGGTAGCTTAGAAACTTCCTACATATATACGCTCATATATGCATGCATATGCTAACACCAGGACAGTCATGTTATTCTGAATAATCGCAACCACAAAAAGGAAAAAGAATATGCACTTGGGAATCAGCCATTGTCTTTCGATCGCTTAAAAAGGAATACTCCAGGTTCAATACAAGTTAAGCTCAGTCAACAGCATTTGTGGCATAATGTTGATTACCACAAAAATGAATTGACTTGTTTCTTGTTTTCTTTTTTTTTCAACAAATTGTGATAAATTGTTTACATTTTGTGGCAAATCTTTTGAAACCGAGTATTTTAATGTTACGGATTGGCCCTATTCACCTCCATTGTAAGAGTGTCACTAACAGATTTTTGCTTTTTTTTTTTTCTAAAAAAATAATGGTAAATTATGGTAAATCAACTTTGTGCCACAAATGCTGTTGATTGAGCTTTACTTGTGTTGAACCCTAAGTATTCCATTAACCAATAAGCACCTATGTCGCTGTGTGATGATGACTAAATGCAGCCGGTGCCAGCCAAACAACACTTCAGTCTATTATGATGGACTTCAGAGGATGAACTGATGCCAACTCCAACCATAAGACATGGGATACTTCATATGCCATTGTCTGGACTTTGAATTTAGGATGGACCACACCGAATCTCACCGAAATTAGCGTCCAGGTTGAACTGCGTTTCACATCCCTGATCTCTGCCTGCATCACCTCGGTCTATTGATGGACTACGATCTTATAATGGAATATATAGACTATCAATTGACAACAAAAGCCTTCATCAGCCAATTAACAAGGAAAATTGCATCAATGTGAACTTCTGCAGTTAATCCAGGATGGACTTCAAAGACATTAGTCATTAATCTTACAGTTCATACAAAATCTTTGTTTAAACGCTGACCCTTAACACTTAGTTTAATAATTTTAAACCATGACTTGAACTATACATAAGTAATATTTACATTATTTTCAAGATGTTAGCCAGAGGGGAACTGGCACCCACAGCGAGTCTGTTTTCTCCCAAGGTTATTTTTCTCCATTAATCAAGATCTAATGGAGTTTTGTTCTCCTTGCCACAGTCACCTTCAGCTTGCTCACTGGGGTTATTAATACATTTATTATTTAATTACTTATTTTTAAACACGATTAACAATCGTATTTTATCTAATTTCACAATAATGATTCATCAACATTATAGACATTACAGTTTTATCTAGCTATAATACTGATAAAATACAAATAAAAATTTACTTTTTATGTTGTTTAAATACACACACACACACACAGCATCCAGAAATTATTCACAGCGCTCCACTTTTTCCACATTTTATGTTACAGCCTTATTCCAAAATGGATTAAATTCAATATTTTCCTCAAATTTCTACAAACAATATCCCATAATGACAATGTGAAAAGTTTGTTTGAAATCTTTGCAAATTTATACAAAAAATAAAAATCACATGTAAATAAGTATTCACAGCCTTTGCTCAATACTTTGTTGAAGCACCTTTGGCACCAATTACAGCTTCCAGTCTTTTTGTGTATGATGCTACAAGCTTGGCACCCCTATTTTTGGGCAGTTTCACTCATTTTTCTTTGCAGGACATCTCAAGATCTATCAGGTTGGATGGTGAGTGTCTGTGCACAGCCAATTTCAGATCTCTCCAAAGATGTTCAATCGGGTTCAAGTCTGGGCCACTCAAGGACATTCACAGAGTTGTCCCGTAGCCACTCCTTTGTTATCTTGGCTGTGTGATTAATGTCGTTGTCCTGTTGGAAGATGAACCTTCGCCCCAGTCTGAGGTCCAGAGTGCTCTGGAGCAGGTTTTCACCAAGGATGTCTCTGTACATTGCTGCATTCATCTTTTCCTCGATCCTGACTAGTCTCCCAGTTCCTGCCGCTGAAAAAGATCCCCACAGCATGATGCTACTACCACCATGCTTCACAGTAGGGATGATATTGACCAGGTGATGAGCGGTGCCTGCTTTCCTCCAGACATGACGCATGCCATTCAGCATAAGGAGTTCAATCTTTGTTTCATTAGACCAGATCATTTAGTTTCTCATGGTCTGAGAGTCCTTCAGGTGCCTTTTGGCAAACTCCAGGCGGGCTGTCATGTGCCTTTTACTGATGAGTGGCTTCTGTCTGGCCACTCTATCATACAGGCCTGATTGGTGGAGTGCTGCAGAGATGATTGTTCTTCTATAAGGTTCTCCTCTCTCTCCACAGAGAAATGCTGGAGCTCTGTCAGAGTGACCATCAGGTTCTTGTTCACCTCCCTGACTAAGGCCCTTCTCCCCCGATCGCTCAGTTTGGCCGGGCGGCCAGCTCTAGGAAGAGTCCTGGTGGTTCCAAACTTCTCCATTTATGGATGATGGAGGCCACTGTGCTCATAGGGACCTTGAATGCTGCAGAAATTTTTCTGTACCCTTTCCCAGATCTGTGGCTCAATACAATCCTGTCTCGGAGGTCTAAAGACAATCCTTGGACTTTATGGCTTGGTTTATGCTCTGACATGCACTGTTAACTGTGGGACCTTATATAGACAGGTGTGTGCCTTTCCAAATCATGTCCAATCAACTGAATTTACCACAGGTGGACTCCAATCAAGTTGTAGAAACATCTCAAGGATGATCAGTGGAAACAGGATGCACCTGAGCTCAATTTTGAGTGTCATGGCAAAGGCTGTGAATTCTTATGTACATGTGATGTTTTTTTATTTATTTTTTATACATTTTCAAAGATTTCAAACAAACTTCTTTCATGCTGTCATTATGGGGTATTGTTTGTAGAATTTTGAGGAAAATAATGAATTTTATCAATTAAAGGAAACAAGGCAGTAACATAACAAAATGTGGAAAAAGTGCTGCGAATACTTTCCGGATGCACAGTATATGCTAGATAAAAGCCTGAAAATACCAAATCACTCCTTGCCAATACTCCTTTTCAAGAAAATGGTTCTACAGTGTATAAGCATATCAGTCTCCAAGTGGTTTTGAATCTACTCTACATTGTGTTTGGCTACTGTGTGTAGTGACGGCTACATTAGTGCTGGAATAGATTCAGATGTCAAATGCAAATACATTGTGTCAAAACATTCCTCTTGTACAAGCCAATCAAAATAGGAGCCAAAATACTGTTGAAGGCCCCCCTCGAAAAAGAAAAACCAAAACAGGCTTACTCTACTCAAGAAGACAAACCCCCATCTAATAAAAACCTTGATTCGGAATGCTCCCTATAAAACTGCCCAGTTAAAAATTCAGCCAAACGCTGATGGTTTTTCTTCTCAAGCGAGGAAAAGAGAGAAGAGACACACAGCAGTTGGGCAGGACAGTCAGCATCTAAAACCTCACAACAGGCTAATTGGCACACATTGAGTCACATGATTAATGTTAAAGAACCCTGTTGCTCCATATTACCAAAAGAGAAAAAAAAAAAAAAAGACATGGCACTGACTGAATATATGGTTTATTCTTGATTTGTTTTGCTCTATCTGCCTCTCTCCATCGTCATCCCCCTCCCTCGTTCTTTCTTTTGTCACTCGCCTCATCTTTCTATGAGTCTAGAGGTCAAGAGGTCTAGAAGTTGAAGGTGGTCAGACCTGGAGCCAGCTGCTGCTGCTGCTGAGCGAGAGTGGCAGCCATGGCAACGGCTGCTGCATTGGGAATGCTGCCAAAGGGGGCGGGGCCTGTGGTGATATGTGAAGAGCTCTGCCACTTCTTATTAGCGGCACGCTTGGACTCAAACACGTCAGAGGAGTCCTCCAGGAAGGCTCGCCTGTAGTTCAGGTACTGATGTTTTAGGGTCTACAGAGAATGATAGAGGAGGTTACCATTAGTCGGGCCACTAGAGGAGAGATATACAGCTTTACATTTTCAGCAATCGTTGATTGACCAAAACTGACCTAATTTACTCAATATAAGGATGCTGCAGAATTTTTTTAATCAAATTTAAGACTTTTTTTCAAGACCTGAACAAATAAAATTTATGCTGTAATCCCATCCAAAACAAACCCACAAAATCTCAAAATAAATCATGTATCACAAAGTCTTAAACAGGCAGGGAGATACATTCAACATGGCCTTAATATAACAATCAGTAAAGCAGGGTAGGCTATATGAAAGTTAAAAATACTCAAGGCATGTTTTCCAAATATATATCACATTAAAATCACATAAAATGTTTTTAGTATTTCTTTTCTGTGATGGGGAAGGCCAGACAGATGCTACAAGAGTCCAAACTGAATTGTGGGGCTTTTAAATTTAAAGGCACTTTAACTTTGAAATACACTGGGGACTCTTATTTTGAAATATTTGCACTTCCATCTGCTCATTCAAACAAATAAGGGATATCAAATGTGCACTCCTACAATAATCTACAACTTTTTACAATATAAACAGTTAAAAATAAACATTTAAATATTAAAAGTTAATATTAAACAATTATATTATACTATATATCGTATAATATATAGTACCTGTCACCTGTCAACCCGTCACATTATTCATTGTCATTTTATGTTGTCTTTAACATGCGACTGACAAAACTACAACAGGGTTTATAAAAATGTTTTTCATTCTAGATATTGGCCCTTGTGAGGAATGTTCTGAGCTTACCTTAACATTCTCATGAACTCCCTGCAACTGTGCAGCAAGAGCCACAAATGTCTGGTAGAGTTTCTGCATGGCCTGGGACAAATCTACAAGATAGATCACATTGTCAAGTCAGAAGAATAGAAGAGCTATTAAAACATTTCCGTCATATGAACTTGTATTTTATGACCTTGAGGGGTGATGAGGGAGCCACTGCTCTGGGTGGTCAGATGATTCTCCAGTTCTTCGATCTGCTGACGGTACTGCTGTAACTGCACTTCATACTGCCCTACCAGAGCTCGGAAATAACTGAAGGGAGGAGAGACAGTGCATTAGCAGAAAATGTTGCTTACTATGAATTCTTTTCTGCCAAGAAATGAAAATGAATTGTAAGAACGTAAAGATTCTCTAACAGCAGACATTTAAAGGGATAGTTCACCAATTTTTTTTTTTTTTAATTCAGCCATTATTTAGTCACCGTTGTATTGTTATAAACCCATATGACTTTAACACAAAGGAAGAAATTGTGAAAAAAATGTGCATTCAGTGATGACATAAAATGGCAGTTTATGGTGACAAGCTTAAAAAGGATGCAAAAGCATAATTCAGAGGTCTAATTAATAATTTTATATGACTCCTGCTTTTATCCTGAAGGCATACGATAACATTTAGGTGAGAAACAAACCTAAATCTAATGTATTATTTAGTGAAACAAATGCTCTACTGTGCGCGTTCATGAGAGCAACAAAATACACAGCCCCTTCTCGCGAGATGGGGCGTTCAAGTGAAAACGTGTTTTTTTTTTTTCAATCTAAAACAGGACTGTCACAGTTATAGTAACAACAGAACACAACACAGCAAGAGAACAGAACTTACAAAACATCTCTGGAGAGTTTGAAGTCAAAGAGGAGATGCATTTCTATACCCAACCTTATTTGTTTGAATCGGAGTACTTAGAAGTCAAACAAGAGAGATAGGAGGCTGATGGAGCCACACATCCACACTTAGAAGCTACAGTCAGACAGAGTTCAGCAGACTGCAGTGATTTAGAGGTTTTGGATGTTTCTCTTACCAAAAGTAAATTGGAAGAACCGAAGAGAAAGGCGGAGGGAGCAGGAATGTCTGTCATGTCTTCTCCATTCTGAACAGGTGAATGTGTGGCAAAACTCTGACTGAAGTGAGTGAGACCTCAGCAGATCACATTTGGTAAGAACAACAAAGCAGTTTCTCACTTGAATGGCTCATCTCACAAGTGGGTGCTGTGTATTCTGCTGCACTCATGCACTTTCATGAACGTGCACAGGAGAGCAACGGTCGGTGAAGATTTTCACGAAATAATAAATTCGATTTTGTTTTGTTTCTCACCAAATATATTGTACGCCTTTGGAACAAGGCAGTCGCATCCAATAATTTATTAGACTTCTGAATTATACTTTTGTGTCCTTTTGAAGCTTTTATGATCACCATAAACTGCCATTGCATGACATCACTGAGCACAACACTTTTTCAAAATATCTATCTTTATAACAACACCAGGGTGCGTAAATAATGACTAAATTGTAATTTTTGGTAGAACTACCCCTTTAAATCAGAGCTAAAAATGTAAAAAAATAAACAAAATAAAGCAGCAGGAGACACTCACTCAGAAGGTGCTGTATTCTCATGTTGAAGTCCAGGAGGGGTTTTCTGGGTGAGGAGTGCAATATCTGCATTCTTCAATTCCTGCATGAAGAAAAAAGATGGATTGCAATATTATTATTGTATAACAACTTGCATCTTGGTTAGGGGTGCACCGATCGATCTTCATCTCAAGTCTGTGATTGGCTGATCGTGCCTAGAATCAGGGCCAATCTTTTTTGCAGCACACAGGGAATCACACACATTGCTACTCTAATGAATGAGTGCTTTCTCAGCCCTTGATGCATATGGCAGTGTGGCCTCTGGAGGGTGATTTGTTGACAAATCTAAGTATTCACAAATTTAAACTTCTCTGAAATTCTGTTATTCAGATTAATCTACATGTTTGTTTTTAAAAATGTGTAAGAATTGCATGTGAATGAATATTAAGTTACAGTAGCAATTCTGGCTCGCTGCATTGTGAGCACGAGAGGATAAAGAGACTGAAAATGGTATAAAAACTAATTAAACAACAAACAAGTGCATACAAATCTGAGTATACGTGATGTAATGCGAGTCATGACAATCAGACGTTGTGTTGAGTGATAGAGACTGAGTGATCATGACCACAATGTGCTCATTTGCGGAGTCAATAAAACATACACGCTCTCAGGGGCTCTCAATATCTTTGTCAGTCACTCATCTCAGCACTATTCTGCGAGGATCCCAATTTAAATCAGATTAATGTTGGTCATATCACCACTAATCACAGCAATTACAATTTAACCATAATGGCATCACGTCTTCACGCATTTGCTTAATACATATTGATTTGTTATAGCAAAACGCTAAAGACAGTAATCAAATCATAGATATTAATGATTTCACACCGGAGCAGTTTAAGAGCTTGTAATGGATATACAGTATTTTTCTTATTGTTTAACATATCTCTGCTGTGTGTGATGCTCTCATGGTTTTTACTGCTTAACAGTATGTCACAATGATCTTTTGGTATTGACAACAAAGCTATTCATTACTGTTTCAAAACAAATAAATGTTAGTAATACACATGTAAATGTAATTTTGGTAACTTTATAAATTGTTTCCATTAGTTAACGTTAGTTAGTATCATGAACAAACAATGAACAACATATTTTTACAGCCTTTATAATTGTAATGTTAGTTACTTAAATTACAATTGTTCATTGTTAGTTCATAATGCATTATCTAATGTTAACCAATACAACTTTTGATTTAAAAAATGTAACTATATGTTGTAACTAACATTAAGTTCATTAGTTCGCGTTAACTACAGTAATGTTGTTAAATAATGCTAACAAATGGAACATAAACATATAAATGTGGCATATAACTTCCAAAAGTGTGGCAAAGGGCACTTAAAAAAAATAAAAATCAGAGATCGGTATCGGCCTCAAATTTCCTGATCGGTGCACCACAAATCATGGTCTGTTCCTTACACAAAGCTATTGCATGGTTTTGGAAAATGTTGAATACAGCAAACAAGTCATATGAATCACTTTTAATATATTTTCATGGTGCGTTTGCATATTTTTTTAAAGCTTGAAAGCTCCGGTCCCTATTGTAATGGCATGGAAAAGAGCAACAAGTTAATTCTTCAAATTTTCTCCTTTTTTGTTTCACGGAAGAAAAAGTCATACAGGTTTGTAACAACATGAATTGTAATTTTTGGGTGGAGAATTATTTTAGGCATGTTCAACCGAAATGTTTGTGGATTGGAATGACTTTTCTAACCTGAGAAGTTTCGATCTTCAGTTTGTCTATTGAGAGTGAATTTCTCTGCAGTCCACTGGCACAGACAGACAGAAGCTGTCTGAGGGTTTTGATGTCCTCCTGCACTTTGACAATGGCTTTAGAGGACATCCGGCTGATCTCCTCTTGCACTTGCCTCTGTTCCTTGACAAACTTCCTGTGGACAGACAGAAAGACAGATGTTAAGCACAAAATAAAAGTCAATTTTAGCCTCAAATAGCACAGCACTTACTGAAAGCTGTCCACATCTTGACATATTAGACCTGGTAAATTTTCATCTTTGAGAGCTTTACTATCCCTGCAGACAAAGAGGTAAAAAGCAGGATAAGAACATCTATAATAAACTCAAATGATTCTGAAAAGTAATATTATGTTGCTGTTCTTACTCAGGTCTGGTGTTGGATAATTTGTCATTACTCTTGTCAGAGGAAGTACTAAAGTCGACTCCACCCAGGCCATGACTGTGTGCAGGGGCAGTGGCAACAGAGGTAGAGACCAAACCGCCCAGATTCAAACCTCCACCTAAGGTGGACTGTCCTAAACCTTAAAAAAAAAAGTGTGTGTTAAAAAGATAATACAAAAAGCCTTTTCTAAACTAGTCTGACTTGATCATTTATGTTTACATTCAAGATCTTGGTGATTGATTAACCAAGAACTTGTAAGGTTATGCTGCCCATAAACATTTTAAACAAAAATCAAATAAATCCCCCCCCCCATTATTTTGATTTTGCTTGGCGTGTATAATAAACACCTTTAAAGGCATTCTGTCAGCTTATTGTTATGACCCAGCTGTTGTGGTTCTGGATGTTTCTTTTGTTGTTTGTAGGTCTGATTGGTGACTGGGGCGTGACTTGAGCACACCTGAATTTCTTCATGGCACCTTATTTAAACAACATGCAGTCATGAATCGGGCCGCTTCTAAGCTGTTGCTTTGGCATTTTGCTAGACACGTGCTCCAGTTTTGAGAATATTTGTTTAATTTTGCATCCATGCATTTGTTCTGACAATACTCAATAGTTTTTCGTTTATTTGTTCATTTATTTGCAGTAATTTCTGACAAACATTAGTTTACTGATATTTTGATTATGTGGTTTCATTTATCATTGCTGTAATAAATGATTTTTGGGTTAATTTTGCCTTGCCGTCTCCCATTAATCTCGCATCTTTGAGCCAAGTGTGACATATGGGGGCTCATCCAATTTTTTATTTGGTTTGTCGATAAAAACTATTGAATTAGTTTATTACTTGCATTGGGGAGATGGCAGAAGAGTTTTACTGGAGTGTCAATCTGTGTTTGTCATCAGCTTTGAGAAGGTAAATTCTTGGGGTTTAAAATTGTGTTTATTGTAAGTACGCCCCAGTTAGGTTGTAGCAATGCTTTTGCGTTTTTTTGCATTAGTTTGTCGTATTTGTGCATCTCCTGGGTTGAGTGCACTGTTGTGTTGGTGTTTCTGAACTGTTTGTTTGGTTCCATGCCGTCTGTATTTGGGTGCTTCAAGGGGCTTGACTCTCGGGAGTGCATTAAGACTAGGGAGGAGGTTAGTTAGAGGGTGTTGTTTGGATTGAATGTCGGATTATTGAATTATGACATTAGTTGAAGAATTTTTTTAATCTTTGTTCTACAAAAAAAAGCTGTGGGAAATTATAGAATCGTATGAATTGAGTGGTATAGACAAACGACAAAAAGAAAAGATGAGTTTAGTGAGGGAATAAGAAGAAAAATATATACTCTCAAAACTGGCAAACTGCCTAAGCAACATCTTAGAAGCAGCCCCAATTCATGAATGCATGTTGTTTAAATAATGTGCCATGAAGAGATTTAGGTGCGCTCAAGTCATGCCCCATTCACCAATCAGACTTACAAAAAACAAAAGAAACATCCAGAACCACAACAGCTGGGTCATAACAATATTTTAAATGTAGGCATGTCTGTTTACAAGATGATTTCAAGACCAGAGAAAAAAAACAAATGATTTCAAAATCACATGTACATGCATTTATTGTAGTATCATCTTAGAGGCTGACCTGTTGATGCAGTGTTGGAGAAGAGACCAGAACCAAAGGAAAAACCAGAGGCAGGGGCAGAGGAAGTTGTGGCTGCTCCTCCCAAGTTGAGGGAGAAGCCAGTGGAGCTTGTCTGGGGAGCTGTGGAGGTGAGGATGGATCCTAGAGTCAGACCTGAGCCTGCAGGTGCAGCGGTTGTGGTTGTCAAAGAAAAAGGTGCAGCTGAGGCAGCTGGCTTTCCAAAGCCCAGGCTGAACCCAGTGGAAGCATTGGGAGCCATAGAGGTGGTAAGACTCCCTAAGGACAGGCAAAAACACAATCAAATTGAAACATCATCAAAACATCATGAATGAGAATAAAGAGACTAAATAAAAATATATTTTTTTGTCAGCTTACCTAATGTAAGGCCTGTAGATGATGCAGCAGCCCCTGGAGGTGGAAATAGGTTAATTAGCAATGACAATTAACCATAAATCACTGTTATTTATGATTAAAGCAAGAAAAATGCCTTAATGTGAAACAAACCAAAGAAGATTAAGCTCAAATAAATCTGAATTTTTGTTTTCATTAAAAAAGCTGCCAGGTACCAGAGGCAGGTGTGTTAAAGCCAAATCCAGTTGTTGGTTTCTGTGCAAATAAACTGGACCCAAATCCTAGTGATGAGGTGGTATTGGTGGTAGCCGGTGTGGAGGCAGCTGTACCAAAACCTCCAAGCGTAAATCCACCTGTGCCTGCAGCAGGTGTGCTAAGGAAGAGATATTAGAAATGAACAATCACCAACAACATCCATTTCTTTTACAACTACAGATATCATCACCTTAAAGGAATAGTTCACCCAAAAATGAAAATTATATCATCAATTAATCATGCCATCCCAGATGTGGAACTTTCAAGGTACAAAATCACATAAAGTCAGCATACCAGTAACCACATGACTCCAGTGGTTAAACCCAAATCTTCAGAAGCTATATGATAGGTGGGGGTGAGAAACAGATCACTTTTTTAAGTCCTTTTTTTACTATGAATTATCCTCCCTGCCCAGTAGGTGGCAATATGCACAAAGAATGCAATAAAAAAAAGTGAAATTGGATATTTATAGTAAAAAAAATTTTTTTAAAAAAAGGGATGTAAACATTGAGCTGTTTATCACCCACACCTATCATATCACTTCTAAATATATGAATTTAACCACTGGAGACATATGGATTACTTTTATGCCGCTTTTGTACCTTTTGGTACTTTTTGTACCTTCAAAGTTCTGATCGCAATTCACTTGTATTGTGAGGACCTACAGAGCTGAGATATTCTTCTGAAAATCTTTGTTTGTGTTCAGCAGAAGAAAGAAAGTCATACACAGCTAGGATGGCATGAGGGTGAGTAAATGAGAGAATTTTAATTTTTGGGTGAAATATCCCTTTAAGGGTAAAATGGGTCAGAGTAAACAATTAGTACGTTTATTTCTCCTGGCTAATTAGAAGAACTCTAAAATGTGAGCTTGAAAAGCAAATACAAGTTTCTACTTCAAACTCACATTTCAAACAACAACACTTGAAACTGAACTTAAAGACCAAGCAGCATTCTTGAAAGCTAACATGGTCAGTTTTATTTCATCATACCCGGTCGCAGCTCCAAATGAGAACCCCCCACCGGTGTTGGCAGACCCGAGGGTGCTTGTGCCGAAGTTGAAGCTGGACATTCTGGACTTCAGTTTCCAAAACGTGACAATTAGTACTAGTAGCAAGCGGTTCCGACCTCGTGGAGGCCTTTAAACACACACCGCTATGACATCAGCCTATATACTATAACGGCCAGAAAATGTTGACGCTTTAGAAGATAAAATATAGATACAAATTTCTAAGCAAGGTCATCAAAGTCTGGTTTATTATATTTAAAATCCGTGCTGGATTTCTAATAATGTCGTTTCGCCTGGTTTCTGCGCACTATCTCTTCTTCGGTATCTGTGATTTTGCTGTAACATTTCAAACAATATTTGTTGCGCTCTATTGCCATCTACCGGCGTGGAAAGTGCATGTCATTTTTTGTGTTGGGGTGGGTTGAAATAATTTTTACTGCCGAGAATTTTCTTCTTCTACTTCATTGTTGTTGTTAGATTTGGTGACGTGACATGTGAACAATGATTTTTCTTAGTCACATTGTGCATTTAACAAATATTTATATTCTCTGTTGTGTTCTTGTATCTGTCATTGGACTTTCTCCTAAAGGGATAGTTTACCAAAAAATGTAACTTCTGTCAGAAATGTACTATATGTTCTGAATCCATGTGACTTCATTGGAACACATGAGGCGACATTTTGAACAATGTTCAAATGTTCATGCTGCTCATGCCCATACAATGAAAGAAAAAGGTGATTGAGGTTGCCAGTCCCTAACATCCGTCCTAACATCTCCTTTTGTGCTTTATATGCATATAAAGTCATGTAGAGGCTAAATGTAACACTATTTAGTCACATTGCAAAATACAACACAATGATATGACTTACCACATGTGGATGATCAAACTAGTTTTGTGAAATAGACCATGTCCACAGTAATATGTTTTCATTTGAAAAGCATGATTTTGCTATGTTTTTTTTTTTTTTGCTCTTTCCCACTCTAGATCTGCGTTTTCATCCACCGAAAACTGAGATTTCTGAAGCATTTACGATGGAAGAGACTGGGAAAAATGTTTCCAGAAGGCAGAAACGTGAAGCTTATAATTTGATAAAAGCACTCATGTTAATTCAACTGTTAAAACTTGTCATTAAATTGAGCTGTAAAGTTTGGTTGTTTAGGGTTTACTTTACAGCCTTACTTCGTCATGGCAACAAAGTTGTAAAATTAGATATAACTTATCACGGAAAAGGCTAGTGAGCGATTTTATCACACTAAAACACGATAACATTCATGTTGTATTGTGGCTATACTTTTGAAACATTTAATATTATAATGTGTATGGATTGGCCCAATTAACTTCCATTGTAAGTGCCTCACTGTGACTCAGATTTTTGCTGCTTCTTTTTTAAAGAAAAGGAGGGGACAGTCAAATTCATTTTTTGTGGTTATCAATATTATGCCACACATACTATATATTGAACCTCGCTTGCATTGAACCTGGAATATTTATTTAAATCGCTGCGAAAAATCGGGAAAACGTGGTCATAAAACTACATTTCCCAGAATGCATCAATCTGTTTTTCACCCAGACACGCCTCAAGTAGGAAGTGCAGACATAGCAGCGGAGACTATTAGCTGCAAGTGAACGACAGGATGTTTTGAACGTGGCTCAAACGGAGACGGATTTATTCTTATTTTTTTCATCCGATGTGTGAACTCATCTGCTTAGGATTCTGTCATCCGTTTCTTTTGCTGACAACGCCAAAAACAGCGGCATCATGGAGCACATCCGCACACCAAAGGTACAAACTGAGCAAATGCAGGAATTCGGCAAGATCTGTCCAAGTGTGACAGTATTGACTAAAAATACACAAACACTCGTAAACTCACTCAAATATATTTTGATAATTGTAAATGGACTTATCTCAATCGATTAAGTCCCTTTTTAAAGAACACATTGGGCGATATCGGTGTCTATATTCATCTAGTCTGGTCTAGATTAGTCCATTTGACTTGAGCATACGGTTTTTTGCTTGAATGTGGTGCCTGTGATCTAAATATAGAGGTTTTCTGCCTGTGTAGCCATTTAAAAAAAAAGGTTCCAGATGTATAAGCGGATCAGAACGGGACTGTCCTGGAAATATTGGGCCTTAGAGGCTGATCCTGCTTTTATGTTGTCTGATCACGTCAGACCAGAGTGATGCAATGAAAAAAAAAAGCACTGAAACTGCCATATTTCTTATTGTATATGCGGTCACGTATTGTCAACAATAACTGATCAGCATGAGTGTTTTGTCACACAGTCTATCTGTATATTATTTAAAGTCTAGGTCATGGCCCTCTATGCATTTTCAGGTCCTCATGCAGTATTTTTATGCAGTATGTATTTTCAGTAAATAAAATCCAGTCCATTGAACAGTTTGAGTTGACTTACCTGAACACTATTATGTTTGTATGCACTGTGCTGTTGTCACCACCACACTATATATCCTCATAAAATGTTACTATTTGTTTTGTAATATCTGCAGGTTTAATTGTGGTCACAGGAAGTGTGTTGATTAGCTGCAGTCTAGTTGCTAGGAAACAGCCAGACCTCAGTGTAATATACACTGTTAGATATTATGAATGGATTTCTCTTGTTTTCTGTGTTTGGTGTCTTAGTCATTTTGACAGAACTGATCTTTTAATCATGTTTCCCTTCTGTCAAAATAAGGGGTGGGACCACATTGTGATGAAGGATGTGAAGATGTAAACAAATATGATTTATCACTGAAGATACAGTATAGAAAAAAACATGATTTACAACCCCTAGTTTTAGAGGATGGTAGGATGGTTCCTAATGCATCCCCATATAGGACACATACTCCGAGATGTCTGTTTTAGATCTTTTCATCTGGAAAGTATCACATTCTAATTTACATATACTAAACATCTTTAAAAGATCAGATTTTTAAAACATTCTGAGAGTCTGAGAGTAAACGTCTTCTAAACGTATCGCATATGACCAAACAACATTAAGAATCTGTCTTCCAGATGTAAACACATCAAATAAATGTCTGGGTGACGCATGCATGCTATCAGGGAATATGATTAGGTTAATCTCAATACATTTGAAAAGTGATTAGTTTAAATTATCATTTGACCTATTTTGAGCTGTGGTGTCTTGGTAACGTATTGTTCACTGTGACTGTCCTCAACAGGTAGAACAAGTAAAGCTCCTGGATCGCTTTAGCAACAAGTCCACCACAGGAACCCTGCACCTGACGGCCACACATCTGATCTTTGTGGAGAGTAATACAGCCAGTGCACAGGAGATATGGGTATGAAATCCCCCTCAAAACCCCATTGAAATTATTTTTCAGGAATCTATGGCAGAAAGAATTGTGGTACATAGTGGTGTTGACTTACAGTACTTCTGAGCCTCCCGTTTTGTTTACCAGATTATAGTGAATTAGATCATGGGAACAAGGTTACGAATTCCTCACGTTGGCAGTAGACATTGTTGCTGTGGAAACCTGTCGGCTGAGTTCACCCTGGAGGCCGAATGAATACGAGAATGTAGGGGAGGCCAGGAGAGGACATGAATACCAATGACCCACATAGCACAAGGCGTAATCTGCCACGTTTAGAGTCCACCGATCTGTTGGTCTGAGTATGTGCGTAGATTGCAGATAATTAACCTTATCTCATCAACTTCCCAAAATACTGTAAGAAGTAGTTTGGAGGTCAGGGGACACTTGCTAGAACTGTCAAACAGAGTTTATCATTAAATACTCCTGTTACTTAGACTTGCAAAGTAAATTTGCTCTTATTTAGGATTAGAGAACAATGGTGCGTAACTCATCCTGCGCTGTTTGTGCTGTGGATAGTGATACCTCAAATCTTGAGGCTTGGATGTACTAATACTTTTCTAAGTGATCAAATTTATGTTTTTCATCTGGCGTACAATAAAACAGTTGAGAAAATCCCATGGACTAGGCCTGTCATGATTATTAAATAGCTGTCTGATCACGATTATTCGATCTGACCGCATTTATTTGAGACAACTGCGATTATTGGGCATTCTAATTCCAATCACATTTTAATGCCCAAATAAGGGAATATGTGTGTGTCATTCAGTTGAACTCAGTGTCACTGAGCCACACCGGACTTCAACCAGCTCCTGTCCGGAAGAGCGCGTGAAGTGCTCTGATGCACGCGCTGTAAGCAGACTCATGCCAAACTCCCACAAAAATACAAACAAATAAGTATAAACTGTTATAGTGAATGCAACGTGTTCCATTTTCACTTTAAACAATCGTGTAATGGCAAATGTTCCTGTTTCATACATGCAGCTACACAGATGTGGAGATGCACGCTTACTCTGTCTGTGTGGAGTGATAAAATGATTAAACAAAATCTCAAAAGTTTTGCTTCATGAGAAACAAGGGTTCGTGGGTTTAATCAAAGAGCATTAAAATAACGTGTGAAAGTGAAGAAATTAGGACCGAAATATTTTACTATTGTATAATATAATAAATATTATATAAATATAAAAAATATATTTTTTAATAAAAATATATAATATAAAATATGAGTTTAAAAAACAACAGTGTAAATGTAAAATTGACTAAAACTAAAGTTGACCAAAAAGAGAGACATATTTTTAGTAATAAGAAATATTTTGATATTTAAAACATTATTTTTCTTGTCATACATTGTTAAAGCCTTATTTTATTATTTTGTTTTTGTTTCAAGTTAAATATGTAAAAATGACTTTTTAAGGTGTATGAAGCACACATGCAGAAAAAAAGCACACCTTAAGAAATATGACAATTAGCTGACAATTAATTGCCACAGCCCTACAACAGGCAATTAATCATAATCTGAATTATTTGTTTGACAATTAATCGTCAGCCAAATTTCTTAATCGTGACAGCCCTACTATGGACTTACATTGAAGGAGGAACTCGAGCCATATTTAGGTATCAAAATGTCACATAGACATGGGGGTTGAGCTCTTTTGACTTGGGCCAGTAAGCAAACAGCTAGCAACCATCCAGAATACATTAGCAACCGCATGCCAATGGCTTAGCAACAACACATCAACACATTATTTACACATTACATATTTGGAAGTATATAGTAGGACTGGGTATCGATACAGATTCCCCAATTCGATTAAATTCTGATTAGGGATGCACTGATATGAAAACTATAGGCCGATAACGATACATTGCCACTAGCTTATTTTTTCATCAGATCACTGTTTCACTTAGGAATGCTTAAAACTCTTTAAGGAGGTAAAAAGCTTTGTTTACTTTTCTAACAATAAATAATTTCCGATATATAATTTCTGATATCTCAGAAGTCACAATCAGCTGGTTTCAAATCATTTTGGATAGTTTTCCTCATTATGTGGCCTATAAGTAAGTGCCCCTTTTACAACTGTCACATCTGTTTCTGCAATTTTTTCTGCATTAATGTGAGAGCAGGAAAGATTGCAAATGGATTATTACATATTCTTAGGAGTGCAAACCCTTCAACATTTTGTGACAAATTATTTCTGCATTGTGCATTTGAATTCACTGTGTTTTTGCAAAATGTGTTACAAATGATAAGAAAACCATCATTTGTTTATATTGGCATTTTCACGCTTATTACTGATATGGCTATAGTATTAATTGGGACAAGAACTGGCCAATAAATATCGGCAGCCGATACATGCATCCATAATTCTGATTTACAAGCTCTTGATTTGATTCAAATTAATTTGGGTACATTTCAGTTAAAATGTCAACAAATTTGAAACTGAAAATTAACAGTTAATTTTAATTAAGAGTTAACACTGTTTCAAGTTAAGTAATTATTCAAGTAAATAGTCAGTAATTAAGCAAGAACAGAGAAACAAATAACAAGCAATTGAACAAATTAAAACAAAAGAACAAAGACACAAATCTATAGAATTTATAACAATACAAAAGGACATAAAAAATGGTGCTTTAGATTTTTAACAGCAGTATCAAGTATTCAAGTAAACATTCAGAAATTTTAAAAAGTAATGAAATGTTACTTGTCCTCATTATATCATTATAATACATCAATACATTTTAAAGCATCCAAGAGCAGCGAGTGGTTTTCTCAATTTCTTGTTATTGATTGATTCATATTCACAACATACTAGACATCTGCAGATCTATTAGGCTGCATTTATGTTGTAAATCGAATGTATACGTTCACTTTAGACATAAATGACTTTGTTTACATTAATACCTCACCAAGAAGGGCATTGTCATGGAATTTTGTAGTGTATTTTTCTGTGTAGGCATGTATCAATCTTGCCACATCTTTGCGAGCACTCTCAGAGCACACAAGCAGTTTTAGACAAACCTATTTTTACAGGGGCACCCAAAGTTTCTGAAAGCCTTCGTCATATTTTAGTTTAAGAGCAGATGAGACCTGACCTCAGGACCACATTTTGAGACTTCCACCACCTTTTAAAAACTAAATGGATGATTGGTAGTTTGTGACAGACATTCACATAACAGTCTGGAACCCATACAGAATGAATCTGCATCTTTACTGTCAGTCACCACTTGCACAGAATGTCTCTCTCTCTGCACGCAGTAGTGCCTTCTGTTTCCTATGCATAATGTATCATGTGCACACTTCAATGTTCAATGACAACAGGAGCCTGAGTCATGATGCCAATGGAAAATGCAGATAAATGCGCATTTTAAAAGCTTCTCAGATTTTGACCTTCCAAATTGTGTTTAGTAGTTTATTGAATATGGTAATCATGTGTCTTTTCAATTCCCCTTGTCATGGTCATGCACATCACATTCATGTGTACATCTTAAAGATAGGGGAACAAAAGCTGAGAAGAGGAAGCAGAAGAGAAGTAGAATCTGAGACTAGTTGATGTGGCAGGATAATGGGAGTTTGAATTATTTATCTTGAATAGTGTTTTTGTACTGTACATACTTGGCTATGCAGGCTATCTTTTGAGGACAAATCTATCCCTTGAAGCCTCCTTTGGGGGAGATTTGGACATGTCCTCATTGGGAAATATAAATTATTGTTATCTTTAGTGCTGGGTAAAAATAAGATTTTCGAATGCATTGTAATCTTAATTTGAATAAATCCCGATGTCGATTCTTAAATCCCAAGATTTTTACGAGTAAATCAATTCCATATGCATCCAAATTGTGCACTAGTGACTAAAAATGTCTGTGATTAGCCACTTACTGGTAAATTTTCAGATTTAGTTTGCCAGTGAATGAGTATTATATTGGCAGAGAAGTTTAGCGCAGAGATCCTTCAATGCATGTTAAGGGTAAAAGTTTGGTATGACTCGTTCCTTGTAATGTGTGTCCAAAGATGAGATCCATGCAATCCATTTGTGATTGAATAATGTCTCTTAATGGAGTATTTTAGGCATATTTTGGTTGTTTACAGACAGTTTATAATCAAGCATAGCATGGATGCAGTAAAGAAGCTGTGCAACTCCTGTCTTGTTAAAGGGATAGTTGACCCAAAAATTAAGATTTTGTGTGATTCTTGGAGCTTGAAATGTCTGGGATGGCATGAGGGATAGTATACGATGAGAGAATTTTGATCTTTGGGTGAACTAGGGCTGGACGATATGGCCAAAATTTATATCACAATATATTCCTTAATTTCGATATGAGCAATATAAAAGCCTTAGAAAACTGACAAGAACGCCCACAGCGGATGTCTGTACTTACAAATGTCTGAAAAATGAATTTGTTAAGTCTATGAAACCTCCTATAAAACTATAAAATGTTTAAGAAATAAAAACTGTGGAGGAGTTCGAATTTCTTCATTAATTGTGGAACTCCAGCAAGTAGGCTGGCAGTGGCAAGGCTATTTTATTTACTTTAAGCATCGGATTAAGTGATTATTTTCTCTTAAATACAGATGATGCGAAGTCATTAATAAATTAGTCTTGACAAAAAATTATAACATGTGTGTTTTTTTTCATGAGTTCGCAACGTTAGCGATTATAACGTTACCTAGCTAGTTTGTGAACTGATATTAGCCTAATATTGTAGATCTACCATTGTGTATGGTTTTGCTCAATATTATGTTACGTGTCAGATCAGTGGGATGGCTGCAGGTGAATATCTTAACAGACCCCTCTGTCCCCAATGAAACCTAAAATATTATGGAAGACGCAAGATAATTTTATAATTATGACCGCGTGGTGAAATAATTCTTCTGTGTACACATCCTATAGACGTACAATTTTGGCTCTATTATTTGTATGTGTGTGTGATAGAGAGAGAGAGAGAGAGAGGGTGCGTGATCACCTGTGGCCACACCCAAGCAGAGATGCTGTCAGCTTTCTGAAGATCAGCTTTCTCAGTGGAAAATAGCCGTCCAAGTGGGGGGGTATTTGTCCCTATTTCGTGGTAGCTGGTTTCACTATAGAAACCGCAATGTCCTCCACAATTTTAAACGGTGTGTCCGATAAGAGATATGCACCTTCAATTTGTGTAATTAAGCAGTCTGTTGTGTCTCTCAGATGTGATGAGTCGTCATGCTGAAGTTGTTAATTTAAAGCCGTTTAAAGCTATTTTCTAGCTTTAGTAGTAATACGATCGATCTGGAGTGCTGTATGTAAACACTGGCTGACGCGGATTCACTTCACGTCACCTAACTGGCACATATTATACATAAAAATGATCTTTTGGCCCCACCTGCTGGCTAACATATGTCAAAAATACATGTAAAAAAGACAAACAGTAGCTCTGAACACATCTGAACTGCTCTTACACTTTAGTTTAGAACGGCATGAACACAAGCGGAATGATACACACTCAGTGAAACATCGGAGTGCTGATGGTATGTTCATGGAATTTCTCTCATCCAATCAGATTATAGGAATGGAACTAACTGTTGTATATTTTATAATATGCAATTTCAAGATATCATATTTATAAAAGGAATACATGGAATTTGTATATTTTTAAAAATCTAATATGTTACCAAAATAATTAAAAATGAATGATTATAAAAAAATTTAAATCAATATTTTTGTAATATACCAAGTTAATAATTAACAGCATTAGCCATAAGAAAATGTTCTTTTATATTTAAGCAAAATGTTATAATGACATTATAATTTAAATATACCCAAATTAATCTGAATCGAATTAAATCAAGAACTTGTGAGTTTGTCTTGAATCTGGAAATCTATAGCAATACCCAGCCCTTGTTGATTTTTAATTTTAAAAATGCAAAAAGTTTAGGGTTAAGGTTTGGGTACTGTATGTAGTAATTCAAATTAGCTAAATAAAACCTAAACAAGTATATGGTATGTCTTCAATAAGGATTGTAATCGAAGTAATTGTGTAAATGCTAAGTCATCGTGTTTGTGTATGTTTTTAGATTCTGCATCATCACATCGCTTCTGTAGAAAAGCTTTCTCTCACGACTACTGGCTGTCCACTCCTCATTCAGTGCCGGAATTTCCGGGTTGTCCACTTTGTCATTCCACGAGAACGTGATTGCCACGACATCTACAGCTCTCTGCTCAGGCTGTTGAGACCAGGTGGGTAAAATCCATGTGTGCACCCTCATTACTGCAGAGTTGCATTTGCATTTAGCAGGAACTTTTTATCTTGATGTGTTTCCTGGGAATCCCATGACTTTGGAGCTGTAAGCTTGATACTTTACCCTACAAAAACATAGTTAGATTGTGGAAGTTTTCTGAAAGTCACTTAGGAGACTTAGTTGCTGACTATCCTCTGACATATATTGTGGTCATGCTTTGTTGGCTTGAGGTCAGGGACATGTGTTTATCAGTCTGAACTCCAGATGGTCATATGAATACTTTGACTTTCCTTTTCACCTTTGTAAAATGTATTCATTCATTATTATTTTTTTCTGTTTGACAGTGTCCTATGGTGAGTTGTACGCATTCTCCTACAATCCAAAGCAGAACGACCAACAGAGAGAGGAAGGGTGGCAACTCATAGACCTCGGAGCTGAGTTTGAGCGAATGGGTGTACCATGTGACCAGTGGCAACTGACAGACGTTAACAGGGAATACAAGGTAGACTGGGAAATGTAGTCAAGTTTATCTTTGCTCTTTATTTTAAATGCAGTTTACCCAAAAATTAAAACTCCGATATCATTTTCTCATCCTCATCCTAGACAGCCTTAGTCTTTCATTGAAATGTCAGATGCAATGAAAGTGAATGTGTCTGAGGCTAACATTCTATTGAACATCTCCTTTTATGATCCACCAAATAAAAGTCATTTACAGGGTGAATAAATAATTATTTTTTATTTGTTGGTGAATGATAACTTTAACATCAATGCTGAGTCGAATTCAGGAAGTGTCTGTCCTACAGTATGGTCTCCTGAGGATGTCAGGCAACCTAAATTAGTAGATAATGTCCTTCAAGACAAAAGACTACTGTTTTTATAATGTAGTTAGCATGAAAGCAGGTTCAAACATTATCCAGTTCAAGTGATTATCAAGTAAACAACCTTATGGCCACACAAATATTTCCAGCTCCTTCAAAACTTTATTTTAGATGCAAGTAGCTTATGTGTTACAATGCATACAATGTTCTCAATATTAAAGATATAGTTGACCTAAAAATGAAAATTAACTACTCAACCTCATGATGTTTCAAACCCATATGACCTTCTGTGGAACACAAAAGGAGATGTTTTGACTGTCAAGCTCCCAAAATTGCAAAAAAAGCACCATCAATTTAGTCTGTTAGACCATTGCACTATATTGCAGTTCTTCTGGAATCATATGATGGAACAGACCAAAATTTTAGCTGTTATTCACTGAAAATCTTTCCCTCTCCCATTGCTTGCATTGTCATAATTTTCATTCTGGGAGGAAAAATTACTTTATAAAATGTTGATGCTTGTATTGTGTACATATTGTTCATAATACACATTAGTTATATTGATCTAGCCTTGGCTGGTGTCATATATGAATGTTATATTGGTTTTATTTGGTGCATTGTCTGACCTTATCTGTTTTTAGGTGTGTGAGACATATCCAAGAGACTTATACGTACCCATTACGGCCAATAAACCCATCATTGTCGGAAGCTCCAAGTTTAGAAGTAAAGGCCGCTTTCCTGTCCTCACGTATTTCTACCAGGAGAAGAAGGTAAAAAGGGATTGATCTCTTGCTGCTAGTGAGAAAAGAAGGGCAATGATGGAATGTATATCTTGATGTGAGCTTTCTGTATATAGTGTATACTGTGCAGTAGGGTTGTCACAATACCAACGAGATGAAAAAAAAAACTCACCGGTTCTCTGCACCGTCGCATGGTCCTCGATCACTCCTCCACCCTCTCAGGTGGATGGCAGCCGCTGCTCCCAGGGTGGACCGGAATCAGACCTATGACCCCTGGTGGACAAAACGCCCCTCCGCGTTCCCAGCGATTCGTGGGGACACTCCCCCGTCCCTGGCAGCGGCCCTACTGCTCCAGGCAGTCGGGGAGTCTCTTCCCCCCTCCCCTCGCTGACGGCGGTCCTCTCAACCCCCTCCGAGTTTCTTGGGGACGGCAGGGCAATCCTCCGCCCCTGGCAGCGGCTCCATCGCCCCAGGCGGTTGTGGAGTCCTGTCCCCACTCGCCTCGCAGACGGCGGCCGTTCCCCATTGCTGGGCTACTCCGTCCCCCGGCGGACAGCAGCAGCACTCCCCTGGGTGGACGGCAGTGTCAAGGAATCCGCGACTGGCATTCCTCCTCCTTCCCGGGTTTCGGCACCAGTATAAAGTGATATAAAAGGGCAAGGAGGAGGTGAGAACCGTCTTGGCAATATAAATAATACTTTAATGAAAAACTTAAACAAAAGAAACAAACACACACATGAATGACAGCTGACCATAAACGATCTCTCGTCGCACCACCTTCCGCAGTCAGCCTTTATCCCAATCGTGGCTTAATTAGCCTGATAAGGGACCGGGTGTGTATTATCACGACCCGGCCCCACCCTCCGCCCTGTCACATTCCTCCCTCGTTCTCTCAGTCTGGGGAGCCCCCGGCATGACATACACCCACCCCCCCCCCCCCCCCCCCCGGTTTCCCTGGGTATGAGCGTGCCTTTCGCCCCGTCTCAGGTACTGTGAAAATTTTTGATTCCAAATCTAGTGTTTTTTATTTAATTTTTCACACAGCACACCCTTGAATTCAACTTCAGCATATCTAATCAAATTAAGTTATAATACTTTAATAAAATGAAAACAGAACAATTACTTTTCAACATACCATTGCATTTTTTTTTTTCAAATAAAATGCTTCTGTATAGACCTTCACAGAATAATCTAAAACGCAACATTTTTCTTATTTTTTGTCGAATAAAGTTATGCACAACAGAGCATCACAGTATAAATGAAAAAATGGATAAAAACAATTATTCATTACAACAGCACTCTTGCTTGTGAAATATTGCTTTAATAATAATTATTAAAATGATTGTGAATATTACATTTTACTAATATTAACATTTTTGAATCAATCTTTATTTTGACAGTGTTTTTGACAGTATCTTCACAACTCCGGATAAGCAGTTGTTTAAATGGCCCAGTGTGATTATTAAAGCATAAAATACTGCGATTTAATTCTAGAAACATAGTCTGCAGGTACTATGCGCTTCACAGTGAATAAGCGCTCAGTTATGTTATTTATTACAACATTCGCTATAAAGCCCACAGCACATTCTTGCTGTGTATTTATTTCATTAAATTGTATCCCTTTGTAGTTTAATAGTCACACTAGGACCTATCACGATTTTAGTTAGATGAAATATGCATTTACTTTTTTGCAAATATGTCAAATTCATGTGTGAGCATTTGAAAGCATTCAATTCAGACAGCGTGCAAGATGGATCTCGGTATTACCGGTACTTCATAAACACTGATATTATGACAGATTTTTTTATTTTAATATTACCAGTACTTTTTACCCTATTGTGCAGTATTCAGCAAGTAATATGCTACATAGGTATACTTCCTACTTAGGTTAAGTTTCCTGTATTGGATAAGGGATGAATTTACATAAATTGTAAATTGATAATGGATTGTTAAACAGAGGCAGATTATGCTACACATGCACATAGGCTACACAACTATGGTATTTACAGTGCAGGAGTAATTTTACTTGGCCTTGTTAAAACAATAAATCTATGTGAACTATCCCTTTAACTCTCTCTGTCCTCCTCTGCCCTGCTTTCATATGCAGAAATTAGTCTATTTTACCTCAGAGTGGGAATCATTTGTGTTACTTGTGTCATGCCCCCAGGCGGCTGTGTGCCGGTGCAGTCAGCCTCTCTCTGGCTTTAGCGCTCGGTGTTTGGAAGACGAGTTCATGCTTCAGGCCATCAGCAAGGCCAATCATAACAGCCGATATATCTATGTAATGGACACACGGCCCAAGGTAACTCATCATGGTATTTTTATGTTCTTCTGTTTAGTAGATTGACCAGAACAGGATTCTCAATGCTGAAGTATGTAATTTCTGTGACACTAGCACCACCGAATGAAATTGCAAAAATAAACAATGTTTTCAAAACAGCGTTCTGAATATGCCCCTAATCAGCCGATGATCAAACCAAGAGATAGTCCCACCCCCAACTCATGCCATTGGTTGAGAAAGTTGTTGGAACAAAGCAAACACAGGAATTTGTATAGTGCCACAAAGACACAGTGTTTACTGTTTTTGAGAAAATGAACCTCTGAATGAAAGACTTGTAGTTGTCTCTGCATATTAAGATAGAATAGAAGTATTTTAACACTGAAAAGTTTAATATTTGACTTTAAATGAATAGTTCACCTAAAGATGAATATTCTGTCATTTACTCACCCTTAAGTTGTCTCAAACCCGTATGACTTGCATTCTTCTGTAGAACCGAAAAGTAAATGTTAGGCAGGAGGCTAAGGACTGACAGCCTCAGTCACCATTCACTTTCATTGCATTTTTTCCTCTATTCAATGAAAGTTAATAGTGACTGAAACTGTTATCCTGCCTAATATCTCCTTTTGGGTTCAACGGTAGAAAGAAAGTTCCAGAATGAGGGTGAGTAAATGATGACAGAATACATTTCTAGAGTGAGCCATCCCTTTATGCTCTGTGTGGGTTTTTTTTTTTGGTAGTTGAATGCATTGGCAAATCGTGCGGCAGGCAAAGGCTACGAGAATGAGGACAACTACTCTAATATCCGCTTCCAGTTTGTGGGCATTGAGAACATCCATGTGATGAGGGGAAGTTTGCAGAAGCTTTTGGAAGGTCTGAGACACTAATATTTTGGTTACCTGATTCTTGTTTAATTATGGTGAATTGTTAATGTCTTGGTACCTATCTGTTTCTCATAGTGGTAGGAACACGTTCCCTCACCATGTCTGATTGCCTGGTTGGACTGGAAAGCAGCGGATGGTTGCGTCATATCAAAGCCATCATAGATGCAGCTAGATTTCTTGCCAAGGTGAAAATCTGAATCTCAGTATTAATGAGTGTCCTAACCAGGTGCAATTTGATACGTTTCCAGTGGCAAGTAATTTGTCTACTCTGACAATGAAAATGTTATTCGACTTGGCACGATCACAACCAATCAGAATGTATTTGATGCTCAATATATAGTTATGTGGAGCATTACTGGCACTGCTTATCATTGTGAATGAATTCAACAGATGGCATCTCATAAATGTTTTTGTAATTCCAGGCTGTGACCGTAGAGGGCGCCAGTGTTTTAGTGCACTGTTCAGATGGATGGGACCGCACAGCTCAAGTCTGTTCTCTGGGCTCTCTGTTGATGGATCCTTACTACCGCACCATTAAAGGTTTCATGGTAGGAGCCTATCATAGGTCAGACTTAAGGTTAAAGGAATATTCCAGATTCAATACAAGTTAAGCTCAATTGACAGCATTTGTGGCATAACATTGATTACCACAAAAAATTATTTTGACTTTCTCTGCTTTTCTTTAAATAAAGCAAAAATCTGGTTTCCAGTGAGGGCATTACAATGGAAGTGAATGGGGCCAATCCACAAATGTTAAAATACTATCTAAATTTGTATTTATTTTTTATTATTATTTTTTTTTAAGAAAAAGATGGAATTACAATTATTTTTGTAATAGTCAACAATATGCCACAAATGCTGTCGATTGAGCTTAACTTGTTAAACCAGGCACATTCCTTTAAGTAGATTGCTTGAGTTAGATTAGAAACATTAGAGTTTTATATCATGCTGACTTTATTTTATTATACAAGTATTTCCCCCTTGTTCTCAGGTACTTATTGAGAAAGACTGGATCTCTTTTGGACACAAGTTTGCAGACAGGTTGGCATTTTATCACCAATGCACACTGGTTGATTCATGATTCTAGTGGCTGGAAGAGTCAATGAAATAATGATGAGATGTTCCCTGGTGTTTCCCTGCAGGTGCGATCAGTTGCACGGTGACCATAAAGAGGTATCGCCCATTTTTACTCAGTTTCTGGAGTGTGTATGGCAGCTGACTGAGCAGTTTCCTCAGGCCTTCGAGTTTAGCGAGTGGTTTCTCATTCAGATCCATGAGCACGTGCACTCCTGCCAGTTTGGCAACTTTCTAGGCAACAGCCAACGCCAGAGAGAGAACCTTCAGTGAGTATCTGAAAAACAAACATTCATTTGCTTCCCTCTTATCATCCCAAAGGCCTTACTTCATATACTGTATAAATATATTTATATAATTACAGGTTAAAAGAAAGGACATATTCTTTGTGGGCTCACCTGCTGAGTGAAAAGCAGAATTACTTAAATCCTGTGTACAGTGTGAGCTTTGCAGAATCACACCCAGTTTTGGAGCCATCCACCCAAGCCTACTACTTCAAGTATGCTTAACCAACTCTCTTTATTAAAGACTGTTCCTTTAGACTGCCAGATTTTAACCAGTACTGGTTTGTGTTGCAGGTTTTGGAGAAACATGTACCATCAATACGACCGTTCCATGCACCCTCGACAGTCCATTCTTAAACACGTCCTAACCTTGAAAGAGAGCAACCGAGGGCTAGTGGCCACAGTGCAAGCCTTGAAGACTGTGAGTTTATGGGTTATTTGTTGAAAATTAAGCCTTGGGTCCTGAACGCTAACCTCCCATGAAAAAAGATTAGTCATGGATTATTGTGTGAGGGGAAACCAGTTATTACATTTCTCTCAGAGATCAAACGACCTTGGTCAGAACTGACAACATGTTTAATTTGACATGGAGGAAAACAAGTCTGTGAGAGTTTGAATTGTGGACCGTTTTTGTCTATTGAAATTTTTCAGAAATACATATTTTTTTTAAATCTGTCAAAATGAACGCATTAACGCATGCGATTAATTAAATGTAAGAAAATTTTTCTAAATCGCAATTATCGCATTTACTGTTAATACAACATAAATCGGGGGCCTTGGTAGCTCAGCGAGTATTGACGCTGACCACCCCTGGAGTCGGGAGTTCGAATCCAGGGTGTGCTGTGTGAACCCAGCCAGGTCTCCTAAGCAACCAAATTGGCCCGGTTGCTAGGGAGGGTAGAGTCACATGGGGTAACCTCCTTGTGGTCAAGATTAGAGGTTCTCGCTCTCAATGGGGCATGTGGAAAGTTGTGCGTGGATCGCAGAGAATAGCATGAGCAGCCATGCGATAAGATGAGCGGATTGACAGTCTCAGAAGCAGAGGCAACTGAGACTTGTCCTCCGCCACTCGGATTGAGGTGAGTAACCGTGCCACCATGAGGACTAAGTAGTGGGAACTGGGCATTCCAAATTGGGAGAAAAGGGGATAAAATTCAAAAATACAGCATAAACCAACATAAAGGCCCTCAGTTGGATGGGCGGAACCATTGCGATCTGTCCGCCCGGAGTCATTATACTTTCTAAATCGATTAATCGCGATTAACTACAAAATATTATGCAATTAATCACGATTTAAATTTTAATAAACTGACAGCACTACATCTTTTATAGCCTGTCATTGGCTGAACTTTTCTTGATTGGAAGAACAGACTATAATTCTTAATTTCCTTCATGTCAAATTAAAAATGGGCTCTTCTAGAGTCTGATAAAGTGGACTATTCACAACAAGTGTGAGTATTTAGACAATAATTTACATAGAAAGAATATGTTCCTATGGGGCTATTCACACTAGGGGCGAAAATTTGTTTAACAGCAGAACAAAGTTTTTCCTTTGGTCAATGTGTCATTTATTTTTAAATTTTTTTTGTCAATTTCTTTGTCCAGGGATTACAAACTTACTGGCCAATAAGAAATGTTGGGTCACTAGTCTGTTGTACTGAATCATACACATGACATTAAGCACCAAAGGAAGAACTGTTAAAGCTGTTGTGTGAACATGCTTTAATGTCTATACACTGATGTGTTTCCTTTGTTCATCTGAAATGACACTCTCTTGCTTCCTGTTTCAATAGAAGCTGAAAAAGTTTGGGGTGACCACATCTCCACTTGAGCCTCGGACACCTCCCAGGGAGCGTAGTTTCCCTCCCCGACCTCAGTCACTTATTCTGGGGGCTCCTCTTCACAGCCGGAAGGATGTGCAGCAGGAGGAGGATGAGGAGGTGTTTGGAGTGGAGGCCATGGAGGATGTTCCAGCTAGTGCTGGTGGGGAACGGACTGTAGAGGGAAGCAGTGCCACAGAAAATGGCTATGGAGAGCTGCCTGGATCCTTTGGTTCCAAGAGTGAGCCAGCAGTGGTCACCTTGGAGTTTGGAGTGGCCAGAATGACCTGCTAAGGACACCATTGAACACATGATTTAAAGAATTAAGGAATCTTAGGGGACTGGAAACATGTATGATTTGTATATTCTGTTGTGAGATGGATGAATTATGTTTGCGAGTGTGTGTGTGTGTGTGTGTGTTTGTGTGAGCATGTGTGTATGTGTGTGCGAGCAGTTGTTTACTCTACTTGAAGGCACTGCACTTGTTGTGACCTCCATATGTACGAAAGACAAAGAGATAAATGGAATTGCATATCTGTCAATTCAAATGTTATATCCGTCATCTGCATTTAAAAAAAGCTTCTTTTTTTTTTTTGCTCATTTTTGAAGGATGGCAATAGCACTAAAAAGAAAGAAAGATTAAACAAAAACCTGATGAACTTGTGACTCAAAGAAATATTTGTGCCACAGAGCACTATTTTGGGTGGACTCAACCCCATTCCTTCCACGTTACTGTTATCTTAGAGGGAGAAAGGTGACAAGATTAATGATGTCCAGGATGAAGGATTTCAGCAGAGATGCCCCACTTACAAGGGTTCCATGTGCAGTCTGGTCGATAAGAGGGGTTAGTTAGGAACTCAGAGGTTAATGTGATGTCATAGAGCAGGTCAAAGGTCATTTTTACTTCTAGGTGATTATATGAGCTAACAATAAATCATTACGGCTACAAATCTACATGAAAAATCTGCAGCAATCTGTCATTGTCACATAAAAAATTACAAAGAGTATAAAGGAAAACGGAGAACTATAGCAAAAATCTGGTGCCTAATCATAATCAAATTATTTAAGAATGTTGTAAACCCTGGACTTTTTGGGGGATGTTTGTCTAGTGTCTTGATACTGCTTTTTGTCTAGGTGATGTCTATGTAGACTTTTAAAGGGATAGTTCTCCAAAAAATTTAAATTTTCTCATAATTTACTCACCCTCATGCCATCCTAGATGTGTATGACTATCTTTCTTATGCTGAACACAAACAAAGATATTTTTGGATAGTATCTCAGCTCTGTAGGTCCGTACAATGAAAGTGAATGGACTTTGAAGGTCCAGGAAGCATATAAAGGCAGCATAAAAGTAATCCATATGACTCCAGTGAATAAATCCATATCTTCAGAAGTGATATGATTGGAGTGGGTAAGAAACATCAATATTTAAGTCCTTTTCTACTATAAATCTCCACTTTCACTTCCACATTCTTCTTCTTTTATTTTTGACAATTAACATATTTTGAGCATGTCCCCACCTACTGGGCAGGGAGGAGAAGTTATACAAAAAAAGTACTAAAATATTAATCTATTTCTCACCAACACCTATCATTTCACTTCTAAATATATGGATTTAACCACTGGGTCATTTGGATTACTTTTTGATGATTCAAATTTCTGGCCACTATTCACTTGATTTTAATGGACCTACAGTACAGAGCTGAGATATCTGAGAAATCTTTGAGTTCATCAAAAGAAAGAAAGTCATACACATCTGGGATGGCTTGAGGGTGTGTAAATGATAAGAGAATTTATATTTTTGAGTGAACTGTCCCTTTAACTTGATTGGCAAATATGGAATAACTCAAACAAGACTGGTTGTGCCCCATTCGCCTGTATATAAACTAGAAGTATGTATTTCAGTGGTGATGGGAAAGTACATGCTTTTAAGTGTGTATAGTAAATGTTTACACCAGTATTGGGACTTACTACCATTGAGTCTTGATAGCACAGACCCCTTTGTCGTAAACTGTTTGTGTGATGATATGTGTTATCTTCTAGTTACATTTCTTAAAATGTAAAAATGTCTGTGGCGGCCTTGGGCTCACGTTCATCTGCACTTTTATTTTTTTATTTAATAAGTTCAAAGAAAACCACAAACATCCATTTTGCAAGCGGTTGTATTAGATTAAATAGCTTGCATGGATGCACACTTTGGATTACTATTTTCAATGTACTATTTTTTAGGACACTAATTCTAATCTCACAAAATATTTAGGACAGATAGTATGCAGATTTTGGATGCAGGATGAGAATCAGGTTGCTTACAAATCTTTTAGGGCCAACTGATTATTTTCTGATTAGAATTAGCAATGTCTGAGTGCTTTGTCTGCCTCTTATCATACTGACAGGTTTAAGTACTTGTCTGTCATCTATCTTGTTGTTGTAAGCATGAGTGATTACTGGGTCCAAACCCTCGAGACCTGTATTACTGACTGGAAGAGGATCACTGCAAAAAATTGGAATTAGTGCTAATCACTGAAAATGTGACCCTAGGCAAAATCCTGCTGTTAGATCCAGTAAATCACACTAAAGCCAGTGTTTTGTGTTTTATGTAAAAGGGCCCTCAGTGACATGCTTAGGCTCAAGTCTGGCATCTTACATCTATAAGTATTAACCCATTGAACTTGTTAATTAATATACCCAAGAAACAATGAGCTCAATACAACAGATAACATGCCAACATTTCTGATGTATGTTCAATAAGCGAGTTGTCCACATGATAAGTGAGTTGTATATGGGTATTTTACATATTCATATTAACATGGATTGGTCAAAATCGACTACTTTACAGTGCATGTCCACCTCAGTGTGTTTGGTGGTAACTTGTTGATTCTGCCACTCCTTTAATTTCCCTCAATTTTGGCAATTTTAAACATTCCTGTCCATTTTGTACAATGATTATAAGGTAAAGCTTTTAAGGGCAAATACACAGTCAACATAAAACTTCATCAGGTGGAGAGTGTAGCCTAATCATTTAAGAGAAGGCCATGGTTCCCTTTTACCAACTACACTAACAACTACATCACTCATGGTCAGGCAGAGAAAACTTCACCAATCAGAGAATTGCTGCAAACAAAGCCTGCATGAGCAAAGGAGATACTGCCCACTCTCATGACACACAGTGATTGGCATATCTATACTTATAATTAACAAACTAAAATAGTTTTTTTTCAATGACATAATTTTCAATGCTTCATGGGATTTTTCGTGCCCAGTAAGTACACAGTCTTGAACCTTTGTCTTTTTGTCCAATCCCCCCCTTAAAACAAAGGATGATTTGTTTGTAATGATGATTCACCTCGAAGCTGGTTGTTTGGTTCATGGCTTACAACTCTTTTATGGTTGATTTTATGAAAAGTCTATACAAATATTGAATAGGAAAAATACTTTCAGAACCCAGAGAGCTGAAAAACTGTTGTGCTCTATTATGTAGCCTATACGTAAATCTGAGAGCCTGATCGAGGAGCGGTAACAATAGATGAGGGTGCAAAGCCGTAGCGCTTGAACCTTTAATCCAAGTGTGTTTTGCTTTTCCAAGCTTCTGTATATCTTAATGAAATGGTTCCAACCCTCCATCTATATTGACAAGATGCAAAGCTGCTCACTGCTCCTTACAGGAAAAAAAATAATTATGGCTGATGGGTGAAAGTTTTTTTGAGCTCAAAAAACAGACGTAAAATAAACTAATGGAGCAGAACGCAGCTGTCTCGAGGTACGTTTTTAAAGTTTTAAGAGATACGGCGCCAATCTCAAAGATGTCCGTCTAGTAGGCTAATAATAATAATAATAATAATAATAATAATACAATTCAGATAAATGCAAAAATTTGGAGGAAACTATTGTTACCATGGTAACTTTATTGTAGGGGCGTAACGAATCGTCAACCAAGCCTCCCCCGAAACGCGAACTCCAGACCAGTGACAGGATCAGTGCGCGCGCGTCAATCGAGCTTCTTGCGAAACGCGAGCTCCAGACCAGTGACGGGATCAGTGCGCGCGCGTCAACCAGGCGCTCCTTAAAACGCGAGCTCTGACAAACGCAGAGCGCTCACATGCGCGATTAATTCGGGCTTCCATCGATACCGTTGCGCACGCGGCCCTTTTGAAATTTACATGTGAATTTGCTATTTAAAAGTATCAAGGAGCAGTTCAACCATCATGCGAAACGAACAGCACTAATGAGGGAAAGTGGAATCAGCCCAGTACTAGCATCAGTTATAAGCCTTTACACATCAACACTCTAACATTTATCCCAGTTAACTGTAACAGAATTTTTCATTACAACTGTGGAAGTTGTAGCCAAGAAAACCTCTCGGTTACGTTCGTAACCTCGGTTCCCTGAGACAAAGGGAATGAGACACGGCATTTATGAATTCATATGGGGAGTGCCTTATACGACCGAGTTAAAACATTTCTGCAATAATGCCAATATTCTAATATTGGCTATGGTGTTTGAGCCCTGTCTGTTTTGGCACAAAACTGTCCGCTATAAAACAGGTGCATAAACACCATTTCCTCAGAATTTCTGACTGAGTACAAGGGGCACATCACTTGTACCTCAAGAACTCTTGTAGTGCAGCTAGCGTTCACAATGAATTTATGAACTATAGTCATAGTATGAATTAACTTGTGAATGTGTTTTGAGAGGACCATCCTGCTGCAAAACATTCTCCCATGCCCATGGGGAGGCCATGCCTTTAGTTGTGTGTGCTTTAACACCAATTGGGCAAGTCTTACCCTGCGACTCAGGGCAGGGCAATTGCATCGACAGTACAGTGATAAAGTCTTTGCTTGGATATAGAAATTCCTTTTGTGTGTCCTCCATAGCATACAAATAGCTGATCAGACAGTCTAAACTGGCGAGAGCTTCAACACTTCAGTGGAAGTGTTCTCCCCAGTTTGAAATGAGACAGACACTGTAGAATGGCCTGAATGCACTTGCTCGTGAGGTGCACGCGCCCATTTGTGGAGTTGAGGGGGATGATTTTTTGGCTGGGAGAGTGTGCTCTTCGCCCATTTCACATTGAGGGCCAAGCTGTTTAGCTGCTGGAGCAGTAAGTCTCTGTACCGGCATAACAGCCTCTTATTGCTCCAGTAACAGCCAATCGTCATGGTAGTTCAACATGCGCACATCGCTCAGTCTCAGAGGGGCAAGAACCGCATCAATGCACTTTGTGAATGTGGGCGGACCCAGAGACAGTACGAAGGGCAGGACTATGAATTGATACGCTGTTCCCTTGAACGCAAATCTCAAAAACATCCTGTGATGTCATACAATTTGGATATGAAAGTGTGTAATAATTTTGAATGGGTGCTTTGTGAGTGTCTGATTTAAATGTCTCAGATCCAGGAACAGCCAAATTTCACCGTCTTTCCTTGGAACAAGAAAAACGTTTTTGTGCTAGACAATTTGGCACAATCTCTATCGTTTTTTTTTTCACGATGAGATTGTGTATTTCGGCTCGTGTTTTGCACCCATTCAGAAATAGCCATTAGGGCTCGCCACACATCCACGTAACGGGACAGAGGGCAATTCGGTTTGTTTACCATATGATATAATGTTGCTCATGATAGGGAAGCGGTTGCACATACTGTACGTGCTTTGAATTCGAAAAAAGGGCTCTTTATTGAGAATGTGTGAGCATCTGCATTTGCAATGAATGCTGTATTCTTTTTTGCACTTAATGCATTTTTTATTGCATTTATTTGAGTGCAAGTACATTTTGAACAATATTGTGGACAACAATATTCGTTTCCCAGCAAACAGTAGTGGGAAGATGGGGAACACTGTTTTATGTCTCTAACTGAGCCTTTTTTGTAGCAGACCCGGAGAGAACTGTGGGCTCTGCTTTCCGCTTCAAAGGGTTGTGCCCATCAGGAACTCTTTTGCTGTGTGTGCTGATTCACAGGTGCAGGTGAGGCAGCAGGTATGGGGATTTTAGCCAGGTGCTGTCTCGAAACAGAGCGAGGGCGACTCGGCTGTGATGTACTCCATTTGGGCATAAAGTGTCTCAAAGCCTGTGACTGCTGCAGAAACGTGATGTAACGCTCAGCAAATCATTCACAGAGCTGCTAAAGAGGCCGTCTGGAGACACTGGAGCATCCAACAGAGTGGCTTTTTCCTTAACGCTCATTTCTGTGAGGGTCAGCCATATATGTCAATCCAGAACTACCAGGTTGCCCATGGACTTGCTGATTGCCTGCACCGTGACTTTCGTGGTATGACGCGCTAAGCTGGTAGTGGTGCAGAGCTCTTTGAATGTCTCTGGATCGAAGCCGTGCTCGTCCATTTGCCTGATGAGCTTGGCTTGAAATACCTGGAGCACCACCATTGCATGGAGTGCTGATCCAGCTTGTCCTGCTGCTGAGAAAGCTTTTCCCGGCAGTGCGGATGTTTTTCGAAATGGTTTGGAAGGATGTATGGGGCGTGATTTCCACACCCTGTTACTCACAGGTCAGAGGTGTGTGCCTACTGTATCCTCCACAGGGGGTTAATTGGGCATAACCGTTTTCTTCCCTGTGATCCACATTAAAGAAGATAGTGTCACTGCATGAGCGCACCGAGAAGGGCATCCTGCCCTTGTAAGGATGTGGACCATCTCCCTGTCATTGGAACATGTACGTTCCTCGCCCTCGCTTGGGGAAGGTGCAGCAGCATCATCCACTGTCCACTTGCCTGATGCAGCAAGAGACATGACTTTGTCATTATCATCTTCAGCGTCAGAACCACTACACGAGATGAGGCTGCCCACTCTTTCAGAAGGCCGGAGCTCATCTTGCTCATAGTGTATCCGAAAATATGAGCTTCGGAGAGATTGAGGGGCTCGAGGAGTGTGGGACCACCTCAAAGTCATCCTGCTTGAACTCGCGGCACCCTGTGCCTCCTCGTGTGAATCCTCGTGTATCACAAAAGGAGGGTGGGAGGGCACGTGAGGCTGAATCGTCCCACAGAACGAGGGCAATTTGCAAGCGAAGTGTCTTGAGACTCATGTCCTCACAGTGAGGACAATCTGTCTCCACGAGAGCTGACTCTGCATGGGTACGGCCCAAACAGTAAATGCAGCTCTCATGCTGATCTGATGGCAGGATGTGTCTCTCGCACACTTACGGAACGCCAAAACAGGCGATGCTCAAACACCATAGCCAATATTAGAATATTGGTGTTATTGTAGAGAGGTTTCAACTAGGTCGTGTAAGAAGGCACTCCCCATATGCGTTAATAAACGCAATGTCAAGTGTACTGAGTCATATGGGAACAGTTGATAGCACGGATAGTTGGAAACAAGTCATTTGTATGTAAGTATTTTAATTGGATTAAACTGAAAAATAAGCTGTAACCAAATGATTGATGATCACTTGTGTGTGACTTTATTTTTTATATTATTATCTGTATAATTTTGTTCAACATCTGAAGTGCCATATTTTGTTGTGGATGTCCCAATATGGATACTAAATTTGCACTTTTCAGAGCTCAATAAAATATTCAGATTATATTTTGCATATATTATTATGCATTTGAGGGCAACATTTTTTTGATTTATTGTGTAAAATAGAAATGGAATATCGTTCACAGGGACCTGAATTGAATCAAATTGAAATCGCAGCAGACTTTGAAGTAGTGGCAAATATCGGATCGCAGGCCAAGAGAATCTATATAAGATCTTATTGTGATGAAACGTCCGATTTATATTTATATCACACAATATACAATACAATGGTGGTGTAGTAGGTAAAGCACATAACTGTTAATCAGAAGGTCGCTGGTTCGATCCCCACAGCCACCACCATTGTGTCCTTGAACAAGGCACTTAACTCCAGGTTGCTCCGGGGGGATTGTCCCTGTAATAATTTCACTGTAAGTCTCTTTGGATAAATGTGTCTGCCAAATACATAAATGTAAATGTACACCCCCTACTTTTTTGTGGGGGTTTGGGCTATGCCTATATGCTTCTCAGATGGTCAGACCCCTTCTCACATAAGATTAAGATAATCACATAAAGACCTTGACCCATCTACCTGCTAACAGAAAGCTATTTCAGATGATTATATGACAATAATTTTCAAACAATTATATGTATTCAATTACGTGTGTTAAACTTCTCCGTGGGAAGGTTAAACAGTTTGACAATGGTTTATAGCAACCTTTGTCTTCCTCTATTTTTGGGACAAATGCATTATGCCTCAGTCCAGAACGGCTTTAAACTCTGTCATTATTGATGTCCCTGATCCAGTCTGTCCTTGACAAATACCACAATAAGAGTTATCCCTTGCTTTGAAGAATCTGCAAACACCTGTGTCATATTCTGTTGAACATAAAAGGAAAAAGCAGCACTGTAAAATCTGGAGAACACACCCTTATTCACAAACAGTACAGCCCTATTCTTCTCCAAGTGTCCCAGTTTGTTTCTCAGGAGAGTTCTGCCCTTGGTAACAACAGGGATGCCACACTAGGGGAGGATTATGTGAGCAATGTGTTTATCCACTGAGCTCGAAAAATTGACAATTGCAAACTCAGTCACAATAGGATTTACACTGGAGTCTTTAAGGTCTTTTGTTTTCTTACTCTTTCTTACTGTTGGTCTCCAATTTTACTCATGTGGTTTTAGTAATATTTTTTCCTGTTTACCCTCCAGCAGAGAAGCCTCCCGTGGCCCAGATAGTGCAGAATGAGTGTGCAGACCCAAACTGACCCAGAGAAACAACGGGTGGGGTGGCGCATTCCACCCGCCATGCCTCACAGGCTGCTGACAGAAATTGCAAACACAGGTGGGGAGTTTTGGTCCGGCATAGTAAACCTGGAACCAAAGCTTATTCAGAGGCCAGGAGGACTTGACCTCATTGAAATGTCTGCATGGTAGCTAGCCCACACACACACACACACACACACACACACACACAACACTAATGTTGGTGTTGCTAGCCTTATGTGGACTCTCCATAGACATAATGATTTTTATACTCTACAAACTAGATTCTATCTCTTAACCCTAACTCTACCCCTAAAACTCCTCGTAAACCACACAACCCCCCCCCCCCCCCCCCACCCCCCCCACACACACACAGACACGCACCTTTACAAGCTACATGCTCAGGCAAAGCCCCACTTCACATTGTGTAAATGTGGACATTGTTTCATGCCAGTGAGGTGGAAGAGAAGGCCTGTATCCAGATGGGGTGGGTTGGATGGGCACATCTATTTCATAGGGATTTATTCAGGCTTTCTGAAAGGATGCTTTAAAAAAATATTGAGATAGACAGATGGTATATATCAATAGTCAACTCTGATTCCTTAGTTACAGACAGTTCAAGGTTGCTTGAATTCCACTCAGGGGTCCCACAGCCATGGAAAACCAGGAAATATCAGGGGATTGTGAAAATACAGAATTGTTTTTTTTTTTTTTTGGCTAGAACTTAATTTTTTTTTTTTTTTTCATATTCAGTAATAATAATAACAACTGGAAAAGTCATGGAGAAGTCATGGAAATTCATTGGTCAATAGTTATGGGAACCCTGTCTATTATCTATGTCCAATTAAAGTAGCTGTTTTATCACATAGCATATAAGGTTTCTCACTAAATGTTTCCCATGCTGATGTACACGTTGTAGCCGCTAAAAAAAGAAACCCTGAAGCTTTCAGTTGCTTAGCTACTATTTCAAACAATTAGAGTATATTAGAATCTCTGTTGTTTAACAGTAGAGGAGTGTGGTAATAGGAGCCCCCTGAGCCCATATGCTGGGGGCAGATGGACCGTGGTTTATTGAGGGGTACATTGAACATGATCAACCACTCCAGACAGACCGGAACAGGTGAGGACCACCAGCATGAGCTAATCTAATTTAAATTTCATCAGCCATTTCTTTGAACCATTTCAAGTGCGGGCTGTGCTTCTGTGTTCACTATAAGAGAGTAAAATATTTAGCTAAATCTGCCTCATGTCTTCATACTTGTAATGTCTCCAATTACAGACACTACAGCAATGACCCAAGTCCATGATTTTTCCTAAGCCTTCTCATTTGAGGGGGATTTTCAGTGGCTTATTTTCATTTACACTGAGGAGTTCTTACTAGTTAATTTTTTTCCCCCCTTTAAGTTATTGTTCACTCAAAAATTAAAATTATATAATAATTTACTCACCATCATGTTGTTTCAAACCTGTATGACTTTTTTATTCTTTGGAACACAAACTGAGATGTTATGTAGTAAGTTAGTCTCAGTTTTTTTTCTTTACAATTAAAGTAACCCATGACTGAATGGTATCATTCTGCCTATATCTTCTTTTAGGATATGAACATCTCACAAAAGCAGGAACTATCCCTTTAATACTTCTGATCGCTCTCTGTATAACATTTCTGGAAACGTTCCATGTGTAATTGCATTTCTAAAAAAAAAATCCACAAAGTCACAGCAACACTAATTCTATTATAGGGGTAAAAACAAAAAAGAATGCACATACATGATTACAATCACAATGACTCAATAAAAACATTCTTTGCAGCCCGCACTTAGATGCATATCACTCGCCTCTTCAGTCAGACAGACAGAATAATTAAGAGAAGAAAGAGGAGAGGGATATGTGATGTTTGCAGTGTGGGGGTTGAGGGTGTGTTTGTGTGTGGAGGGGGCGAGCTATGGGGGCGGAGTGAAAAGTACTGGCTTGCCTCCAGTGCTGACGAAAGATGCTTAACCCTCCCAGTTACCATAGAGACTGTCAGGCGCAGCCACCAGTGAGAGAGAGAAAGAGAGAGAGGAAGAGAGAACGCCAACAAGCAAAGGCAGCAGAGAGAAGTGGATTGGGAGAGGGAGAAGGAGAGAAGCCAGCAGTGGGAGACAGGGTAAAATAAAGAGAGAAGAAGAGACAAAACAGAGGGGAAAAAAGGGTAGTAGATATAGCGGTAGAGATGGAGGTTCAAACAGAATGCTGTGAACCACCTCCATTTGACCCCCAGCCAACGGGAAAGCTCAACAAAGCTGCCTTCAAGCTATTCGGCAGGCGCAAGTCTGGCAGTAGCATGCCGAGCATCTTCTCAGTCAGGAACAAAGGGGAGTCCACCGGTAAAGCTACTGGCAAGCCACTGGAGCTCGTTAGGAGCAAAACTCATGATGGCTTAATAACAGACACAGCCTCAGAGTTTGACGGCCACAGGAAAGAGGAGTCTGCCAGTGCTGACCAGCTCCACGCCAGCACAACAGATGGTGTGTCCACCGCACCCCTCCGCAGCTCTGTCACCAAGTCTTTCAGCTTCTTCTCTTTGCTACGCAGAAGCAGCAGCCGTGCAGGGGAAGGAACCTCTACGGTGGGACGGCGGGGACGTGGACTCAAGGGGCTATTCAGCAGCATGCGTTGGCGCCGGAAGCCCCAGGCTAATGAGGACTCAGGTGAGGTGCAAGAGGTGGCAAAGGAGGTGAAGGAAGGAGATCTAATACTTTCCTCTGACAACATGACAGAGAAGGAGGGCATAACTCTCACTCTTGAGCCCTTACCACAAGTTTTTGAGGTCACTCCTCTCCCAGGGGATGCAGGAAATTGGAAAGGAACGTCTATGCAGGAATTAGAGTGTACTAATGAAGTGGAGTGTGGCAAGTGTGTTCCTCCTCTTTCATCACAACATATAGTCACTGAGGACTCTCCAGCTCCTTCTCCACTCCAAGTCCAGACAGGGGGGCTCCAACATGATAAACACAATGGTTCCACACACCTGTCTTCCATTACAATCTGTGAATTGACCCCTCCAATGGAGCACAGCACAGCTGACCCACCATCTGAACAGTCTGTGGATCGCTTATGCTCCATGTTCACCGATGTAACTTCTCTAAAAAGTTTTGATTCCCTAACAGGCTGTGGTGATATCATCGCTGACCCAGAAGAGGATTCTGGGAACGGGGGAAGTGCCACGAGCAGTGGAACGGGTAGCAGTAGTGGGGGCTGTATGGGCCACAGGCTAAGTGGAGCCGGGACAAACTCTGAAAGATGCTCCCCTGCCAAGCCTCCACTTCCTCCTCAGGTTAGTAGTCTTGCATCCATTAAAGCCTCTTGCTACATGCCAGTCCATCAAAGAGCATGTCTAGCCCCTAAAAAGCCACAGGGTAGTGGGGTTGTTGCCTACATGGGTGGAGGGGAGGAGATGGCTAGTCCTGAGGGTGTAGATGATGCAGATATGCAGGGGTTATGGCACATGTTGCCCCAGAGGGGCGAAGACTCCCCAGCTCCACATCGTGCAGAGCCTGGGCTTCATCAAGTGCAGACCAAGCTCGAGAAGAGACCACCTCCAGTGAAGGGACTTCAGGGCCTCAGTAAGATACCTGTGAGTGGAAGTAGCAAAATGGGGAACCAGCTACCCACACGTCCTTCCCCGCTACCTGTTGATAAAGAACTCCAGGATGCCCCACCTAGTGATGAAGGTTACTGGGACTCCCCCACACCTGGCCCTGAGGATGAGGACAGCAGCTTCCTTCGTTGTGATGGCCTACTGAAGGACAGCTGCTCTGGTGATGCTCTATATGACCTCTATGATCCTGACAGCCCTAGTGCAGCTGGGTCAGATGATGATGTAAGCATGCCAAAAAAATCTGCAGGTGATCTAAAAATGAGCTTGCCTTCCAAAAAATGCTCATCTTCACCCACTTCCTCCTTCCGTTCCATGAAAGGCAGTACCAGCCTACCTCGAGATTCCAAGATCCCCATTAGTGTGAGACAAACACCGCCATCCCACTCTTCCAGTCAAGGAGCGCTCTCTTCCAATCTTAGCCCCACTTCAAAAAGCCCCTCTAAAAAGACTGATGCCCCACCACGCACTCGGATCCCTGTCTCTAAGGTTCCTGTCCGTCGTACTGGCAACAAGAGCGCCCCCACCACACAAAGCAGGAAGTAGAGAACTCAGAGGCCCTTCAGATGCTTTTGACAATACAGAAAAAAAATCACAAAGAGCTTTAGGCCAAAACAATTTTTTTGGATATATTATCAAGCAATCATCCACTATATTGATTTCAATCATTTACTGAGGATTACATCTTTGCTGGGGTTTTCTTCTTCAAAACTTCTTTTGTTGTGAAGTGTAGTATATTACACGTAATTAAATTAAGACATTTGTAGAATGCCCTACAATATGTAACACATGACATTCTTAATAATGTGATCCTGAGTTTGTTTTTATACAGCTCACCAGCCATTGGAAGTGGGATAATATGGTGAGATTGCTGATCCTTTGAAGAATGTTAAATATCAGCAATTGTGGGAATTTCTAGTTTATTCGTCCCATAAGCCCTTAGCACTGTGTAAAACGCAGCTGCAATCTTCATCTCTCAAGGATTGTTCAAAATATTATTTGGATGACTATTCGAGATGAAGCCAGGCCAAGCACATCTTATACTCCAAACTAAGCTGCATGGAGTCTTGTACACTCAAGCTGGATCAGGGAACACAGCCTTTTGATTGAGTCTCTTTTGTATCACACAACTTGACTTCCTATTGATATACATTTTTTTCTTTTTACTGAATCTTCCCATTTCTTACTCTTTTATAAAAGACAAGGACCTCCCTACGACCTCACTGTGGATATGTGTACACTGCTTGTTTTGTCTTTTGAGAAACACAACTTGCAAAAAAAAAAATACTCTGGTTCATGAGTAAATCCCTCTTCTCACAGTGATTTGTACTACAACTAACCTGGACATACTTAGCTGTATTTTTCTGAATGTAGCATGTCATCACTCTACACAAAGGTCTGTTTTATTTTCCTGCTCACTGCTCCATGAGACAGAGAGAGAGGTACAGTGAAGCCCATATGTGTCACAAAATAACTGTCTTCCGCCATGTTGCTGTTCTCCGGGATTCATCTCCCAACAGCTTTTAGACTTGGAATGGGCTTCGATATACACTGCGAAAAATACTTTTCTTACTAGTATTTTTTGTTTTGTTTGCCAATTTAAATATCTAAATGTCCCTAAAACAACATAATTAACTTGTGAAGCAAAATTGCATTAGATATTGATATTATTTCAATTAATATATTTTGAATTGGTTACTTTTCTTTCCTCATTGGTAATTTGTTTTTCTTGTTTTAAGCATAAATTTAACTACATTTAGTGAGGTGTTTGCTTAAAAAATTGCAAGTGGAGTAATAAAAATACCCAATTCTTAAATCTTAATTCAAGATATATTCTCTAAAAACATCTTAAGTAAATGTATCTCGTTTTAAGGATATTTCTATATTTTTTTCTTCTTCTGGAAAACAGGACAATAATAGATCAAGACAGTGAGTTTTAGCAGTGGAAAGAGATTTTGACATCATTTGAGCATTGGGGTTGCTCCACAATTGTCAATAAAATATTTTGACATTTTAATTACAATTTTTTTAACTTATTCATTTCATTATACATTTTCTCAACAGAAGGCCCATGACATGGCTTCTCTCTTTTCTATTAAATGAATTGCTCCTTTTCTTTGAATTGTTCTTTATTTAATGAATAAAACGTACGCTCTGTGTACATCCAGGAAGTGTGAATGAGTGCATAATTTTTCAAATGCTTAACAACATGGCCATCTGGGCATTTTGCCCAGGCTCAGATGTTAGCTGTTTTAAATAGCAGAGACGTAAAGAGCATCATGGTTGTCCTTTTGCAGCCAGCCACAGTCTGCTGGGATTTAAATCCCGCTGGTCGGGCTCAGTTGACAGCATGAGGCTGAATCCGGTTGATGTTTACTGTGTGCTATGGAGGAGAAATATTGGCATCTTTTGTCATGGATCTGTTATTGATTTGGTTTTGGAGAAAAAGGTAAAAGAAAGAAAGAGCTTTTTCATTAAGATTTTTTAGGTTACAAACTGGTAATTACAAGGGTATTATGCTATAAATGTGGTTTATGAGGAAGTTTCTAATATCCCCATAATTCAAATCACTTAAAAAAAACATACTAAACTATGTTGTTTTTTTTATGTAAAAATGCAGAAAGATTTTGTGAGGCTTAGGGGTAGAGTTAGGGGATATAATCTATAGTATAAAAATCATTATGTCTATGGAGAGTCCTCATAAGGATAGTCGCACCAACATGTGTGTGTGTGTTTGTGTGTGTGAAGGGGGGATTTGGTGCAGTCCCAACAGTTATGGTGCAGCGAAAAACATTCACTCCTGATCAGCTCTCTAGCTGCAGTGTGGCTTCTTATGTAAAAGCCTTATGTAACACAATAACCCTCTGATATCAGCCCTACACATGACAAAACTGGTTGTGTGTGTGTGTGTTTATTTGGGTACAGAGTTATTAACCAAAACAGTTTACAGTTTTGAATTAGACATGACTGTATTGTAATTGGGTCTGCCGTATCTGGCAATATCCTTTAAAATGTGTTTTATACCTGTGTGTGTATGGTAGCAGAAAATTAGACATTACGGCTGTATGCATAAGCAGTGCTAAGTGTGTGAGAGTATATGTGTGACTAATGGTTGCTGCCCTAGTTTTCAAAGACCTGATTCTGTGAACGAGAGACAGAATAAGGGTCGCCAGGAGAGAATGAGTGAAAACCATCATGGTTTATTTACAAAAAAAAAAAAACCAAAAACACTGTACGATTTATAAGATGCTTTTTGTCATGTGTTCCTTGGGAATCAAACCCACAACATTGCATTGCTAGCACCATGTGCTAAAACTTTAGCTATAAGAAAACAATATATATATATATATATATATATATATTCATAAACCATGGTATTTACTTGGTATTCTAAGGTACTTCAAAAAATACTATGATACCATGTTAAAAAAATATTTTAATAGCATTGTAGTATTTTTTTAATTAGAAAAGCATATTACAAGCTTGCATACATAAACATTGTATGTGCTGATGCTTGACTCAGGCAGCATGTCTAGAATACATTTTGATTGGGACATCATGTGTCCACGTTTGTGTGCTCAGTAAGACAGGTAGCATGTGGTTGATGGAAGGGGGTGGCTTAACCTGCTGAGCCCTGAGCTCATATTCTCATTAGCCTCTTATTGCACCTGGGAGCCGGATAGGATACTGCTCTCAGAGCCCTACACATGGCTTGACTTCCACAGGGGCTCAGAGGGCTCAATTAATAAGCTCAGAATCTGTTCCAAACATTAGTACCAGAGGCAGAATCATTAGTGTGGCAGGAATTGTGACAAGCTGCAATTCACTAACCATGTTTTGCACAAGATATGAAAAAGTTGCCATACTAGTATACCCTGGGTAATACATTGTGTTCCACGCTGGAACAGAAACACATACAGTATATGGGTAATTGAAAAATGAGGTGAAAAAAAATTGAGAACTCTTAGAAAAATCTAGTTTTAATCTTGTCGAGTTTGTAGAAATATAATATGTGTTTCCATGTTGGTTCATCATTTTCTGACTAAAAATGATTTTATGACTAAAAATATCATGAGGTGCTACCATCAAGTAAAAGGTATTAAAATACTTTCCTTGCAAAAGTGCACACAACTTAATCATTCATTTCAAAAAAGTTTTCAAACATACACTGATGAGCCAAAACACTATGACCACCTGCCTAATATGCTGTTGGTCCTTCGCGTACTGCCAAAACAGTGCCAGTCCACCGAGGCATGGACTCTACAAGACCCCTGAAGGTGTCATATGGTATCTGGCAGCAAGACATTAGCAGAAGATCCTTCAAGTCCTGTAAGTTGCGAGTTGGAGACGCCATGGTTTGTCCAGCACACCCCATTTATGTGCAATCATACTGAGATCTGGGGAATTTGGTGGCCAGGTCAACATCTTGAACCCTTCATCATGTTCCTAAAACCATTCCCGAACAATATGTGTAGTGTGGCAGAGCACATTATCTTGCTGAAAGAAGTAACTGCCATCATTACCATGACAGGGTGTACCTGGTCTGCAATGATGTTTAGGAAGGTGGCACATGTCAAATTGACATCCACATAAATGGCCGGACCTAGGATTTCCCAGCAGAACATTGCCCATCACATTTCCTTCACCGGCTTGTCGTTTTCTCACAGTGCATCCTGGTGCCATCACTTTCCCAGGTAAACGGCACACACGCACACGGCCGTCCATTTGATGTAAAAAAAAAAAAAAGAAAAAAAAAAGGGACCCATCGTAGCAGACGTACTTCTTCCACTGATTCAAGGTCCAGTTCCAACGATCCTGTGCCCATTGTAGGCACTTTCAACGGTGGACAGGGGCCATCATTGGCACTCTGAACAGTCTGCGGCTATGAAGCCCCATACGTAGCAGGAAGCGATGCACTGTGTGTTGTGACACATTCCTCCTGTAACCATCAATAAAATTTTGGAGCTTCTGTCAGTTCGGAGCAGAAGGGATAGCTTTCAATGCCCTTGCGTATCGATGAGCCTTGGGCACCCAACACCTTTTTGCCGGTTTGTGGTTTGGTACTCACCACTGCTTACCGTGAGCACCCCAGAAGCCTTGCTGTTTCAGAGATGCTCTGACCCATTCATCTGACCACAAAAATTTGGCCCTTGTCAAAGTCACTCAGGTCTGTACTCCTGACCATTTCTCCTGCATTCAACATGTTGACTATGAGAGCTGATTGTTCACTTACCATCTGATCTACCCAGACCTAAACATGTGGCCTTGTTAGGAGATGATCAACGTTATTCGCTTCAGCTGTGAGTGGTCATAATGTTTTTGCTCATCGGTGCAGTTTTCAGTCATCATTTATGAGTTTCTTTCATTCATGGAACACAAAATTAGATGTTATGCAGAATATTAGGGACATACAGCCTCAGTCACCATTTGCAGTACTTTCACTGTGTGAAAAAAGATGCAGTGAAAGCGAATTGTGACCGAGGCTGTCAGTCCCTTACATTCTGCTCAACATCTCCTTCTGTGTTCCAAGGAAGAAATAAAAATCATGCAGGTTTGGAATGACATGAGGCTGAGAATTGTATCCCATTTATGGGGCCAGCAAATTTTCAGGAACCTCAGAAACAGCTTTTCTTTGGTGTAAATGCATGGAATGGGGCCAAGTTGGGCAATGGCTCCAGCACCCTGTCGATGGGGTATGTCTCTATGCTTGAAAAGGTTGTATCCTGTGGCTTTTTTAAGAGTATGCTAAATTGAGAGAGAGACAGAGAAAAAGAGAGAGGAAGTTGGGAGACAAAAAAGTGAATTATGGAGTATGTAATAAGGGGAGTCTATTCATGAAGGGCCCTGCTTGGGTGGAATCATTGAATTTGATTACAAAGAACAGTGAGAAGATACATAAGAGTGCATTTACACAAACAACTAAAAGAGAGAGAGAGAGAGGGGGAGAAAGAGTGCTCTATTTCAGCACTGAGTGAGGGATTGTATGATATAAACCCTAAATGGCTCTTAGAGGTGAAAAAAAGCAATGTCACAAACTACATGTGTGGGCTGCTGTATGAGCATATGCTTACATCCTAAAAGCTAAATAATTCAGAAACACACAATGTAGAACAGGATGGATTGGTCTGCATTCCTCTGACAGCTCTTGAAAGACATTTGATAAACATGACATTTCTGAGGCACCGGCGTCACCAAATGGAATTCACAACATAAAAATACAAACAGGTTTCCCTGAACACTCTTCCATTGGTCAAACAAAAGATAGCTCTGCCCCAAACTCACGTCATTGATGGTGCCAGTGTTACTGTGCCAGGCTGGTCAGTATTCTGAATGTTTTGATAGCACCACCAAGACAGTGTTTACACATTTTGGCTAAATCAACTTACAAGAAATGGTTTACTTATATTTTTCTCAGCATATTAAAAGTATAGTTTAGCCAAAAAATATTATACAGAATGATCAGGATGAACAGTCTCAGTCACCATTCACTTTCATTGCATCTTTATTTCATTCAAGGAAAGTGAATAGTGACTGAGGCTTTCATTCTGCATTACATTTTGTATTTTTGTGTGTGTGTGTGTGTGTGTGTGTGTGTGTTCCAAGGAAGAAAGAATTGTGTACAGATTTTAAACAACGTCAATGTGAGTAAACAATGACAATGAGTTATTTTTGGCTAAACTTTCCCTTTAAGCTGGAATATGAGAAAGTATTTTAACATCGAAAAAAGTACACACTTCAACTTTAAAAGTCCACTGATGGTCTCACTCTTCTCTCTTCTTTTCTTCTGAGAAACACTCTTTCCTTCATCTCCAGGGGAAACAGAAAGCAGCTGCTTAAAACTTCACAAGGGTTCGCCTCTTATCCAAAGCTGAACTTTTGTCTTGTACTTAAAGTGCTTGGGTGGAACTTGTTCCCTGTTTTTCCTGTTCAACGTCTTTTAGTTGACAGATAACCTGATACGGTGAAAACTTAGACCTCTAATAACTTTTGTACTCTCTGCTTCCTCTCTTTCTCTCCTTTTCTTGTCTATTTCCTCTCTAAAAGTCCATCACACAGAGGAAATTCCACTGGGAATGGACAAGAGAAGAAACTAGGAGTGAAGCTTTATGGTTTGGATGCATCTCTGGCTAAACTAGGATTGCGTGATTGAAATCTGTGTTTGTGCATGTAAAAGTATATCACGGGGGTTTGGCCATTCAAAATCTGCACCCTTCATTTCACACGCTTGCCCTACTACACAAATCTCCATGGCAACCTCAGTAGGTCATCCAATGAGAGGTGAAGGTGGGGCCGGTGGGTGGGGGGTGCGTGCGGCTGACAGAGAGTTTTGAGGACACTGATTGGAGTGAGAATGGTGCAGTGTGAGTTTGTGCTCACACTTGGAAGACTCAAATTTAATTTCTCACACTCGTTCATTTGCTGCAGCCCCATGTGGAAAACACCCCCTTTTGGAAACAATACTTCCTGTTTCACTGTCTTCTTCATACAATAGTGTATGAAGAAGACAGTGAAACAGGAAGTATTGTTTGAAGTATGTTTGGAGCACAAGAAATAGAAATATACCTTGTGTAAATTTTCAACTTTACGCCAAGTTAAAATGCTATTTCTAGCCATTTTACATGCACGTTTCCAGGGACGATCATATTTTTTTATCGAGAAAATTAATATTAGATCATAATTTCATAGATATTAGGGCAAAAGTCATATTCTTAATACTACTTTTTGTATTGTTTTCCTGTAAAATATATTAAAATCCTTAAAACAAGATCAGTCAAATTGAAACAACACTGCATAAAATATTTCGGTTTTTCAGAGAATGTATTTTTAACGTGTATTTTGTCTTACTGTACTGGAAGTTTTTATAGTCAAAACAAGTGCAAAAATCTACCAGTGCTGAAGAAGTAATCCAAAGTATTTAGAATACATTACTGACCTTGAGTAATCTAATGGAATACATTACAAATGACATTTTACAGCATGTATTCTGTAATCAGTAGTGGAATACATTTCAAAAATAACCCTCACAACCATATATATATATATATATATAGCCGGTCCTACTCGGCCCCGCTCCGAACGGGACTCGAACCGACGTCTGCGGCGTGGGAGGCGGGTGCGCTAACGAGGTGACTAAAGGCTACAGCCTCTAGCGTCAGTCGCTATTGCACCTCTTGAGGTCAGGAGAGTGAGGTTTACACACTGCACAGCTATTTACCAGCTGGCTCCCGTTACACTCACCCCCTAAACCTCACTCCCATCCGGGTCACGGCACCGTTACACTCACCCCCTAAACCTCACTCCCATCCGGGTCAGCAACGACCTTCGTCAGCATTACCGACATGTTCAACAGTTGACGCTGAATCTCTTTCACTGCACCATCCAAATTGAGTCCCTGGTAGGAGGCCTGTTGCTCAGGGGCTTCAGATTGAGCACGTAAGTGTCTTTAAATGTCTCCAGAGCTCGAGGATTTTAAATTCTTTGACATTGTCTTCATAGAACAGTTATGGAACAGGGTGTATCAAATCTCATTGGTTTAGGACACAAAAAGCATAAAAACTAGCAAAGTACGCAGAGCCGTTCACACATCCGAAACTCGCATGGCGCCATGCGACTCTTGCCCGGAAATTGGTACTTTAATTCACCAAAGTGGTATTCAAATTATCACAAAGTATATTTAGGACATTACTGTAAAGAACAGCACCATCATTATTTGACCAAAGTCATTTTTGATCAAATCTAGACAGGCCCCATTTCCAGCATCTTATCCTTGAGTAATCATGCTAAATTGCTAAACACAAACAAATTTGGTTTGTTAAATGAAGCTTAACATTCTGTTTGTTTTTGAGTTGCCATAGTATGCAATAGACTAGGTCATTGTTAGGTCAAAAATGGCAAAAAATTTACAGGTTTCTATAGAAACTCGTCAGTCAATCATTGTTTTGAGACATTGAAATGAAAACTATACAATGTTTGAAATTGTCCCCCAAAAAATGAAGATTTCATACGAAGGTGTACACAAAAGTCTTCAAAGACAAAGGACAACTGGCTCTAAAAAGGACAGAAAGAGATGTGGAAGGCCCAGATGTGCAACTAAACAAGAGGATAAGAACATCAGAATCTCTAGTTTCAGAAATAGACACCTCACATGTCCTCAGCTGACAGCTTCATTGAATTCTACCCGCTCAACACCAGTTTCATGTACAACAGTAAAGAGAAGACTCAGTGGTGCAGTCCTTATGGGATGAATTACAAAGAATAAGTCACTTTTGAAACAGATAAACAAACAAACAAAAAATGTTAGAGTGGGCAAAGAAACAGATCTTAACCCCATTGAGCTTTTGTGGGAACAGCTAGACTGTAAGGTGCGTGAGAAGTGCCCGACAAGAAAGACACATCTATGGCAAGTGCTACAGGAATAGTGGGGTGACAAACTGACAGCAAGAATGCCAAAGATCTGCAAAGTCATTGTTGCACATGGAGGATTTTTTGATGAGAACTCTTACTCTTTGAAGTAGTTTAAAATTGTAATTTTTCACGTTATTAATGTCCTGACAATATATTGTGATCAGCTGAATGCCACTTTGGTGAATAAAAGTACCAATTTCTTTCCATAAGAGCAAAATCTGTACATTATTCCAAACTTTTGGCCACCTGTGTGTGTGTGTGTATATAAATAATGTTTTTCTATTACATTTTATAACAACTTAAAACAAATTCCACAAAGGATGATGTCATATCCTTTCCTAAGCCTGTTGTTTCTTCCCAAGCTTGTTTCATTATTGCAGTTCCATCAACATAAATAATAAATCCACATGACAAACTTTACATGTATAATTAATTTCATCTGAGTGGTGGAAACAAGGTCCTCCATTTCTAAAACAAGACGTACCAATTAACATATTGTTCAGTGAGTTGGCATGTTAGCATCTGCCAAAAGAGTCTTAAAGAAATAGTTCCCCAAAAATGAAAATGATTTTCATTTGCTCACCCTCATGTCATTCTAAACCGGCATGACTTTCTTTCATCTCTGGAACACAAAATTAAGTTTGTTTACATAGATCTAACCCATCAGTCAGCAAAAAGAACAAAAAAAGCACAATAAAAGTAGTCTATATGACTTATGCGCTATATATTCCAAGTCTTATGAAGCCATGCAATATTCGTTGAATATGGACATGTGTGAATAAGATTTGAGAGCTCTGGCAGAAGAAATTATTTTCATTGAGTTATGACTTAAATTTCAATCTGCTCCTCACACAAAGCAATTGTATGGCTTCTGAAAACTTGGAATATAGCTCATGAACTGCCTTTGAGATTTCTATGGTGTTTTTCATCCTTTTGAAACTTGACAACAAGGGTTACTGCGGTTTTATTATATGGGAAAGAGCTATGTGGTGTTTCAAATAAGAAAGAGCCATACAGTACAGGTTTGAAACATACAAAAGGTGTAAAAGGGATGCTTCCTGACGTCTCAAAATGGGAACATCAAACAATACACAAGACAGACAAAACAAGCACTAACATAAAACAAAAAACACAAAAGAAAGGGAGGGAAGGGAGGGAAACCAGAGAGGGAACTTAAGGAAAGCGGTGGGGTCCAGCGGCATGGGGGGAGGCCTCAGGGTGGAGGCAGTGTCTGGCGGCCAGGTAGGAGGCTTCAAGGTGGAGGCAGGGTCTGGCAGCCTGAGAGGGGGCCTCAGGGCAGAGGTGGCACAGTACTGGGTGGTGGCCGCTGGATGGGGGGAATGGACTCGTGGCGGCTGCTGGACAGGGGGCAGTGAAATGGATGGCGGCCACTGTACAGGGATCAGGAGGGAGCAGCTCAGGGAGCAGAGCCGTGGAAGGCTCGGGCATTGGCTGCGGCAGGGGAATGGCCTCCATGGCCATGAAAACTGGCTGAGAATGGGGAACAGCCTCCTTGGTTGTGAACAATGGCAGAGCTAGGGGAACAACCTCCTTGGACATGGACACTGGCAGTGGCAGGAGAACAGCCTTTGTGGATATGCGCACAGGCAGTGACAGGGGAACGACATACGTGGTTGTGGGCACTAGCAGTTATGGGGAAAAGCCTCCGTGGCCAGGAGCACTGGCAGTGACTGGGGAATGACTTCTGTGGCAGGTAGCACTAAGCAACGACTGGGGAGCAGGAGATTTTCTCCTCCTCCTCCGGGTGGCCGGGAGCACTGGTGTGGTAATGGCCTTCATAATCGAGTTCGCTGGCACTGGGATAGCCGAGGCTTCCAGCACTGACTCTGGGATGGATGAGGCTTCAGGCGCTGGGACAAATGAGGCTTCAAGAACCCTCTGCCAGGGGTGGAGGAGTGTCCCCACGAATTGCCGGGAATGCGGAGGTGCGTTCTGTCCGCTGGGGGTCATAGGTCTATTTCCGGTCTGCTTGAGGAGGAGCGGCTGCAATCCGGCTATTGACCGTGGTAGGCGTGGGTGCTGGCTCATTGACCATGGCAGGCGTGGGCGCGGCAAAGGAATGACCTCTATGGCCGTGAACATGGACAGCGATGGAGGAATGTCCTCTGTGGCCATAGATGCTGGCAGCAGCTGGGGAACAGCCACTGTGGCCATGGACACTGGCTGCGACTGGGGAACAGCTTCTGTGGCCAGGAGCGCTGGCAGTGACTGGGGAACGTCCTCCATGGAAGGGAGTGCTGGCAGTGACTTGGGAGCAGGAGTCTCCTCCTCTTCCAGGTTGCCGGGAGCACTGCTGTGTGAACATTCAGAAGAACCAGTTTGAGAAACAGTTGGGTCCATTCTGGCCGGTACGTTCTGTCACGAATGCAGAGGCAGGACCCAATAGCAGAGTTAAAAAAAAGGAATTTATTGAATGCAAAAAATAAAGGGAAAAAACAATAAACAAACTACCCTGAATGGGAAAAAAAGGATATCCAGGCTGGGGTTGGGAAAACAGGGCACAGGATACAGGACTGACCAGACCGGGTAGGGATGGGATGATAAACAGGACCGACACGAGACAGGAAACAAGACCGATTAACAAGACCAATAAACAGGACCGACTGGAATACACACAGGACAAACTGTCCCTGGACAGCACACACAAGGCTAAAATAGGGAGAGAAATCAGGGGATAGGCGAGGCAAATTAACTAATAAGCAAACAAGGAGGCATGGTATGAGGTAAAACAGGGAGGATTTTCATTTTTGAGTGAAATATCCCTTTAAAAACGCATAAATGTTGGTTGATCAGTATCTTATGAATTATATGCCATGTTTGTGGTGTGAGCCACTAATACACTATAATCACTCAACCACGCTCTGAATTCAAGCATGAAATTTAGTGAAAAAGCCTCCAGAGGATGACAAATGTAAAAAATCCATCTGATCAATAGGTCATCATTTAGTCTGATTTGCCTTGTCAACTTAATATTGTTAACTCCTTCATTCTGGAGGGAGAGTGAGGAAAAAATGGAGAGAGGGAGGGCAGGAAATGATGAAGAGGGCAAACAATTAATCTCTAACCTGATTATGCTGAACCATCACTTTACAGATACTATTGCAGACATTAATGTGATGTTTCTCTGACAACAGAACCCTCAGTGGTCTAAAGATGGATCCCTGTCATGGTTCAATGAATATAAATGAAGCGTGGAACAGTAATTCACTCATAATTGGTCACCATTGTGTTTCATATTACTGCCATTGACATAGAGCCTCAAGGTCACATGATCACAAGAAACAAAAGTTACAAAGGCCCATAAATCCAATAAATGTCTTCTGCTATTCTTGAATCACAGTGCAAAAGCAAAATAAATTGTATTATACCCGAGTTGTGAGTTGGCAGTCTGAATCAAATGTGATTAGAAAAAATTATGGGGTACTGCAAGATAATACAAAGAGAATTAATAGACAAAACATCTTTCTTTTGTCTTTGATGGCTGCATGCAAGAACAAATATCATTACCGGTGTCTGATTCACAAAATAATGTCTCTTAATGCTAAACATTCTCTACTCAAGTACGTGAACAAATATGCCTCTAGTTAAGCAAGCTTGATTTCATGCATTGTTGTGTTCCAAAAGGTATCAGACCGCAATTTGTACGCATTGTATTTTCAATGTTGCCACAAGGGGCACTATAGCGGAAATTAGTGTGAATGCTCCGCTTCCACGATGAGTTATCTCTTTCAAGCCAGTCAATGTAATGGCAGAGAAACAGTTTGAAGAGAATATTGATGAGCAAATAAGTTAAAGTCTAGATTTTTATAGCAACTTACCTAATAATACCTAGTTTAATGGCAAAGACTTTTAAAGGCAACTCTATCATCCCCTTGATGATTTAATGAAGTTTGTTACTGCCAGGATAAGGCCAGAAACATAATTTAAGCAAGTATGCAAATGCAGCAGCGAGTGCTAGGCCAACGCATTGCCAATGCATGGTCCGTTGAACATGCTTAATATGCGTTCTTGCATTATTGTGGCGGTAATAAACCTCAGGACCTCAAGGGGGCAACAGTATTTCCTTCAGAATCTGTGAAAGTAAAATGGATTTGGTATTTAAATTGTTACTTTACCTAATATACTTGCTCAGCATTATTCTCTTCAAACTGTTGCTTTGCCATAACAGTAGTTGACATGAAGAGAAAACTTACCGTAAAAGCAGACAGCTCATACTAATGTCAGCTACAGTGGCCCTTGCAGCAATGCTGAGAATCCATCGCGTACTTATGTTGCGTTATGAATTGAGGTCTGACACATTTCACCACTATGTACGAAGTCAAGCTTGGGTAGCTAAGCATTTGCATTCATATACTTGCATAGAGTATGTTTCCACGTGAAGCATATTCAACCAGAATGTGCAATGGTAATGCGTTAACCATGTGATCGCGTACATAAGTAAGTTTCTGGCTTTATACAGTAAAATGGTTCTGGACAGTCTGAGTGGCAGCCGGTAAGCTGGTTCTATTAATGAATCAGTAAAAAAGATTCAAAACGAATGCAGTGCTGGTGTTGTAAGTGCTCTAATCGCTGTCTCCACAGAAAATACCCACTCAGAAGACACCAATAACACAATCTGACAGGGCAGGACAGGGAAAAGCTTATCTGCCACTGCAGCTGGATACACCAGCTGGGCCCACCCAACCATGCCCCCATGTACGAACAAGCATGAACACACAAAAACATGGGGTGGAGCTAAATTACACTCCTTCCACACATAGGCCTACACTAACTAATTGTGCACTGTTCCCTTCACCCACTGAGTCAACCTTACAAAAAAAAAAAAAAAAGTGCTCCTACACACAAAAGCTTGAGGTCAAGTTCACATGCAGATGAACTGCCTGATATCAGTAATGACAAGAATCCAATGGAGCAAAAAAACACAAAGCTAAGCTATGAGATCTCTGACTCATTACCAAGTGTATATGTCCCTAACCTGTAATTTACCCACATAATGTGACTTTACCCAGTAACTAAAAAAACACATGAAATATTCATGCTGTGGGTGAAGGGATGGGCATCTGAAACTGGGAGGTTATACCACTTAAGAGTGTAGAGAGCTCTCAATGTCCATTGTAAGGTTAGAAACACTCTAGGCAAGTACACAAATGTGAATGCTGAATCATTTGGCCCCGTTATATGCTACATAACTGATGTCAAAATTGATTTTTTTTAAAGGCTTTTAAGGCATAAACATGCACAACGCAAGCACGTGAATGCAGATGTTATAATATGCAGTCTGACATTTCAAAATGCAACAATACGTGAAATCAAGCTTGTGTTGCCAGATGCATCTGCGTTCACATACTAGCATAGAGTATGTTTCAGCTTGCAGTCCATGTCTGTTAGCTATGAGACCATCTATTTGCTAGTGTATTCCTAAATTAAACCTTTAGCAGATGTACACATTTAAAATTTACCGTCATAACCTGAGAAAACAGATGGAAAATATTGACGACTCATGGTGCACCCAGATTTTTGTCTAATCAAATGCTCTCTAGAATCAGAAAGTCCCCTCCCCCTAATACCAACTCACTCTGATTAACAATGGAGCTGTTCAGCTTGTAGTCCAAAAACCAGGAAGAAAATTTGCCACTGGTTCCCTCTGGATTTTCCTATGGGTTTTTATAATGGGGTTTTTGAACTTATGAGTTAAATAAGGTCTGTGGTAAACTTTGCTTGACAATACGTGCATGCTTTCTTCTACAACATAAATCACACTGCATAACTCAAATGTCAATTTTGAAGCTGTATTGAATTACATATTTTTTTAATTACACACAGCGGCTTCAAAATTCCTGTGTGAGGTATGAAAGGGTGTAATTTATGTTGTAGAACAAAAACGTCCACGTATTGTCAAGTAATGTTTACCACGGACCTTATTTAACTAATAAATTCAAAAACCCCATTATAAAAATCCATAGGAAAATCCAGAGGGAAAAAGAAAAGAAAATTCACGTTGGATCATAATTTTTTTTTTTCTAGTAAGACCTATGATATTAGGCCAAAAATTGTATTCTTGTAAATTTTTGTATTGTTTTCGTGTAAAAGTATCTAAAAATCCTTAAAAGATCAATTTCATTTGTCTTGTTTTAGAAAAAACACTGCATAAGATATTTAGTTTTTTCAGAGAATGTATTATACCATGTGTATTTTATCTTATTGTACTGGCAGAGTTTTTATAGTCAAAACAAGTGAAAAAAATCTACCAGTGCAGAAGTAGTAATCCAAAGTATTTAAAATACTTTTCTGACCTTGAGTAATTTTATGGAAAACATTACAAGTGACATTTTACAGCATGTATTCTGTAATCAGTAGTGGAATACATTTCAAAAGTAACCATCCCAACCCTGGTGAATGGTGACCAGGACACCAAAAGGTCCAAAAAGTAAATAAAGGCAGCGTAAAAATTATCCATATGAGTCCAGTGGTTTAATAAATGTCTTCTGAAGTGATCCAGTTGGGTTTCGTTGAGAACAAATCAAAATATAACTTTTTTTTTTTTCACTTGACAGCAATCTCCTTGGCGATCATGATTTTATATTCAATTCCACTTCCTTTAACTCTGTGCATGTGTTAAACGCTAGGCAGTGTAATTGAGTTTGAAATCATGATTGCCAAGGAGACTGATGTCAAGATGTACAGTGAAAAAAAAAAAAAAGAGTGTAATATTTTAGTCTGTCACGCAAATCTAACTAGATCGCTTCAGAAACATTTATTAAACGACTGGAGTCTTATGGGTTTCATTTATGCTGACTTTATATTTTGGAGGTTTTGGCATTCTGGTCAACATTCACTTGCATTGTCTGGACCAACCCGAGATATGTTTCTAAATAAATTGAGTTATGTTCAGCAGAAGATAGAAAGTCATACACATCTGGTATGGCATGATGGTAAGTAAATTATGAGATCATTTTTTTTATTTTGGGGTGAAATGTCCCTTTAACAACATCAGCATAGTGTAACACATATTGTGTCAATTATTAATAATAATATTGATTATTCACATTTTTGTAAATAACACCGTTCACATCTCCCCTCATCCCTTTTTCAGTTGGCTGATCTACCAAAGCTTCGAGAATCGGTTCGATCTAGTCGCGATCAGGACAGAACTAAAGTAAACACAGGAAAGACAACAGCGCTTGTCAAGCGTTGTGATGCGGAACGACGGGTGAAATCTAGTTTGAGTAGATAGAAATGTTCCCGTTCACATATTTTTGTGGAGTTTTATTTGGGCCTAATCCCCATTTCATAATAGTATACATCTTTGGCACAGGGTGAGGGAGGAAGATAGGGCCTTAACGAAAGCAGCAGCTCCCTTGAGATTAACCTTGAAGAAAATGACATGTCCGTAAGTGTATTCTCTAAGGACAGAAATCACAGAGACAGTTGAGACAGATTCTCTGCATCATCAATTACACTTAAACTGTCAGAAACGCTAGACAACATAGGGTCCAATCACTCCTTCCCCTCCTGATATATGAGGATGCGTTCAATACATTCATTTATTAGATGGGGGCGGGGGTGTACGTACAAGTGTGTCTGGGTAAATAAGTAACCCCGTTAAATTGGTTTTGTTAATCAGTGGTATGTATGTATGTATGATAATATATATATATATATATACACACACACACACACACACACACACACACACACACACATACATACATACATACACTCACCTAAAGGATTATTAGGAACACCATACTAATACTGTGTTTGACCCCCTTTCGCCTTCAGAACTGCCTTAATTCTACGTGGCATTGATTCAACAAGGTGCTGAAAGCATTCTTTAGAAATGTTGGCCCATATTGATAGGATAGCATCTTGCAGTTGATGGAGATTTGTGGGATGCACATCCAGGGCACGAAGCTCCCGTTCCACCACATCCCAAAGAT